>SJYX01017648.1:7060-72824 GCA_006410675.1 Oreotragus oreotragus | reverse complement strand
TAGAAAGCCAATTTTTTTTTTTTTTTTTTTACTAATTAAAGGATTTTCTATTTTTAGGATGAACATAAGTCTGAATAAACTTGCCAGTCATTACTACAAATTAAATTTGAATGGTTTAAAAATTATTAACCCTTACTTTAATTGTCTTCCGGTACTAGTACTTATTGTGAACAGTTGCTGTAAAGAGGAGTGAGATAGTACAAGTAAAGAGCCTAGAAAGTATCCACCGGAGTGGTAGTGAACAGTGTTTGCAGTGTTCTTTCACTTTTCAACCTGCATTGTCCTTCTGCTTAATAGAATTCTGGGAAAACTACTTTGTCTTTCCACCTCACTATTAAGTTCTCTTGCTCTGTCTTTCCTACCAATCAGACCACATACTGGCTTTATTGCATAATCAAATGTTACCTTTCAGTGTCTCCAGTGGACCTTCTAGTATCTTTCTGGGAATACAGTATGACTTTGAGTCCAGTGCAGTCGCTTAGTCGTGTCCGACTCTTTGTGACCCCATGGACTGCAGCAGGCTAGGCTTCCCTGTCCATCACCAACTCCCGGAGTTTGCTCAAACTCATGTCCATCAAGTCAGTGATACCATCCAGCCATCTTATCCTCTGTTGTCCCCTTCTCCTGCCTTCAGTTTTTCCCAGCATCAGAGTCTTTTCCAGTGATTGAGTTCTTCCCATCAGGTGGCTGAAGTATTGAAGCTTCAGTTTCAGCATCAGTCCTTCCAATGAATATTCAAGACTGATCTCCTTTAGGATGGACTGGTTGGATCTCCTTGCAGTCCAAGGGACTCTCGAGAGTCTTCTCCAACACCACAGTTCAAAAGCATCAGTTCTTTGGTGCTCAACCCACTCCAGTACTCTTGCCTGGAAAATCCCATGGACGAAGGAGCCTGGTGGGCTGCAGTCCATTGGGTCGCTCAGAGTCGAGCATGACTGAGCGACTTCACTTTCACTTTTCACTTTCACGCATTGGAGAAGGAAATGGCAACCCACTCCAGTGTTTTTGCCTGGAGAATCCCAGGGACGGAGGAGCCTGGTGGGCTGCCGTCTGTGGGGTCACACAGAGTCGGACATGACTGAAGTGACTCAGCAGCAGCAGCAGCAGCTTGCTTTATGGTCCAGCTCTCACATCCACACATGACTACTGGAAAAACCATGTCTTTGTGACTCCATGGACTAGATAGTCCATGAAATTCTCCAGGCCAGAATACTAGAGTGGGCAGCCTTTTCCTTCTCATGGGGATCTTCCCAATCCAGGGATCAAACCCAGGTCTGCTGCATTGCAGGTGGATTCTTTACCAGCTGAGCCACAAAGGAAGCCCAGTAATTATTTTAAAATCTTGTTTTTGGCCTTATGATCCTTTATTTCCTGAAGTATAGGTTTTATGTTAAGATTTGCTGCTTCATTTAATATGTTGGTTTTCTGAAAATACTTGGTCAATACTGCTTGTAATTTGTTTTGTTTTCAATTAAAATTTTTTTTTCTGGAGTATAGTTGCTTTACAATGTTGTGTTATTTTCTGTTGTACAGCAGAGCAAATCAGCTATCCATATGCATATGTCCCCTCTTTTTTGGATTTCCTTACCACTTAGGTCACCACAGAGCACTGAGTAGAGTTCCTTGTCCTATACAATAGGTTCTCATTATAATAATTTGTATTTTAAAATGGGCTTTTGTATTAGAGATTTGCCTGAAAGTGTATTTGCAGATACTGTATAAGTTTACACCAGCCTGCCCTCTGAATGGAAGAATATTCCATAATGGATACTGCATACTTCTGTAAAGTGATCTTGGCAGCTATTGATCATTACTAATTTATTAGGGATTGCCAAATAGCAATTTTCTAATTCTCATGCATTCATTTATTAGCTGATATGCTTTTACAAAAGTCAGCTTACTTTCATCAACTATTTGGTTAACCTGAAAAGATGACCCTGAGAAAAGGCAGATAAATGCTTAATTATCCTTCTCTATTTTCTTTCAAAATATTGAGCTGGTTTTCCAGACTTCTCCAAAGCTGACCATTTGTTTTCCAGTGTCATTGTGGACTCATGGATTTAGTGTGTTTGTGTCTTGACCCATTGCAGTCATCCTTTTTGGCTCAGATTGTCTAGTGTGTGAACAGTTGAGCTTTTTCACACCCAATAGGATGCCTGTAAGAAAGGGGAAAAAAAGACAGGTAATAAAGTTGTTAAACCAGAACTCGCATACATTGTTGTTCAGCTGCTAAGTTGTGTCCAACTCTTTGCAACCCCTTGAACTGCTGCAAGCCAGGCTTCCCTGTTCTTCACTATCCCCTGGAGTTTGCTCAAACTCATGTCCATTGAGTCGGTTATGCCATCTAATCATCTCATCCTCTGCTGCCACCTTCTTTCCCTGCCCTCGATTTTATGGTAGTTTGAACATTCTTTAGCATTGTCTTTCTTTGGAGTCATGCATTGCTAACGTGAAATAGTACAACTGCTTTGAAAAACAGTGTGGCAGTTACGTCAGAGGTTAAGCATAGAGTTACTGAATGACCCAGAAGTTTGTTCCCGAGAGTAATGAAAACATGAATCCACACAATACCCCAAACATGGAAACAATTCAGATGTCAGTTGATGAGTGCTGTAACAAAGTGTGGTATATCCATAGGGTGGAATAGTTGCCAGTAAAAAGGAATGAAGACCAGATTCATACTCAAACATGAATGCACCATAGATAGTGTGCTAAAAGTGAAAAATACTAGTTAAGGAAAACCACATGTTCTCTCATTCCAGTTACATGAGATGCCCAGTGTAGGCTAATATAGAAAGAGATGAATGAGTTGCTCAGGGCTGGGAGAGGTAGGAGGGAAAGGGAGTGACTGATGAAGGGTTTTCCTTGTGGGGTGGTAGAATGTTCTAAATTTAATTGTGATCATTGCACAACTCTGTGGAAATACAAAAAACCTTTGAATTGTGTGCTTTTAATTGGTGAATATGTGATCAAGGAGAAAAGATACTTGCATTACATAATAGAGCGTTAGCCTTCTTAGAGTATTCTTATGAATTAATGAGGCTAACAACTGGTAAAATGGTTGAGACACATATGAAGAGACAGTTCTTTTTAGTCAACATATGATAAACTGCGCTAGGTGCTATGAATACAGTTGTGAACATCTGTGCTTCTGTAAAGATGTTCTGTGAACTATACATAAATGCAGAAGTATGGTGGGAAGAAAGAGACAATATTTCGGTTTATGCTAAGTAATAGGAAAAGAAGCTAAACAAGGGGACATGATAAGGAATAACTTAGTGGTTGCATAAATTATTTCCCAATGTACTACTGAGGGAAGGCCTGACTCTAAGGATGTGACATTTCAGCTAAAGACCTGAGTGATGAGCCAGCCATGTAGAGAAGAAACTGGATTGATACCAGGAGAAAATCAGCACAAGCAGAGGGAACAGCAAGGCCTTGGAGTGGGTGGATGGTCCTGAATCTGGTGCATTTAAGGGGTGGCAGGACTTTGAGGGTGTGGGAGGTGGTGAAGCTGAGAAGGGTCAGGAGGCTGCCACAGGAAGTGTGTGTGCTTGGACTGGTTTGATGATAATCCAGACAAGGTAAGCAGACAGATTCAGTGTGGATTTCAGAAGTTGGTTTAACAAGACTTGCTGATTGTGAGAGAGAATCAAATTTTTTCTGGCATACTTAGTGGATCATTTTATGAGCTAGAAGTTATAGGGAAAATGGGGACAAATGAAAGAATGCTGAATTTTATAAAAGTAAATTAAGGAGGTATGGTAGACCTTTGCCACTCAGTTTCAGAATCTTATCACAAGCTTGAACAATTTTTTTTTACCGGTCAGATTCATAAAAAGTAAAGTTTGCCAAAGCCATGGAGAAATAGTGCTCATGTAGTTGAAAATTTAGACTGGTTTGACTTTTGGGGGCAGTTTTGGCCAGTGCCTTATCAAATGTAAACCTATTGGATCATAAGTTATCTGCACTTAACAAGTATATTTGCCTGAGAATGTTTATTGCCCTTTTATAGTTTATAGAAGAAGAAATAACAGCTCCTAGGACCAACCTGAATGTCCATCAATAGAGAAATATTTATATTATCAATATTATGTTCATAGAATGAGCTACCTGTCACCACAGAAGAAAGACAGTCTATGTGCACATACGGGAAGCTCTCCAAAATACATTATTTGGAAAGAAAAAACTTGTGAAATAATATATTTGATGCTTTGTGTACACTAGGAAGAAAGATGTTTGTTCATATGTTTGTGTGCATGAAAGAATCTTTGAAAGGCACCTCTGGGCTGGGGAATTTGAGGAAGGAGATTATTCTCACTTTAGGTAAGAAAGAAGACTATGAAGGTGTGCATACTGTGACTGATACCTTTTTTAAGAAGACTCACTTTGTGTCTGTCTTGGGCTGTGCTGAGTCTCTGCTGCTGCTTAGGCTGTCCAGCTGCAGCGCGTGGGGGCTGCCCTCGCTGGAATGCACAGGCTTTCGTTGCTGCGGCCTCGCCTGTTGCAGAGCACGGGCTCTAAGCCGGGGCTTCAGTAGTTGTGGCTCACGGGCTTAGTTGCTCCTCAGCATATGGGATCTTCGTGTTCCAGCGATTGAACCTGTGACCCCTGCATTGACAGGCAGATTCTAACCACCAGGGAATCCCACTAATAACTTTTTAAATGTTTGTCTATTCGGCTGTGTTGGGTCTTAGATGCAGCAAGCAGGATCTTTTGTTACAGTGCCTGGACTCTCTAGTTGTGCCCCATGGGCTCCGGATTCCCAGACTCTGGATTCATAGGCTCTGTAGTTGCGGTGTGCAGGCTTAGTAGCTCTGCGGTATACGGGATCTTAGCTCCCCGACCAGGGATCGAACCATGTCTCCCCTGCATTGGAAGGTGGCTTCTTACCTACTGGACCCCCCCCAGGGAAGTCCCACTAATAACTTTTCATGTGGCAGAGCTTCCCTGTAAGAAAGTATTTCATTCTAATAGAATCCCAGAAGTACTACACTACTAACAATTTGTTCTGAATATAAACAAAAAGAGACTTAACAGCATCCCAGAAGTTTCACAAAATTGTTTTCGTAAAAGAAGATAGTTCATTTTTATTTAAATGTTCTGTGTTTTTTTATTTTTGGTTTTTGCTTTACTATATTGTGAGTTCCTTTATCAGAGTCATACCCAGATTTTAAATTCTTAAAATTACTTTCTGAATTGATTTTGTAATTTACCTTTGCTGTAGGCAATTTGGAAAATTCAAGTACAAATATACCCTACAGTCTGTTTCAGTTGTTTAGATGACTGTTAGTCTGTTTCCACGTATTTCTGAGTATTTTTATGCAGTTACAATTGTGCTTTCTATAATTTATTCTCTGTTCCCAACTCTTACTGCATTCTCATTTTATCATGTGCTGAGGTATGAATTTTAATGTTTAAGTTCCTACTCCATTATGAAGGATTTAATTTTTCACCATCTGCCTTTGTGACAGATATCTTCATAGGTAGATATTTCTCTGCATTTATGAGTATAATTAATTTGATTTTTTAAGCAATAAAATTACTAAGTTGAACAGTTGATATTGTTAACATTCTGGATATTTTTTGGATATGCTGTCCTTTTATGAGCCCTTTAGCAGATGAGAATGCTTGTCTCACCACATATGCAGAGAAGAAAACTATCAAAATGACTATCAAATGAGCACCATTGACTATCATACCTTTAGTTTTCTGGTTTGGTAACTAGAATTCTTATTTTAATTTCTGTTTCTTTTAAAGTGGAATACAAATTTTTTAAAAAACCAACAGTGTAAGTTTGTTTTTCCTTGTTGAATTTCCTCCTGACCTTGTTTTTTTCCTTTTTCTTTTTGGCTGAGCCTCACAAATTGTGGGGATTCTCCAGGCAGGAATCCCAACCCATGCCTCCTGCATTGGAAGCGTGGAGTGTTAACCACAGGGCCGCCTGGAACGTCCCCAGACCTTTCTTTTTCCTACTGGGCTGAAAACTACACTGCTGCTGCTGCTAACTCACTTCAGTCGTGTCTGACTCTGTGTGACCCCATAGACGGCAGCCCACCAGGCTCCCCCATCCCTGGGATTCTCCAGGCAAGAATACTGGAGTGGGTTGCCATTTCCTTCTCCAATGCATGAAAGAGAAAAGTGAAAGTGAAGTCGCTCAGTCTGTCTGACTGTTAGCGACCCCATGGACTGCACCCCACCAGGCTCCTCCGTCCATTGGATTTTCCAGGCAAGAGTACTGGGGTGGGGTGCCATTGCCTTCCCCCGGAAACTACACTGGGCACTGAAAAATCAAACTACCTTAAAGACAGTTGTGATTCCTTCCTTTATTAAGTTAAAACAAGATATGTCAGTTTTTAATTCATTGTTATCCTATTTCTAATGAATCGACTCTCAGGGAGAAAATGCTTTCAAGTGGGTTTAGATTGGAGATACTCCTTAAAGGCAGCTTAAACTCTGAAATGTTAATGATGGCTGAGAATAGAAATCATTTTAAAGCCATACCTGTATAGTTCTGTATCCCTGTGTACAAAGGTGTGTGTACAGGTGAGAATCCAAATTTAGAATAGCTGTGAAATCAGTTTTAACTATATCTTTAAATTCCTTTTCCCTTAAACACAAAAGTACAAGCTAACTTGTAAGTGGTACTGTTTATTCTTATGCAGATCAGTTGAGTTTTGGCTTTTACCATCTATCTGTCTGGCTATTGTAGACAAAAAGTAACTTAAGGAACTTTTCATTTAGACCAAAACCCAGAGAGGGAGAGGTCAAATTTATTTAATGTGCCCTTTTAAAAAGGGAATTAATATTTAAAACTAGAGGCTTCTAGGACAGTGCTATAGTTTAAAGTGCTTTAAATCTTCCGGAATGCTTTGAAAAATGTTGTCAAAATATTTTTAGAATTTTCTTTTTAACCTTACAGAACACAATAATGCTAGCTTGCTAAAGTAGAGGAAAGGCCACCCGGTAAGAACTCATCCTTTAAAAAGGGCAGAGGAAATTACACTGATGGCTACTGTCTATTTTTATTTCTTCAGTTTGGAGTGGAGGGAATGCCTCAACTATCTAATATGGAATGTTGTAAGTTAGATTAGCAAGATATTTGAAAGGCATAGTTAAGGAAATCTTAACCAACATTCCTGTTAGGCCAGGGATAACGTTAATACTTTCATATCATCATGTCTCTTTTCTTCCTTGCACTTGGCTCACGTGATAGTTCATCACTTCCGTGATTATGTAGGTTGTCTTTACCACTAGATTGTAAATCCATACAGGCAGGAGCTGTAGCTTTTTCCTTATTTACCATATTCCTGTTGCCTAGCTAGTGCCTGACTAGCCAAGAGACTAGAATCTCCTTTAATAGGTAAATACGTTTTTTTTCCCCATTTTGAGTTGCTTTTATTTATTTTTTTACAATATTGTATTGGTTTTGTCATATATTGACATGAATCCCCCACGGGTGTTCCCCATCCTGAACCCCCCTCCCACCTCCCTCCCCTGGCTTGCTTCACTCTGTATAATAGGCTCCAGTTTCATCCACCTCATTAGAACTGATTCAGATGCATTCTTTTTAATGCTCTATTGTGTATATGTACCACAGCTTTCTTATCCATTCGTCTGCTGATGAACATCTAGGTTGCTTCCATGTCCTAGCTATCGTAAACAGTGCTGCAATGAACATTGGGGTACACATTTCTCTTTCAGTTCCAGTTTCCTCGGTGTGTATGCCCAGCAGTGGGATTGCTGGGTCGTATGGCAGTTCTGTTTCCAGTTTTTTAAGGAATTGCCACAGTGTTCTCCATAGTGGCTGTACTAGTTTGCATTCCCACCAACAGTGTAAGAGGGTTCCCTAAATACATTTTTTTAACCCATTATTTTGGCAGAACTTAAAGTTGGATAGTATCAGTGTTGATAAAGGTGTTCAGAATGCATAGGAAATGTTACAAGAGGAATATAGAGTAAACTGTTAATTCACAGACTGTAGAATTGAGGATGGAGATGTGTTACAGGAACGTGAAAGTGATCTTTTACTTTTTACACTATTTGTGTTGTCTTTTTTAAAAACATAATGTGTGTGTCCACACTGAGTGTTAGCTTCACCTTGCTCACATTGCTTTACTTCTTTTGAGCCTTGGAATCAGTACCTGTAAAATGGGTTTAGTGCGTTCTCCATATGGTATTTTTAAAAATTTAATAATATATTCATTTGTTTTATTTTTTAGATTTCACATGTGATATCATACAGTATTTGTCTCTCTTTGACTTATTTCACCTGACATAATACCCTCCAGGTCCATCCAAGTTGTTGCAAATGGCAAAATTTTAATTCTTTTCAGTGGCTGAGTAGTATTCCTCTCTCTGTGTGTGTGGGGGCATGCGTGCATACACATCATGTGTTTATCCATTCATCTCTTGATGGACATTTAGGTTGCTAATTAACAACAAAAAAAAACATGTTCACAGATGGCAGAGAACAAATGAACAATCTGGTGGTTGCCAGTGTGTATGGAGGGGAGATAGGACAGGGAGCTAAGACATACAAGCTGTAACGTGTAAAATAAACTACAAGGATACATTGTACAACACAGGGAATATGACCATATTTTATAACAATTATAGATGGAGCATAGCCTTTAAAAATTGTGAATTACTGTGTCATACACCTTTAATAGTGATAAAGAATCCACCTGCCAGTGCAGGAGACACAGGTTTGATCCCTGGGTTGGGAAGACCCTGTGGAGAAGGAAGTGGCAACCCACTCCAGTAAATCTTACTTGGAGAATCCCATACACAGAGGAGCCTGGTGGGCTACAGTCTGTGGGGTCACCAAGAGTTGGACATGACTGAGCATGTACCCATGTGCCACACCTGTAGCTTATATAAGATTATACATCAACTATACTTCAGTTAATATATATATATTACTCAACATAAAATATCAACATGTGTTCTATATAGAAAATTATTGAGATATTTTGATTTTTGATTTTTTTATACTGTGTCTTCAAAATGCAGAAATTTAAAAATTGAGATAATTGATATAACATTCTATTGGTTTTAGGTGTACAGCATAGTGATTGGACATATGTTTTTTGTGAAATGATATGTGGCTTATTCTCATGATGTGCATTATATGTTATACTCACAGCTCATCTTGATTTAAACTGTAAATTTTCATCAGAGATAGTTGGTATGATTTAGGTGTCATAATGTTGAAAATGTAGATTCACACCTTTAACTTGTACTGAATCATACTGAAAGTTTTCTGGTAACAGACTAGAACTGCCAGATTTTTAACTTAAATTTCAATGAATTAAAGTTTAGAATTCATTTCCCACTTGTCACAGCTACTTCTGAAGGGCTCAGTGGCTTCTGAGTTGACACTGACTGCTCCAGAGGAATGTGTATGAGGCTGGCAGGACAGCGAGCAGCCTCCTTCTCTCTGCCTTGTGGCTCTGCAGCCCAGGCATGCTCCCGCCTTTGGCTCTCTAAGAGAGATCAGCAGCTGCCAGGTTTCCTGTGGGAATGACTTCCATTGCACTATTCAGTGTCCTGATGGTCAGAAGGCGGAACCACAATGAGTATTATGAACGAAGGGATTTGTTATAGAACCTTCTCGTTACACAGTAGAGAGAGGAACAGGGGATACTGAAAGACCAGGGTAGTTTCACCAGCCAACTTCCTGAAGCCTGGTGCAGGTGAAGTTGGGGCCCACGAGGCCCTCCAGAAAGCCAGGCCCCTCCAGCTGCTGGAGTTGGGCCTCTGGGGGGTTGCTAGTGGAGCATCTGGGGGAGGCGGTTGCCGCTGCACCTGCGGCAGTCCTGTGCTCACTTCTGTCTTCAGGGCCTGCTATAAGGCAAGAGGGGCGGAGAACAAGCAGAGCTGGACGCTGCCAGCGTCTCTGGGTCTGACCCTCACTGTGTCAGCACTGCCGACCCATGCCCTTTGACGTTCTCAGCCACTTCAGGTACAGTGGGCAGAACAGCACTTGGACCTGAGAAGCACAAAGGTGGAAGCGCTGCAGCAGAAAGTGGGAGGGGGCCAACCTTAAAACTCAGGCCTTGAGAAGATACATCTTGTGTGATTGTTCCAGAGACTTTCCACAGACTCTGCTTTTTCTCATTAAGTAGGGAGTGTAGTGTTTAATTTCTGAAAGGCTTGTTCTTTGTAGTACCATCCCCATCTGCTGGAATACCAGGGTTCTGCCACAGAAAGCCTAAGGCTTGGTATGTCTTGATCACAGGTAGAATTAATCCCATTTTACTGTGTGCTTTCCAGTTTCTGAATGTAGATGTTTTTTTCATCTTTTTGACTGAAGAAGAAGTGAGTACAGTTAAGGGGAAGAGGGAAAGTATAGAGGTCAAGGACTGAGGCTTCTGGAATCACTTCTAGATAGGGTGTTTCTACCGTGAAATAAGGGGCTTAGACTAAGTAGACTCCAAAGTCTCTTCTGTTTTTAATATTCTGTGGTTTATTCTAGTTGAATAGGATTTTAATCCTAATTTATATTGTCACTGAACTTCTAACATTAAAGTCTCAATATAGACTTCTGTATAGAAGTTTTTAATTTTTCAAATTGATTTCTGGGATATTAAGTTTGAATTACCGTATCCTTCTTAATAACTTATACTTTCTTCTGGCTATAATATGTTCACTGTAAAATTTTTGAAGAAATCATATATTAGAAGGAATAAAATCATATGTAATCCTACTACCCAGTTATAACTGCTGTTACTATTTTGGTACTTCTAATATTTTTGTAACGTATTAAAGAGAAAGCTCTCTGAATGTACTATATAGTAATTTGCCTCTTTCTCTTCTTTTTATCTTTCTGTGTCATTAACTTTCTCTTTCAGGGTTATATAGCGTTTTACTTTGTATGATTGATGCATTGTGGGATTCTTAACCTGGATCCATGGATAGAGTTTAGGGAGTCTGATATCTTGGTCAGATAAAACTTAGATATTTATTGTCACCAATGTTTAGCCGAAATGTAGCATTTCCTCCTAAATGTGGGCACAAAGTCACAATAATACTAGCAGGCTCTAATTCTTTGGCAATAATAACCATCAGTAGGATGATCAGACGTTTCCTGTCTGATTCCTTTACAGTCATTGCACATACCTTGAAGTGTTTACATTCATCAGTATGAAATTGTCACTGCTTTACATATTTTACATCATACTTAGAAGGTATCTGTTCGTAGGCTTCAGCACATTGCCAAATGATTCATAGTACAAAAAGTTAAGAATTTCAAATTGTTAGAGATAGGTTACTTAAGTAGGTGGCTACTTTAAAGACCAGTAGAAGTGCATTTGCCTATATCTGTGATTATTTGGACATAGGATGAGTCTCTATCATCAGATAGCTGTTTTTAAAGCATTTAAGTGCACATGTTAGGTTGCCCTTCAAAAAATGTACCAGTTTGCTCTCTCACTTGAAACACCCAATTCTTCTTACTTTTTTTTTTTTTTTTTTTGGCAGATGGTAAAGAATCCACCTGCAATTCAGGAGACCTGGGTNTCAAAAAATGTACCAGTTTGCTCTCTCACTTGAAACACCCAATTCTTCTTACTTTTTTTTTTTTTTTTTTGGCAGATGGTAAAGAATCCACCTGCAATTCAGGAGACCTGGGTTCAATCCCTGGGTTGGAAAGATTCCTGAAGGGGGGCATGGCAACCCACTCAGTAGTCTTGCCTGGAGAATCCCCACGGACAGAGGAGTCTGGCGGGTTGCAGTCCATGGGGTCACAAAGAGTCAGACGTGACTAAGCACAGCACAGGGCATGTGAGATCTTACTTCTCTGACCAGGGATCGAACCCATGCCCTCTGTGTTGAAAGTGTGGAGTCTTAACCACTGGACCGCTAGGGAAGTCCCACACAGTCCTTTTTAAATCACTAGCTTTTATATTCTCTAGAATCTGATACTCCTGTGCTTTGACCAGTCTTGAGAGTCCCTTGGACTGCAAGGAGATCAAACCAATCAATCCTAAAGGAAATCAGCCCTGAATATTCATTGGAAGGGACCAATGCTAAAGCTGAAGCTCTAATACCTTGGCTGCCTTATGCGAAGAACTGACCCATTTGGAAAAGACCCTGATGCTGGAAACGATCAAAGGCAGGAGGAGAAGGGGACAACAGAGGATGAAACGGTTGGATGGCATCACCAACTCAATGGATATGAGTTTGAGCAAAGTCCAGGAGACAGTGGATGAAGGGAAGTCTGACGTGCTGCAGTCCATGGGGTCACAAAAAGTCGGACACAGTTGAGCAACTGACCAACATTATTATTGTTTGGCCCTGTAAGAGGTCTCCAATATGATATAATATTCAAGGAACTTCTACCCAAATTTGAACCAGGATAGCATCAGGGAAAGTAACATTTCATTGTGTTTAGATGATAGTCACTCAGTCGTGTCCAACTCTTTGCATCCGCATGGACTATAGCCCACCAGGCTCCTCTGTCCATGGAATTCTCCAGGCAAGAATACTGGAGTGGGTTGCTGTTACCTTCTCCAAGGGATCTTCCTGACCCAGGGATCGAACCTGCAGCTCCTGTGTCTCCTCCACTCCAGGCAAATTCTTTACCATCTGANCATGGACTATAGCCCACCAGGCTCCTCTGTCCATGGAATTCTCCAGGCAAGAATACTGGAGTGGGTTGCTGTTACCTTCTCCAAGGGATCTTCCTGACCCAGGGATCGAACCTGCAGCTCCTGTGTCTCCTCCACTCCAGGCAAATTCTTTACCATCTGAGCCACCAGGGAAGCCCGATTAGGTTATACTAGTTTTAGTATAACATAAAACTAGTGTATGGGATACCACATGGACAGCATGTTGTACTCCAGGACTCTGGACTGGAGTCTTGAAAACATTCTGCTTCAGAAACTCCGTACCAGAAGCCATAAAGTAGGTGGAGCTAGACTTCAGTCATCAGTCTTCTTTTTTGTTCTCTACCAGGAAGAAATTAAATTGTCAACTTCAGAAACTATGTATGTACATGGCAGTGGAATCTTGGAAACACCAAAGTGTGAAATTGACATTTTACTGAATAAGTAGGCAATTGGGGCAAGGATAATAAGAATAGGGAGGAGCTAGTGTTAAGAGTTGAACTCCTGGTAGGATGGGATGGGTTTAGGACAAAGCTCCATGGGGATCTAACTGGTGAGAATGGAATCCATTAATAATTGAATGATAGTAGGAGTGCCCAGTCTTGAAGGATGGCTAGAGAATGCATGCGGGGAAGGCAATGGCACCCCACCCCAGTACTCTTGCCTGGAAAATCCAATGGACGGAGTAGCCTGGTGGGCTGCAGTCCATGGGGTCGCTAACAGTCGGACAGACTGAGCGACTTCACTTTCACTTTTCTCTTTCATGCATTGGAGAAGGAAATGGCAACCCACTCCAGTATTCTTGCCTGGAGAATCCCAGGGATGGGGGAGCCTGGTGGGCTGCCGTCTGTGGGGTCACACAGAGTCGGACACGACTGAAGTGACTTAGCAGCAGCAGAGAATGCATGACACAGAAAAAGTACATGAGTGAAGTGAAGTTGCTCAGTCATGTCCGACTCTTTGCGACCCCATGGACTAGTAGCCTACCAGGCTCCTCCCTCCATGGGATTCTCCAGGCAAGAGTACTGGAGTGGGTTGCCATCTCCTTCTCCCGGGGATCTTCCTGACCCAGGGATCGAACCCGGGTCTCCTGCATTCCAGGCAGACGCTTTAACCTCTGAACCACCGGGCAAGTACAAAAGGTACAGGTACTTAGGTTTCCACTGTGGCTGGCATATTTGTCTGAATCAGCTCGAAGAGACCAACTCTGTTAAAGTTGCTTAGAATTATTTGTTTTCAGAAAATAAATAATTTACCGATAAAGCAAGTCGGAGCTGGGGCATGTGTGAGTGTAGACCTAGGTCTGAGAAAGTACCCAGAGTAGGGATGAGGCAGAAAGGTAGGTTGGTCCCTGCATTATGATCCCACCTCTGCCACTTAGCAGCTTTGGCACTTTGGCCTTGTCTGAGCCTTGTTTGCTCACTAGTTTAAAAAGAAAGAAAGAAAAAAAGATTTAACCGGGTGGTCTTCCAGCTCTCTTCTTGCTGACAGGCCATCAGGGACTTTTGTCCAGAGATTCTCAACCTGCCTGTAGCAATTACTTGTTTGGTCAGTCCTTGTTGAGGGGCTTGAATTACACAGAACAGTCTTAATTTGCAAATGATCAGACACCTAATTAGAATTAACTTTAGCAGAATGTGGGATGTGTTGGGAGGCTGTTGATAGGAAGCTCACAGAATAGGAAGATATTTTGTCACGATTCTGTTTCTTTGCTGCCTTTCTCTCAGAGTGAGTTTCATTTTCACCCTCTGCACACTAACACCCTCTGTGTTACCTGAGGAAGGGGCTCCGTTCACATCCTTTGGCATCATGAGGTCAGGAAATTCTTCTCTCTCTCCAGTACCCTGTTAGAAAAACCTTAGGGACGGAGTCTCAGGTTGTCTTGAGCTGTGCCCATGCTAGGAGTGGCCTCTGTAGTCACGTGGAGGGGTTACTGTAACCCAGGTTGGCTCAGATGCCAACCTGTGGACCATCACTGTAATGAGTGATGCAGCAAGACAGATGGCATTTGCCGTTAGGACCACTTGGATGGTATAGGAAGAAAAACAGTTAAAGCCTGGGGTGTGGCAGAGTTTTAAAAGCATGATCTTTGGGGAGTCATGGACTAGGCAGCAGCAGTCTTTGAACACTTGCTTGTATATATCCAAGTTTAAAAAAACAGTGTATCTCTCAGTGAGATCTAGTTCTCACCACCCACTCCAGTGGTCATTATCTGCACCCCCTCAAAAAAAAAAAGCCAAACCAGAAAATAGTAAGTGTTGACAAGGATGTAGAGAAATTGAAACACTTGTGCTTTTGCAGAATGCAAAGTGGTATAGCTGTTGTGGTAAATGGTATGATGGTTCCTAAAAAAGAATTAATAAACATGGAATTACCATATGATCCAGCAGTTCCACTTCTAAGTATATATATGTAAAAGAAGTGAACTCAAGTGTGGAAACACGTTTGTTTGTACACTGATATTCATAGCAGCACTGTTCACAGTAGCCAGATGTGGAAGGAAGTAACCCAGATGTCCATGGACAGACGAATGGATAAACAAAATGTGCTATATACATCCAATGGAAAATTACTCCTCCCTAAAAGGGAAGGAAATTTTGATACATGCTGCAATATATGGATAAACTCTGATGATATTCTGCTAGGTGAAATAAACCAGACATAAAGGAAAAATACTACATGACTCCATTTCTTTGAGGTATCTGGAATAGTTGAGTTTAGAGACAGAAGATGGTTAGTTACCAGGCACTCGGGAAGGGTTAGTGGGGAGTTAGTGTTTGATGAGTACAGAGTTCTGTTTTGATATGAAAAAGTTCTGGCAATGGTTAATGGTAATAGGTGCATAAAAATGTGAATGTACTTAATGCCTCTAAATAATATACTTCAAAATGGTTAAAATGTTTAAGTTTAAAAAATAGAATGTACACCTTGCATTTTTAACTTTGTATCTTTATTTTCATTGGAAAAAAATATCTAGTGGAATCAAAATTTGTAGAGATTTTTATACTTATATGTTTAGAAACCTGTAAATTAGCTCTTTAATCGTAGAGAATTTCTCATTATTCCTTTTCTTCTTTTATTTGTATTTCTAGTCTACTTCTCCCACAGAATTTTATACTAGTGAAATGTCTTACATTTCAGTCTTCTGTTGATCACATGTTATACTTCTCTGCAACAAAAATTGTACATAAATGAAATTTTAAATTCCTGTGACTGAAAGGCTTATAAGTGTTTTGGATTGCTGTGACCATTGATTGCTAGGACAGTTGATTAAGACAATCTAAAGGTTAAAATTTTTGATAAAAATTAGTAATTATTTATTGGAAACGCTTCTTAATGAGATAAATGAGGCATTTGTATAACTCATGTAATTTTGGATGACTCAGTTATTGCCAGAATATCTCAGGATTTCAACACCAAATACATTCCTATTTTCTGTTTTTATAGATCTGTGGCCTCTTGAGTAAGCTTGTTTACATAAATAAGTAGATGGGACATGAAGGCATTGTTAGAGCAATGTCACTCAATTGTTTGAACTCCTTAAGTAAGTAAGTAAAGTCACTCAGTTGTGTCCGACTCTTTGTGACCCCGTGGACTGCAGCCCACCAAGCTCCTTAGTCCATGGGATTCTCTAAGCAAGAATACTGGAGTGGGTTGCCATTTCCTTCTCCAGGGGATCTTCCCGACCCAGGGATCGAACCCAGGTCTCCCACATTGGAGGCAGACACTTTAANACTCAGTCGTGTCCGACTCTTTGTGACCCCGTGGACTGCAGCCCACCAAGCTCCTTAGTCCATGGGATTCTCTAAGCAAGAATACTGGAGTGGGTTGCCATTTCCTTCTCCAGGGGATCTTCCCGACCCAGGGATCGAACCCAGGTCTCCCACATTGGAGGCAGACACTTTAACCTCTGAGCCACCAGGGAAGTCCTTAACTTATATGCAAAAAAATCAGTCATCTGTTTTTAGTCATTTACTTGCCGAGAGTTCCATTTATTCCTTCATGTTTATTGAAAAGAAGGAATTGGAAACCATCTAACTTGTGAAAAGATTTGTTACTTGAGACATTGGTTATTGAATTTCTCAGTTTGGGGAAAGTATACCAAAAATGCTTAATGGAGATTTCAAATGACTATTGTTATTTTTTTCACTTAGAGACCCTGTTTAACTCAGATTACATAAAGGATTGAGAAGATTAAAATATTGTTAAACTTAAACTGCACCTTTACAAATACAGTTTATTTTAAAACAATTTTTTTTTTTTGGCTGCAGTGTGCAGCTTGCAGAATCTTAATTCCCGAACCAGAGATTGAACCCAGGCCCTCAGCAGTGAAAGCATGGAGTCCTAACCGTTAGACTGCTAGGGAATTCCCTTAAAATGCTTTTTATCACTTGCTTTAATTATGTTTTTATGTTTAATTATGTTTTTATGGGTCTATAGATTTTAACTTGTTCTGCTTATGGAAAATGTCAGCTGTAAAATCTGATTTAACGAAGTTGCTTCTTATCATCAAACCAATTACTTCATTCAGATTTGCTTTTTGTCAGAAAAAGTAACTTCATCCCCCCCACCACCATTTTATTGTGAACATTTTCATGCATCATGCATACAGAAAAGATGAATGAATTGTAAACTGAGCACCCGAGATACTTATCACTTAGATCCTACGATGAACATTTGTCATATTTGCTTTATGATGTGTCTGTTTATATATCCCCTTAATCATTTATCAAGTATGCTTATATATCCCTCTAACCATTTATTGTAGCCCAGGTGGTGCTAGTGGTAAAGGGCCTGTTTGCCAGTGCAGACGTAAGAGACACTGATTTGATCCTTGGGCTGGGAGGATCTCCTAGAGGAGGAAATGGCAACCTACTCTAGTATTCTTGCCTGGAGAAGCCCATGGATGAGGACCCTGGTCGGCTACAGTTCATGGGGTCACAAAGAGTCAAATATGACTGATGACATGTGCACTCACACAACCATTTATCAGTCCATCTCCTTTTATGATGCATTTCAAAGTGAATTGGAGACATGGGTATAATTTACTCCCAATATTTGAGTGTGCATATTGACTCTAATGCTCAGTATTTGTTTAGAGGTTCTTTAATACTTGAGTATGCATATTGACTAATGCTCGGTATTTGTTTAGAGGTTCTTGGAGGTAAAATTAATAAACAGTGAAATGCACAAGGAATGCAGGAAAACGTGTGTCATTAGGTGCATCCTGACAAATGTGTGGATGAAACGCCCCACAAAATGTGCATTGCTACTGCCTCAGAAAGTTTCCTCATCCCTTTTCCCAATTGGCTCCCACCTCTCTCCCTTGGAGACAGCCACCTTGTTTCACTGTTTATTAGCTTTGCTTCTTCTAGAACTTCAAAGAAGTGGAATCATATACGTAGGTACTTTTATGTAAGGTTTATTTCACTCAGTGTAGTGAGATTCATCTCTCTTGTTGCATCTTGTTTTAGTTGCAGTTTCTTCTTACTCTGTGCGACCCCATGGACTGTAGCCTGCCAGGCTCCTCTGTCCATGGGATTTTCCAGGCAAGAATAATGGAGTGAGTTCCATCTCCTCCTTGAGAGCATCTTCTCAACGCAGAGATGGAACCTGCACCTCCTGTATTGGCAAGCGGGTTCTTTACCACTGAGCCACCTGGGAAGGCTGTTGTTGCACGCATCAATAGTCTATTCCTTTTTACTGCTGAGAAATATTGTAGCATGTATGTGTATACACCATGCTTTATTCTCCTGTTAGTGGTCACTTGAGCTCTTCCCAGGTTTTGGTGATCATGCATAGAGCTTCCGTCACTGTCCATGTGCAGGTCTTCATTCTTTTTAGTTGAATGCCTTGGAGTCGAATTGCTGGGTCATAGAATTGTATATGTTTAATTGTATAGAAAATCAGCATAGCTTTTCTAAAAGTGATTGAACCATCATACAATAATGTATGGAATTTCTGATTGGCAATACCAAATGTTGGCAAACTGTGGAGCGGTCTTTTTAATCTTAGCCATCTGGTGAGTATGTAGTAGTATCTCATTGTGGTTAAAGTTGCATTTCTTTGATGACTAATAATGTTGAGCAGTTTTTCAGGTGCTTATTGTCCAGTTGTATATCTGTGTGTGAAAAGCCTTTTGAGGATTTTGTGCTCTTTTTTTAAGTGTGCTTTAAAGCAATTTTTTTTCTTTAACTTTTGAGTTGTTAAGATTTCTTATGTACTCTAGATACTAGCCATTTGTTAGATATGGTTGCAGATATTTTCTACCGTTTTGTAACTTGCATAATTATTTTCTTAACGGTGTCTTGATGAGCAGACATTTGGTAAGTCCTGTGTATCAAAACTTTCTCTGATGATCATTGCTTTCTGTGTCCTCCGTAGATCATTGCTTTCTGTGTCCCCTGTAGGGAACCTTGCTCTGCATCCCCCCACCCAAGCTCACAAAGATAGGCTATGTTTCCTTAGAGAAGTTTTAAAAAGTTAAAACTTAGGTCTCTCTGATTGATACTAATGTTTACATATGGTGTGAGTTGGAGGTCAAGGTTCATTCCCTACCCCCCAGCAATATTTGGTTTTTCAAGCACCATTTGTTTAAAAAGCCCTTCCCCTGAATAACCTGAAGGCATGTATATTATTGGGGTTTCATTGAATATGTGGATCAATTTGGTAGGAATTAGCTTTTTAATAGTATTGAATTTTCCACTTTGTGAACATGGTGTATGCCGTTTTAAAATTTAAACATTGTTAGTATTTATTTCCAGAAACATTATAGAAGTCGTTTTGAAATAAATTGCAGAATTCATTTGAAGATTATTAGTGTGGTCAAGGCTAAAATAAGCCAGTGATTATACTTTTGTGGTCGGAAGTACAAAGTAAACCTGGTGTCTCTCATACCTTAATCTGTCATGTGACTTAAAGTGTAGCTGAAATTATAAGGACGGTTTCCATGAGCGTTTATGCATCATGCATTCTCTATAATTAGCACTCAGGTTAACAGTACATTGTCTCTTGGAGTTGTGATTGACTCAAGTTTAGCCTTTACAGTTTGGTGAAGGGTGTAAGGAAAGGTTAAGGGTAAGCTGCAGCCTGAGGATCGGCTTTGCTGTGCCAGGCAGCAGGAAAGTGGCCAGGGCCCTTGCTGGGGGGAGTGAACACTGTGAGGAGGGTGTTGAGTAAGAATGGGGTGGTTTACCTGGAAGAGAGAGACTAGGATAGGAAGACCATTTCAAACTTGGACTGCTCAAAGTGTGGTCAGCACGTGAGTAGTGTAGGCATCACTTGGGAGTAGGTTAAGAACACGGACTCCAGGGCCCAGCCCACACCTACTGAGGCAAAGTCAGTGTTGTTGATTGCCGAGTCCTCCCTATGCCCTTGAAAGTCTGAGAAGCACTGCTTTAGGGGAACGTTCAGTCTCCTGGCGTGCGTGGTCAAGGCCCCCGCGCAACAGCGGTTGACATGGTATTGGCAGGTGTCTGACTTCCTGCATGGTGGGTCTTTCGCTTCAGGTTACCAAAATGGATTTACAGAATCGTTTCTGTTTTCCTGATTTGGCAGAAGTGGCAGGGTTGGGGGATAGTCTTTCAAATGGTCTTTTTAGAAATACATTCTTAGAAATGGCACTTTATGAGCTTTAAAAAAACTTTTAAGAACATGAAGCATTGATTTAAGTAGCCTCAGCTTACTGTAAAGTCAGTTATTCAGAAGAAATCTAGTGGGGACCAGTGACGCGGTGTCCTCTCCTGTTCCCAGGGACTGGATTTGGAGGCGAAGCTGAGATTTTGTAAGAGAGTTCAAGTATGGTTGCTGTATAGACTGTAATAGTGTGCTTGTCAAAATGCTAAAGGGGAAAAAGAAAGGAGAATACCACTTTTGTGATACTGTTTTGTGCAGTGACTAAAGGAAGATAAATCCATGAGTGGCCTGCTACCCTCACACATTAAGCTGTGTTTTTCTGTGTTCCTTTACCAACATCTGTCAACAAACAATATTTTCACATAGTTATAGTCATGATGTAGGTGTAGCTTTGTAGTCTGTTAAGTCATTTGACATATTTCTCTGCCCCCAACCCCTTCTCTTCCCTCCTCATCCATCTGCTTTTCTGCCTTCTTCCTTCTCCTTCCTTTCATCCCATATGTCCTTGACCGCTTCCCTAGCTCTGATCTCTGGTTCATCCTGAGTGCTTTACCACATTAATTATTGTTTAACAGTGTAAAGAGACAGTTCACTACACTCCTGAGCATCAGTTTCATTTTCCTGCCTCAGTTCTTCCTGGCTTGGTTGGCCCAAACAAACCTTGCCTGCCTTCTCTCCTGTTAACTCCTCTGAACTAGATCCCCTTTCCCCTAGGATCAGGTCATGCGGCATCTGCTCTGTGAAGCCAGCTTGTGTTTCCTGTGGGCCTCAGCTGACTTCTTGCAAGCACCATGGACCTTTATACTATGGATCCTGCACAATGGTTTCATAAATGGAGGCCTGAAGTCACTCTTCCCTCCTTGTTTCACCTCCTTAGTTGCCAGATGCTCAAGGATGATAGTTGCAGAGGACCATGAGCAATGTCATGCCAAGTCTTGTTGACAGAGGAGTTATCAGCGGACAGACAGGTTCTTAGACTGAGGATGGAAAAGATTAGAGGTGAGGCTGTACTCCTCTTGAGGGCTTCCCAGGTGGTTCAGTGGTAAAGAACCTGCCCGCCAATGCAGGGAGACCCAGGTTTGATCCCTCTGTCAGGAAGATCCCTTGGAGGAGGAAATGGCAACCCACCCCAATGTTCTTGCCTGGAGAATTCCATGGACAGAGGAGCCTGGTGGGCTACAGTCCATGGGGTCGCAGAGAGTTGGATAAGACTGAGCATGCCTGCATGCATACAACTCTGAGCCCTAGAACCAGCCCTTGGGTCACCTCTGCATTTTGATCCTTTCAGCGGTCATTCTGTTCTAGACTGTGACACTTTGGACTTTGGGTCAGTTTACTTGAGTTTTTCAGTTGCTAAGAAATTTGGGTGATTATGAAGAAGGTAACATATTTTCAAAGGGAGATCATTTTAAAATTCTGAACCAAATCAAAAAACTTAATCAGAAATGTTGCATTGGTATGGATATGGAAACTTGCAGGGTTCGGGTTGATGCAGAAAGTGTTTAAGCTGAGAGTCTTTGTTCAAACAGATTGCCTTAGAAGTAAGTCTCACCTCATCACGTGCTGGTTCCAAGCTTCTAGTATCTTCGGAGTGTCTGATATGTGCTTGGCTAAAGATTATAAGGAATATCCTCCAATAAAAGGGGTCAAGTTCCTGCCCAGCATCAGATGTGAGTTTGAGAAGCAAAGACAGGCTTCCCTCAGTAAAATCAGCCTTTGAATTTTAGCCCTTTCAGCTTACTGAGCATTTGTCCATGTTGACAGTTTACCTCTCAGACTTCCTGTCAATACAGATTGAAGGAGTAGAGAGCAGAGTGGGTAAATTTGGAGAGCTGGGATCATTAGAAAAAAGGCTTTTGGGGTAAAATGTTTCTGAACCCAAGTGGCCAGAGATAAGACTGAATCATGCCTGCCAGTCCACCTAGGACAGTATCTGTTGAACTTGCTGCATTGGTAGGGTTGTTAATATTTGCCCCCTTTCTCTCTCCAAACTGCCTTGGAGAGAGGTGGATGGTAAATTTGGGTGATATATGGTCACCTACTGAAAGCAAAATACCAATGCAATAGTTTGTGCCAGACACTGTACCAAACACTGTATGTATTCCTCGACAAAACACCGGAGACGGAGCTGCTTTTGCCACTTTACAGGTGAGAGATGCTCAGAAAGGTTTAGTAGCTTGACTGAGATCACGCAGTGGCAGATCTTGTGAGTAAAGCAAGATCTATAAAACTTTTAAAGCCACTTAATTTTTCCTAGCCTACCACACTGAAGGTTTAACAGGTGTGTCATCTGTTAACTGGAGGAACTAGTGAAGGAATTCTACAATGGTAGAAACAGTGGGATGGAGAACGTCTGGGTACGGGTGAAGGTGGTGCATCAGTGGGAGTGCTGGTAGTAAGGGGAGAGGTATACTGTACTGAGACCTCCAAGCTCCTGCATGGCTTGCAGCCGTTGGTTCCTAAGTGACCTTTAATGGCCACTCATTTGAAAAGACACCGATGCTGGGAAAGATCAAAGGCGGGAGGAGAAGGGGATGACAGAGGATGAGATGGCTGGATGGCATCACCGACTCTATGGACATGGGTTTGAGTAAACTCTGGGAGTTGGTGGACAGGGGGGCCTGGCGTGCTGCAGTCCATGGGGTCAAAAAGAGTCAGAGTAATTGTATAGACCAGTGCTACTCAAACTTGTAAGTGAATTAACGTCAGCTGGGAATCTTATTAAGATGTAGATCAATTCCAGTTCCAGAAGTCTTAGGTGAGGGCTGAGAGGATGTATAACAAGATTCTGGTGATACTGATTTTGTTGGCCAGCCACGCTAGACTTTGGATGAAGGGTGAAGAGCATAGTTGATACTGATAGCTAGATTCTCTCTGCAAAGGCAGGAGGAGAAGGGGACAACAGAGGATGAGATGGTGGGATGGCATCACTGACTCAATGGACATGAATTTGAGCAAACTCCAGGAGACAGTGAAGGACAGGGGAACCCTGGCGTGCTGCAGTCCAAGGGGTCACAGAGTCAGACATGACTGAGCAACTGAACAATAACAAGGGAATTGAGGGAGATGAAGACAAGAGCCCCTACAAAACCAAGGCCTTTCTTCCAGGCCCTAAGAAGTTTC
The DNA here is from genome assembly GCA_006410675.1 of Oreotragus oreotragus. Taxonomy (NCBI): domain Eukaryota; kingdom Metazoa; phylum Chordata; class Mammalia; order Artiodactyla; family Bovidae; genus Oreotragus; species Oreotragus oreotragus. Next base: position 49,455 of record SJYX01017648.1, on the reverse strand, counting down.
CCTGTTCTGGGTTTGGCGAGGAGAATGGCATCTCAGTGGCCAGCTCCCCCACCCCGACTCCCACCAGCCCTCTGTCTCCAGGAGGCCCTGCGAGGCCAAGGCCAGGAGGCTCACCTTTTTCTCATCCCCGCCTTGCAGGAGGCGCAGGGTGCTCCTTCGGTCACCCTCATGCTGCCGCAGGGCGCTGCCGTGGGGCTGGGGCAGGCCTGAAGGTGGGGAGATGCTGCGGCCCTGGGGGTCCACCCAGGTGTAGATGTGGTTGGTGATGTAGCCACCGGGGATGCGCCCCGCTGAGTACACCGACAGCACCAGCTTCTTGGAGCCCTTGAGAGCCTAGAGAGAGAGAGAGACACCTGTTAGCAGGAAAGGGGATGGTGAGAGATTGTCCAGACCTTGCTTCCTCTTAGGAGCCTGCACACAGAGGAGGCAACCAGCCCCTGTGTCTCTTCCCTTTTCCAGCCCTCAGTTTTGTCCTATGGAAATGAGGACATCTGTCCCACCACACCCGACCCCTCACCTTGAAGTAGTCCAAACACAAGAAATAGGACCTCTCAGCAAATCTCTGCTGAAGAGTTAATGGAACAGGCCTACAACCGCATCCTTATGAAGGCCTGCTGGCCTGACCTCTGGGAACGTGGAATCTGAATGTTCCCACCGTTCCTTACTTGGTATGGGGGGCTCACCGTGCCGCGACTATTTGCGCAGACAACGTAATGGTCTGGAATGTGGGAGCAGGCAGAGGCGCCTATGTGACCAGCCCCCACATCAAAGCCCCCTGGTGTGAGTCTCTAAAGCGCGTCCCTGGAAGACATTTCACACGTGTTGCTGCGACTCAGTGCCGGCGGAATCAAGCCCACCCCGCGTGACTGCACAGGGAGAGGGCGCGGGAGCGCGTGCTGGCTTCCTGCCGTTCAGCCCTGTGTGCCGTTCTCCACGCTCGCTGCGCTGTGTACCCTTTTGCTGTAACAAATCCTGGAAAATCCAACGGACGGAGTAGCCTGGTGGGCTGCAGTCCATGGGGTCGCTAACAGTCGGACAGAAAGGGGAGGAGTCCCTCCCACAGACTGGCCGATCTCCCCATCTCAGCTGTGCCTGAGTGCCTGTGGACAGAAGGGGACACTCTGGAGGCTCTGGCCAGCCATTCCTGTGGCTAACAGCAGTAGTCCCACTCTGCCCACCTTGTACCCTGTCCCGGGTGGTCCCAGATGTCTGGTTGCTTCTTGTTGTAGCATGGCAGAGCAAGCAGGCTCTCAGTGTGAGCAGCCTGCCTGCCATGTGGCCGGGACCCTCACTGTACCCTCCTTTCTAAGGACGAGGCCTTGTGACTGGAGGTCATGTTGGAAGAGATGGATGGATACAGGAGAGTACGTTGGCAGATAGGAAGTGGCAGAGGTCCCAGAGGTTCTGGGCAGAGCTGGACTTGATGCTGGGTCTGTGACTGGTCATGGGAATAGGGCTGTGGTCCCAGGCAGCTCCCCTGCCTGGAGAGAGGGTCTGGGTAGCCAGAGGTACCAGGGCCCCTCCCATGGCCGGTGTGCTCTGGAGGAGCAGGGCCAGGGGCTGTGAGCTCCTAAACCTGGGGCTTCTGACAAGGCACATACTACCTCCGAGATCGCTTCTGCTGTTTTGGTCTGATCAGACTCTGTGAGGGGAATGTTTCTGCGCCTGCAGTTGCAGGAGGGGGAACTGGTCCTGCTATGAGATTGATGCCCACCCTTTTGGAGTGAGGAAACTTTGGAACTGGGAGTAAGTATCCTAGTCAGGGGGCTTCCCTGGTGGCTCAGATGGTAAAGAATTTGCCTGCAACACGGGAGACCTGGGTTCAATCCCTGGGTCAGGAAGATTCCCCTGGAGGAGGGCATGGCAACCCACTCCAGAATGCTTGCCTGGGAAATCCCCATGGACAGAGAAGCCTGGCAGGCTATAGTCCATGGGGTCCCAAAGAGTCAGACACGACTGAGTGACTGAGCACATCTTTGTCAGGACAGGTCTTACTCTGGCGTTTGGGTGGCCCAGTGACTCGCCCGCCCCCTGCTGAAACTGACCCCTTTCTTGGTAGCCAGCTGCTGCTGACGAGCCTGGAGCACCAGGTGTCGTTCCCCAGGGTTCGAGCGAGCTGTGTTTTCTGAAGCCTGTCCCACCCCTGGCAGTAAACACTGCTGTGTCAGGGTAGGGCTCAGGGGCCACTTGGAGCACACAGATTTTTGCTAGCAGAATTGTGAAGCTTTGCATCGGGCTGCAAAACCAGGGCTTGAGCAAGCAGCTGGAGAGAGTCCAGGACTAGAGTGTTTTTGGGTTTGGGGGCGGAGAGCAGAGGGAGGGGAGGGAGGGGCAGGAGGGCAGAGCTGGCCGAGCAGGCAGCCTGCTGCTTTGGCTCCGCTGTCAGCAGAGAGGACTTCAGTCGTGCCTCGGGCCGCTTGGCCACCATTGCTGGAGACCGGAGGGCGCTGCCTCGCAGCCGGACTTACCAGCACCGCACCCGGACTGTTCCCAGCGGCTGTTGTGCCGTCTCTTCCCTGGGAGGCAAGTCCCCTCCCTGCCGGTCCCCTGCTCCTCCCCGCTCTCTGAGGGGTGATGCCGCTCTCCATTGCACGGCTCAGCCGGCTGATGTCACTGGCAGCGGGGAGCATCAGCAGCCTGATCACATGCTGGCCCAGTCTGTAATGCAGACGGGATAGGGGTGTGTGTGTGGGGAGGGGGCTGTATGGCAGCCGCTCCTGCTTTAACACCCCCAAAAGTGCAGAGGCAGCGGCTGCAGCATCCGGCCAGCTTGGATGTCTAGTCTTCGAGCCTGAGGAAACTATTCTTAATATTATTTATTGTTGATAATCCTGGGGAAACAGCCTTTAACTCTGGGCTTCTGCTGTTTTCCTGTCCAAAGCAGACTTCCAGGACTCAGAAGAAACAATCACAAGCAGGATGCTTTTCCCCACCTCTGCGCAAGATTCTTCCCGTGGCCTCCCAGATGCAAATGACTTGTGCCTTGGCCTGCAGTCCCTGAGCCTCACAGGCTGGGACCGACCCTGGAGCACCCAGGACTCAGACTCCTCAGCCCAGAGCAGCACACACTCGGGTGAGTGCCGGAAGATGAGCCAGCGGGGGGAGGGGGCGCTTGGGGTGTGGAGCAAGGACGTCCACAGCAACAGTTGTTCTCTTCCCCTTTGCATCCCCCACCGCCCCCCCATACAACATGGAGCTGTTTTGCAAAAGATGGAAATGCTGGCTGTGAGTGTGGCAGGACAGATGGTGGCTCGTAAAGGCAGGCACCGCTTTCCCACTTACCCTGATAAATTCCCTGGAGTTGTTAGTCTGTACCTGAAGTGGCCCTGAGAAGGGTCCCCAAGGTGATCGCCTTATGCAGGAAAGACCCAGCGAACCCCCTAACGCCCAGGCCTGCCTTGGAGATGATGAAGCAAAACACTTTTAGGCGGGGGAGGGGACTTTAGGGGCTGATGACTGGATGTCCAGATTCTATTTCCCAGTGGCTTTTAAAACTAGGGAGCTCTGTGTAGAGGATGGGTGGTCCCCGAATCATAGCGAGGGAAGAATTTTAGCCATAAGTGAGGCTGGGTAATCCTAGGGTATTAGAATTGGCTTCACATAAGGCTGAGAGCATTGATCCTGGAAAAGGGGGTAGGCAGGGTGAGCCGGGTGGAGTAACTCTCAGCTATGGAGGCCTTTTTTCTTTCTTTTTTTCTTTGTGTTAAGGGTGACCAAGTGGATGAAGGAAGAGCCATTCCCCTTAGGGTCCCTTGTCGTCCTGGAAGGATTTGATGGGGACAGATTGAAGGGGGCTTCTTGGCAACCCCCTAACTGCTTCTGCTCAGACCTCCCACTGCCCATTAATTTCCCTCTCATGGTTCAAGGGGGTGGGTTGGCCAGACGCAAATCCTGGAGCATTCAGGAAGAAATGTGAACTTAAGAAATAACTGTAACTATACATAAAAATCTGTATGTGCGTTACACCTTAATAAGGAGCATCTTGGCAGCAGATATTTTAAATAATGGAAAGCGAGGGTGGGGGCAGCCATTTACCATTGGTGCTGACAGTGGGATACATGGAGCCTGCTGTCCCCCAACCACCCCCGCTCCAGAACCGGGCAGCAAGATTCCTCTGGCCTCCACCCCGTTTGGCGCAGGTCTTTTTTTAGAATGCTTTGCAGAGCCTAGGACTGTTGTGTCTGTTGGCATTTTGGTGCCTAGTTGTTTTGGTAAATCCCATTTGATTGGGGGTTTGGGAGGGTAGAGGCTGGGTTTGTTCTTTTTTCCTCTCAGGTGAGGAAGAGCTTTACCTTAAGTAACTACCTCTGGGTTAAGGTAGAATTTCTTGAACTACTAGCCTTTGGCTGACTCAGGATTTTCCCTGGGCTGGGAAGTGTGGTGTCACTGTTTGGTGTCCCGTGCCTGGATATCTCGGCTTTGAGGCCGTGGTAGTTTGTTTCACATTGGAACCCTGAAGCCGGCCGGGGGGTGGGGGGGCATGTGAATCTGACCTGGTCCCCACCCTCACTGCTGGCTCTGAGCGGAAGACGGAAGAGGCCCCTGCACAGGAGGTGACCAGTGTCTGGCCAGGGCACCATCCTTCCCTGGTCTCACGCTGGGTGTGGCCCTTCCTTGGCTCTGGCTTCTCTTAGCTACAGGGGCCCTTCTGGAATGCATTGTAGAACGTAGAAATGCAGGAGAGGCCAACTTGGGGCTTGGAGAGGTTGGCCTGAAAGTCATTCTGAAATCAGGCTGAAAAAAAAAAAAAGCTTGTTTCTAGCCACAGTTTCCTCGGCTTCCCCAGCAACCCACCTGAAAGGCCTGTGCTTGTAGCTCTTTGTCTCTCAAGTGGAGATGGATTTACTTCCCCACATCCCAAGCACTTTACTTATAAATATTATGTGATTTTCTGCATCAGAGAGATCCTATACTCTGTGGCCCTAGCATCCATGGGGAACCCAGAAGGTTATCCCAGTGGTACGATTGAAATGGCCCTGGGCAGGTTAGTGTGGGTATGTCTTCCATTCCGAGGGCTGAGGACACACCCACCCATCCCTGATCCCCACGTTATCCTTGGACTTGGGAGCTGGGGTGATGGCCATCTCTCTTCTTTCCCTGAGCCCTGGGCCTTCTTGGAAAGCCCACAGGGGAGGGTACTGCCTCCTAGAGTGGGACGCAGCCCTCCCACCAGCCAGCTGCACCCTTGCCAGCGATGCGGGAACATGCAGCCCACATTCCAGTGCCTACACTGCCTTCCCATCTGAAGAGCAGCCAGCTCGGTTTCTCCAGGGAGGGAGGAGGCGTTTCAGCAGCTCTGGACAGTCGAGGAGTCATCCTTGCAGACAGCCTGGTACCTTGCTGTTTCTGTGAGGAGCACGTGGTCCCTGCTTCTTCCTTGGGCTCTGCTGGGTGATATATTGCCCCATGTGGCTGTTGGCTCACATCTGACCATTTTCTACAACTCTCAGGTTCTGAGCAGCATGTAGGGGGCAAGGTTGGAGGTAGCAGGGCTCTTGCCGGAGAAATCTTGGCTAAATTTATTCAACACATACTGAGCACTGGCTGTGTGCCAGGCACTGTGTTAGGCACTGAAGGTGCACCAGTGATAAAATTGTTTCCCTTAAAAATGCCCTTGACTATTGAGGGGAAATAGATGGGACTATATACCGAATACAGCATGACAGCTGCTCTGCCCAGGGGCTCCATTTTCTCCCCTAAGGAATTTTTTGATATTGAGGCAACATTTCATTGGATTCTCCCATGGGGACCTGTCTCCGGGGGTTGGAGTCCTTCTGTCTTGTGGGTTTCATTGGCCTGGGGGACCTGCAGGAACACCCTGGGTTGGGATCTGTTTTTGAACATTGTGCCTGCAAGGCCAGCGTTGGTTGGGGTGTGGTGCTCTGTGCGGCGCCTCCCTTCCAGACTGTGCCTACCCTTGAGGCCTCAACTCAGGCTGTGAAGGAAGCCTTCCTGCCCACGAGGGCGAGATGAACGTTAGAAGTGACCCCAGTGGCGTGCCCCACTTGCAGTGTCTTATGTCCTAAAATGGAACAGGAGGGCCGTTAAGGCCCTGATCCTTAATGTCCTGGGATGGGGAGAGAGTGACTAATCACCATTTAGCGGCTATTTCCCATGTGAAGTGTGTCACGTGGCTTTAATGCGTTTAAAGTCCTATAAAATGGGTACTATTATTGTTCCCATCTCAAAGATGAGGAAGTAATGCTCACAGAGCTTGTGGAATGCCAAGAGCGGCACGGCTACCAGAATTTGAACCTGGGTTTCTTTGATCCCGAGCCTCTTGTGCTTTCTCTCCCACCTGGCTCCTGTGGGCAGAGCCCAGACTCTTGAGCAGGAGCACTCACAGTGGGTTGTCTCTATGTACAACTCCAGGGCTGCTTGGCCATAAGGTCTCCTTTGCAGAGGTCCCCAAGGCCAGGGCACGAGGCAGATGGTTCTGACTCCCGCTTCACCCTGTGTCTCAGCCCGTCAGCTGTGCACCTGATGTGTTTGTCTCCCTGCCTTCCCCCCGTGCCTCTCTTGCACGCAGCATTACTCAGCAGGAAGTGGGGTGACTGAGAACCTACTTCAGGGGACCTGGAAATAAGGGCTCCTAACGAATGCCTTCTGCAGAAGCCCAGTGGGCTGACCAGATGCCCAGCCTGAGGGTGCCAAAGGACACGTCCTGTTCCCGCCCACTCTCCTTAGAAGTCCTTGAGGTTAACCTGTTCACCCTCCTTGGTTTCTGTCCCGGCTGCTCACTAGTGAATAGCACGTTCCCTGTGCTGGAGAACTTGCAGGCTCCCCGCTATCTGCAGGCCGATTGAGCCTGGGGTGAGAGGGGCGTCTTCAGCAGCTTGTTCCTGCTGGTGCTCTGCTTCCAGATAACCTTTCTGAGGCAACATTCAAAACAGGGTTGGGTTCTTCCCTGTGGAACATGGCCTTCTGGGCCCAGCCAAGTTCCCCTCACATCTATCTTGGCTGTCCAGTCCTTCACCGCTCTGTTCCCAGTATGTAGCACAGTGCCTGGTCCTGGTGTTTCAGCAGGTATTTACTGAATGAATGTTAAGTGCTGAGTTAATTCTCGGTAAGTTTGAACTGCAGAGTTCAGACAAGGTCTCTCTCTCTTCTGCCGCCTACTTGTGTTGATCATCCTGACGGACAGATGGTTCCAAATGATCAGTATCTCTGAGCCCCCATATCTTTTAGGGCGTGATGGTGCCCTTACAGGCGGTTTCTGTCATACTCTGGACCATGACTTCTGCCGTGGAGTCAGGTAGTTTACTGAGGAGTAACTTTCAGTGCAGAGTGGAGGGGGCCTGGAGAAGCACTGTGGCACCAGGACACCTCCCTGCGGAGGGAACTTGAGGAGCTTGGGTGCAGGGGCCAGGCGCTGCTGACCTTCCCTGGGGCTCGAGCAGGCCATTTCTTCAGGGGATGAAACTTGTCCAGTGACCAAGACTGGAGAGAAAGGCTGTGTTGGGTACCACCTTGGACCTGTGGGATCCAGAGTTAGTGGAAGGAGTTCAGATTCACAAGAGCACCGCCTGAGCTGGGGTGTGATGTGGAGTTGCAGGGTTGGGGTCACAGGAAAAGAGCATCTTGTTAGCTTTCTGTTGTGTCTGCAATGCGTGCTGCTCTCCCCGCCTTCCTCCTTTGCATTCAGGTATATTTTGAGCAGGCAGCCTGGAACCAAGGGTTGGTATAGGGAGGCAGGTTCCAGGTATGCGGCCTTGTGTCTCAGACTAGGGATCTTCCCAGGTGGCTCAGCGAAAGAAAGAATCTTCCTGCCAATGCAGGGGACAAGGGTTGCATTCCTGGGTTGGGAAGATCCCCTGGAGGAGGAAATGGCAACCCACTCTAGTATTCTTGCCTGGGAAATCCCATGGACAGAGGAGCCTGGCAGGGTATAGTCCATGGGGTCACAAAGAGTCAGACAGGACTGAACAGCTAAATAACATCACACTCATCTCAGGCTAGAGATAATGGCTCCCGGTCTGGNCCTGGAGGAGGAAATGGCAACCCACTCTAGTATTCTTGCCTGGGAAATCCCATGGACAGAGGAGCCTGGCAGGGTATAGTCCATGGGGTCACAAAGAGTCAGACAGGACTGAACAGCTAAATAACATCACACTCATCTCAGGCTAGAGATAATGGCTCCCGGTCTGGGTGTCTCTCAGGACTTCTCCCATCAGACAGGTGGCACACAGCTGTGATGGGCTCTTGCAACCCGAGCTCATGCTCAGTGTCTGACAGTGGGGACCCCTGTTGCCTGGCTGCCGCTGCAGTCAAACTCTGATGCCTTTGTGCTCTCGGGGAAGGCTTCCGAAAACTCTAGCCGTGACTCAGCTGTAAAACCCACAGGAGCTGGCACAGAAGGGTGAAAGTGAAGAAAGTTAACAATCAGTTTAAAGACACTGCTGCTGCTTTGGCGTCCTGTGCCCTCTGAGGCAGTGCTAATGAGCTGGAGCCCCCTGCCAGGCCCTCTCCTCCCTGTGGCTTCCCTGAGAGCGGCCCGTAGCCGCCGCAGACTCCTGCCCATGTGCGGGGGCCCCCAGCAGAGCACACGGTTCTCTGTAGTCACATTTGCAAAATGAGCATCCACCATCCTCTTGGCCACCAGGGCTGGGGACACCTGGTAAACCTCAAGACTTCCGTGTTCCTGAGTTGTAGAGGTCAGGATAGGAACAGAGCAAAGAGATCAGGGCCTTGGCCTTGGTCAGAGCAAAAAGGTCAGAGTCACTGGAAGGTGACTGTAGGACACTCCCTGCTGCTGCTGCTAAGTCACTTCAGTCGTGTCCGACTCTGTGTGACCCCATAGACGGCAGCCCACCAGGCTCCCCCATCCCTGGGATTCTCTAGGCAAGAATACTGGAGTGGGTTGCCATTTCCTTCTCCAATGCATGAAAGAGAAAAGTGAAAGTGAAGTCGCTCAGTCTGTCCGACCGTAAGCGACCCCATGGACTGCAGCCCACCAGGCTACTCCGTCCATTGGATTTTCCAGGCAAGAGTACTGGGGTGGGGTGCCATTGCCTTCCCCGAGGACACTCCCTACCCGACCCTTAATCCATCTAGGTTAATATTCGACGTTTGACCTTGATGAAGTGTCTGCCCTGTGATGGGGAGTGGAGGTCGAGATCAGTCACTGGCCTATAGCATAAGGGACNCTCCGTCCATTGGATTTTCCAGGCAAGAGTACTGGGGTGGGGTGCCATTGCCTTCCCCGAGGACACTCCCTACCCGACCCTTAATCCATCTAGGTTAATATTCGACGTTTGACCTTGATGAAGTGTCTGCCCTGTGATGGGGAGTGGAGGTCGAGATCAGTCACTGGCCTATAGCATAAGGGACCTGTCACTTCCACTAGATTTTAGGTTGTACGGCTTGAAGAGAATGCCTTTCCAGTGGGTACACTTTATACTTAAAGTTAGGAAGATATGCTGGCTCCTTCGATCTCGACTGCTGGCTGGTGGGAACCAGTGCTGCTCACTGAGCATCCTCGTAGAGGGGAGATTTGGTCTCATGGGCCGAGGTGAGGTGCCACCTCTCCGAGGAGCCCAGTGTCTCTGCTGCTCTCCTCCCTTTGATCTGTAGATGCTCAGAGAACTGTCTGGCCAGGTCCCTTGTGAGACTGGGCTAAAGACAACAGTCAAGCCACCATAAAGCATTGGACCATGAGTGATAGTTTCTGGAAACTTGGCTCCTTCTGTGGGTGGAAGGAAACATCAAACCCCCTAGAAAATCCTTGCCTCTTGATAATAGGTTTTCTTGTCTTCCTCGTATCTTCTAGTCAAACTCCTCTATTCTTGGCCCCTTCCAGTTTAGAATTTGCAGGCAGCTGATGTGAGGAGGTGCTGACAAGACGGGGTGTGTGAAGTCTGGTACACGCTGGCCTTAACCTGTTTGTCGGGTGGCACTGCCCCCTCCCTTGTGTGCCTGGTATGTTCAGTGATCGTTGTTTCTCAGTGTAGAAGTGTTGTTCCAGAGGCTGCGAGGATCCCGGGAGAGTGACCCTCTTCAACCTGCATCTGTCTGTGTTTAATTCTCTTTGGAGAAAGTATTTGAAACTAGTGGAAGGAATATTGTCACAAATTTGATATGTCAAGTAGCTACTTTTCTCTCAACCTCTGTTTTGGTGATGGGCAGGATCAGGATGAACTAAGTAAGGTTTTTTCCTCTAATTCTGAATTGTATCTAAGGCAGCACTGTGTCCTTAAATGGAGTAACCTTGATAGGAAGGGGCATAGCCTCAGTGAGCACACTGCTCCTGGGGATATAATACTGGCTTTCTTGCAGTGCTGTTCAGCAAGCATTGATCACCTGCTTTCTGCCAGATGTGGACTAATTACTCCTGGAATGAGTGGTAAAGATGGGCCTTTGGTGTGCTTGATAGAGAAGGCAGGACTCTGTACCCATGTGTGCCTGCAAATATCTGTACAAGTGTTTTTGACCTTTTAAAAAGCTAGTTTAAAAGAAGATTTATCTTACAAGCAGAGGCTCCAAAGGTACTCAGTTGCCATTTTGCCCCTTGGGATTCTAGTCCCAGTTAGTTGTGCTTGATTTCCCTATTCTGGTCAGATCAGTTGCCTTGAAAAAGATAAAGTCAAATGAGAATTGATTCGTTTTCCTTCCTGTCATTAAAAAAATTTTTTTTGTTTGGAAATTCCAAAGTTACAGAAAGTCACAAGTATAAAAATTATACAAAATTCTTTTATTCAGATTCTCCTGTTGTTGACGTTTACCTCATTTGCCTTATCATTTGCAATTCTCTCTCTTTATATATCTCTTTTGGAGAAGGCACTGGCAAAGACTACAGATGTTCTGAAATACACTGACATACAACAGAAGCTATGGACGGCCGTCAGCTTGGAATCGATGAGTGCTCTTAAACTCACGCTCTCCCTGCCCACGTTCCAGTGTTGCCCAGTGACCCAGTGGCGTCCACACAGCATTTTTCTCTTCCTTGTCTCTTGGCAGTTGTCTGCCTGAAGCATTAGGCCCAGGCTCTCTTTGTATTTGCCCCATATGAGGGTGTGTGCTTACAGAGTTCTCGTCTTGAATGTTTTTCACAATGTTCAGCTTGTTCCTGGCTGTCACATTTCCTGAAACTTATCACAATCCACGCCAATCTTTTTAAAATTCTTTGTTTGTTCCTGGTCAGACCTCTCTCCCTCTTTCATCTCCCCCATAACGTGGGTGGCAGAGAGATCAAGCTCCCTGGGTCATGTCATATGTAGCCACCTTGGTTTCTTTTTTCCTCCTGGATGTCAGTTGCTGTTGCGCCGTAAAAGCTGTATTTGAATAACCCACGGTTTTTTTTAAGTCAAGCAGAGAATTACTTAGGAAAGATTTTAGGGGTGTGGTGAAGGGGAACTGATTAGAAGCTTGAAGTAGCAAGCCTCGGGTTTTTCTAGATTAGCTCTTCTCAGACTTTAATGTGCACACAAATCTCCTGGGGATCGTGTTAAAATGCAGGTTCCGATTCAGTAGGTCTGGAGTGGGGCCCAGGATACATTTTTAATGAGTTCCTACAGCAGCAAGGTCCTAGAGAAGTTTTAAGACTTGGATGATTTAGATCCCAAGGTACTGACCTCTGGAATCCAGAGATAGCTTATCTGTAGTTGATGGTCTTAAAGAAATTTGAACAAAAGAGAAGTGTCAAGACCAGAAGATGTAAGGTCCGGAGTATTTAAAAAAAAAAAAAAAAGTAGTGAGTGGTGTGTTGCAGAGGATAAAGCAAAAAGAATCAGAAAGGATGATGTCCCACTCTGCCACTCACCACCTGACAAACTCTCTATAAACACTTGACCTTTGAGCCTTGGTTTCCTTTTGTTAAGATGGGGTAATAATACCCAGTTCTTAGGACTCAGCTTAAGAGTATTTATCTAAAGTGGTTCTGACTCGGCATCTGGAATATCCTAGATGAACAGTGAGTGGAAGCTGGTGTTAGTGAGTGGTCGGAGCTTCCTTGAACCTGGTCCAGATTGTTGAACAGATGATTTGACCGTGAACTCTGAGCTCTTAAGGAAGTGGAGTTCATTAGTGGCCATCATCGGCTGTCATGCCATTTTCTTCTTAGACAGGCTTATTATCCAATTGGAGTGTTACAGACATAATCTGTAGCTTTGACATAGGAATTTGACAAAGCCTCAAGATATCTTTGTGAGCATGTCAAAAATATTTGTAAGCTAGTTGAGGTGGATGGGTTTGTGATTATTAGATGCATCAGTAACAGTCGTGAACACAGATGAACATGAATGAGAACTGTGGTCTACACTGGCACGGACATTGCTTTCAAACACACTTTTTAAAAATGTTAGGTGGAGACAGTCACCAGAGTCCATATTTCTCATCCTCGATGCCCCCAGACACAGATCATTTGGGCCTGACATCTCCTTAAGTATTTTTCTGCATCCTGCTTCATGCCCTTTTTCCCTCGACAACTCTTGGAGCGCTCTGCAGTGCCACCCTTTTCTGGGATCAACAGACCGCCCTTTATCTTGTTTGTCCCTAGGGGGTGGATGGATGGTTTTTCCCTTCAGCATGATGCTTTCTTGGGTGGAGGCTTCTCCCCCAAGCCTCGTCTCCCTCACGGTCATCCTTTCTGTTCTTCTGACCAGTTCCCCAGTCCTTGACCTTCTCTGAGGAGCTCAGTGTCTTTGTCACGTTTTAACCCTAGGCCTGCTTGTCACTGAGGGTCCGTTTAAGGATGCCGTCCGGCAGTGTAGCCTCCACACACCGCCCCCTCAGCCGCCTGTGACCACACAGGCTGGCAGCACACCCTTGGGGCACAGTCTTCTTGGTCCCCTCGCCCTGGCTCTCCCGGCTGCCCCTCGCCCCTCTGGTGGCTGACGGCACATGGCCACTGCTGGTTTGCCTCCAGTGCCTTTCACCTGTGACCCATGACTGTGTCTTCCATCCTCTCTGTGGCTGGTCCATCAGCCCATCGATGGACGCGTTTCCTCCTCCACATTCTCTTTGGAAAGACCCCACAGCCCCGTGTCTACGGAGGTTCCTGACACTGCCTGTGCGAGCCGCCCACGTCTGCCTTGACCTTTGGCCTTGGCCGGGTGCTGGCTGCCAGCCCTCTTTTTCCATGGTCCCTGGTCAGCCCCCTTGGCTTGTCCCCACAAGAGCTGCCGCATGTCTCCACCCTCCCTCAGGAGAAAGTCTCAACGCCCTAACCTGGCTTTCAAAGCTCTCTAAGATTTGATTGTTACCTCTTCATTCCCCACCATAAACTTGTTTCTGTAAAATGTGAAGAAAGATGAGGCCCTTCAGGGCAGTGCTACCACTTTTAAGACCAATACACGTGATCTGTATCAGAAAACTCTCAGTTTTCACAGTGCTTTCTGTTTGTTTTTTGCCACATCCTGCAGTTCCCAGGAAGAGCCTGGAATAAATCTTCGCACCACCCACCCCCCTACCCTCTCAGCATAAATTCCAGGGGCCTGGACTTTGTGTGTCATTGAGACAGGGCTTTGTCAGGCATATTTGAGAAACTTGACAGAGGTAATTTCTGATGGGTGTCAGAATTCAAGCGTGAGAGACACTTGGTTTCAGTATGCAGCTAAGTGCTTGTGCTCAGAAAACATTAAAAGAATGTTTCCTTAAAAAATGAAGTCTTTAAGTAATAAACTCCCCAACACACGGACACACACGAGACCGGCTTCCAGCCCTCCTGCGTGTTGGCCAGCATGTGGAGGGACTGATTCTCCCCCATGCTGGTGGGAAGGTGAACCGGTATGTCTGGAGGACAGGAGGACAGTAGGACAGTTTCTTTAAAAATTAAGGATAAAAACAATAAAATAAATAAATGCATCCAAGACCGTTCCCTGCATTTGAAAAAAAGAGTTAAGGATACCCTGCCTTCTCTTGATCCTCTCTCTCTGTGGATCAAGTTAAGGATACACTACCTCTCTTGATCTGAGAGGGACGCATGCCTGGCTGAGGGGGGAGCGGGTCGATCTGATCCTGTACAAATGCTGTGTGGTGAATGGTATACCCTGGAAGCATGCTTTCACTTTGATTTCATGCTTGGAGAGGTTTGTTCATGCCTCCTGAGGCCCACTGCAGCCCCAGCCACTCAGACTGACTTGTACCCCGAGAGGGAACTAGCTCAGGTGACCCGTGTCTCATTCAATTACTAGCGACTAATCGCGAGGTGGAGCCACTCAACAGCCACCGTATATTGAACAGTTTCGCATGTAAACACGTTATTTTGGTTTCACTTCTTAGCCTTTTTGAGGGGAGTGTTTTCCCCTTTCTGCGGATGAAAATAAAATAATCAGAGTAACGAGGCTTCTTTCTCACCTCAGTGCCACCGTACCTCTATGGCCAAAGCCCTCTCCCACCCCACCCCCCGACTTCCTCTCAGTGGATAAAAGGGTGTTTTGCTTTGCTTTGGATCCCTTTTCCCCAGGGCCAAGTGTGGGAAAATGCCGCTGTCTTCTGCTGTCCACTTTACCTCCCTTATCGCTCCTGGCTTCGGATTCACTCTTTTTTTTGATGTTTAATATTTAAATATTTATTGTGCACTGGGCTCTGCTGTGCTGAGCACTTTCCATCTGCTATCTTAATTACTGACTCCTCCTGACCATGTTAGGAAGCAGTTGGTATTCCACCCAAGATGCCATGAGAAAACGGAGACTCAGAGCTTCCCATAGCAGGCAGCTGAATGAAGGTGGTATCAGGCTCAGCCAGGATTGCTGTCAGCCAAAGCAGCTCAACCACAACGTCACTGCTTCCGTCCTAAATGTTGGAAGTCCAGGGTTGTCTGGGAGAATCTGCATGGGCTGGAATTCTGCACACAGGAGCCTCTCGGATGAGATGGACGCTCATGCTCTGCCGGACTTCTGGGGCATGGCATGGGATTCTGTGTTTTAGCTATGTAGTGTTAGAAAGGGCAGGGGGTGCGTTCTTCTGATAGTCATGTTGGCAGGCAGCAAGGAAGGAGTATGATTTGGGCTTCCTAACTGTGCTGACGGTGTCTTCTGTGATGACGTGGGCATGTGTATCCAGACATTGGTACTGGCTGTCACGAGGGCCCCCCAGTGGCACAGAGTGTCCCAAATACTCCTGACCCAGGGACCTGGGTCTTCAGAAAGCCATCCTATTCCTGCCTCTCATTAGATACCCTGGGAGTACATCTGCTCGTTACGCTCGTCACTGTGGTTCTCTCAGGCTTTTGGTGGTCCTGCCTTGGTGTGTCTTGCTCTGGGTGTAAAGGGAAAGCTCTTGTCTGGGAAGAAAACTAAGAGGTCATGAGATTTTTTTCTCCCCCTCTTCCTAGTACTGAGCATGCTCCATAACCCACTGGGCAATGTTTTGGGAAAGCCCCCCTTGAGCTTCCTGCCTCTGGACCCGCTTGGATCTGACTTGGTGGACAAATTTCCAGCACCCTCCATTAGAGGACCGCGCCTGGACACCCGGCCCATCCTGGACTCTCGCTCTAGCAGCCCTTCTGACTCGGACACTAGTGGCTTCAGCTCTGGATCAGATCATCTCTCAGATTTGATCGTATGTAGCTTACTGTGGGGTCAGTGGGGAGGGCAGGTGAGCTTGAGCAGTTAGGGTGCGGGCTGTGAGGTGGGGCGACGGGAGGCACTAGGACTTCCGAACCTCAGGAGAACAAAGGGTGCCCTGTGTCCCCACTCCTCCCTGTGTGCAGCACACTAAGAACCTGAGCTGAGGCCTCTTCACCAGGTACTCCAGCAGCTGTTAGGAACCAGTTTCGAGAGTAAATAGGGGAGTCCTGGCGGGATTCTGAAGTGTAACTTGTTCCCGAAGGGTGACCCTAAATGGTGACCATGAGCAGGTCCCTTTGATTCTCTGGCTGCAGTTTATTCCCCTATAAAGCTGGGCTTCCCTTGTGGCTCAGCTGGTAAAGAATCCACCTGCAATGTGGGAGACCTGGGTTCGATCTCTGGGTTGGGAAGATTAACCCTAGGCCTGCTTGTCACTGAGGGTCCGTTTAAGGATGCCGTCCGGCAGTGTAGCCTCCACACACCGCCCCCTCAGCCGCCTGTGACCACACAGGCTGGCAGCACACCCTTGGGGCACAGTCTTCTTGGTCCCCTCGCCCTGGCTCTCCCGGCTGCCCCTCGCCCCTCTGGTGGCTGACGGCACATGGCCACTGCTGGTTTGCCTCCAGTGCCTTTCACCTGTGACCCATGACTGTGTCTTCCATCCTCTCTGTGGCTGGTCCATCAGCCCATCGATGGACGCGTTTCCTCCTCCACATTCTCTTTGGAAAGACCCCACAGCCCCGTGTCTACGGAGGTTCCTGACACTGCCTGTGCGAGCCGCCCACGTCTGCCTTGACCTTTGGCCTTGGCCGGGTGCTGGCTGCCAGCCCTCTTTTTCCATGGTCCCTGGTCAGCCCCCTTGGCTTGTCCCCACAAGAGCTGCCGCATGTCTCCACCCTCCCTCAGGAGAAAGTCTCAACGCCCTAACCTGGCTTTCAAAGCTCTCTAAGATTTGATTGTTACCTCTTCATTCCCCACCATAAACTTGTTTCTGTAAAATGTGAAGAAAGATGAGGCCCTTCAGGGCAGTGCTACCACTTTTAAGACCAATACACGTGATCTGTATCAGAAAACTCTCAGTTTTCACAGTGCTTTCTGTTTGTTTTTTGCCACATCCTGCAGTTCCCAGGAAGAGCCTGGAATAAATCTTCGCACCACCCACCCCCCTACCCTCTCAGCATGAATTCCAGGGGCCTGGACTTTGTGTGTCATTGAGACAGGGCTTTGTCAGGCATATTTGAGAAACTTGACAGAGGTAATTTCTGATGGGTGTCAGAATTCAAGCGTGAGAGACACTTGGTTTCAGTATGCAGCTAAGTGCTTGTGCTCAGAAAACATTAAAAGAATGTTTCCTTAAAAAATGAAGTCTTTAAGTAATAAACTCCCCAACACACGGACACACACGAGACCGGCTTCCAGCCCTCCTGCGTGTTGGCCAGCATGTGGAGGGACTGATTCTCCCCCATGCTGGTGGGAAGGTGAACCGGTATGTCTGGAGGACAGGAGGACAGTAGGACAGTTTCTTTAAAAATTAAGGATAAAAACAATAAAATAAATAAATGCATCCAAGACCGTTCCCTGCATTTGAAAAAAAGAGTTAAGGATACCCTGCCTTCTCTTGATCCTCTCTCTCTGTGGATCAAGTTAAGGATACACTACCTCTCTTGATCTGAGAGGGACGCATGCCTGGCTGAGGGGGGAGCGGGTCGATCTGATCCTGTACAAATGCTGTGTGGTGAATGGTATACCCTGGAAGCATGCTTTCACTTTGATTTCATGCTTGGAGAGGTTTGTTCATGCCTCCTGAGGCCCACTGCAGCCCCAGCCACTCAGACTGACTTGTACCCCGAGAGGGAACTAGCTCAGGTGACCCGTGTCTCACTCAATTACTAGCGACTAATCGCGAGGTGGAGCCACTCAACAGCCACCGTATATTGAACAGTTTCGCATGTAAACACGTTATTTTGGTTTCACTTCTTAGCCTTTTTGAGGGGAGTGTTTTCCCCTTTCTGCGGATGAAAATAAAATAATCAGAGTAACGAGGCTTCTTTCTCACCTCAGTGCCACCGTACCTCTATGGCCAAAGCCCTCTCCCACCCCACCCCCCGACTTCCTCTCAGTGGATAAAAGGGTGTTTTGCTTTGCTTTGGATCCCTTTTCCCCAGGGCCAAGTGTGGGAAAATGCCGCTGTCTTCTGCTGTCCACTTTACCTCCCTTATCGCTCCTGGCTTCAGATTCACTCTTTTTTTTGATGTTTAATATTTAAATATTTATTGTGCACTGGGCTCTGCTGTGCTGAGCACTTTCCATCTGCTATCTTAATTACTGACTCCTCCTGACCATGTTAGGAAGCAGTTGGTATTCCACCCAAGATGCCATGAGAAAACGGAGACTCAGAGCTTCCCATAGCAGGCAGCTGAATGAAGGTGGTATCAGGCTCAGCCAGGATTGCTGTCAGCCAAAGCAGCTCAACCACAACGTCACTGCTTCCGTCCTAAATGTTGGAAGTCCAGGGTTGTCTGGGAGAATGCATGGGCTGGAATTCTGCACACAGGAGCCTCTCGGATGAGATGGACGCTCATGCTCTGCCGGACTTCTGGGGCATGGCATGGGATTCTGTGTTTTAGCTATGTAGTGTTAGAAAGGGCAGGGGGTTCGTGTAAAAAAAAAAAAAAAAGAAAGGGCAGGGGGTGCGTTCTTCTGATAGTCATGTTGGCAGGCAGCAAGGAAGGAGTATGATTTGGGCTTCCTAACTGTGCTGACGGTGTCTTCTGTGATGACGTGGGCATGTGTATCCAGACATTGGTACTGGCTGTCACGAGGGCCCCCCAGTGGCACAGAGTGTCCCAAATGCTCCTGACCCAGGGACCTGGGTCTTCAGAAAGCCATCCTATTCCTGCCTCTCATTAGATACCCTGGGAGTACATCTGCTCGTTACGCTCGTCACTGTGGTTCTCTCAGGCTTTTGGTGGTCCTGCCTTGGTGTGTCTTGCTCTGGGTGTAAAGGGAAAGCTCTTGTCTGGGAAGAAAACTAAGAGGTCATGAGATTTTTTTCTCCCCCTCTTCCTAGTACTGAGCATGCTCCATAACCCACTGGGCAATGTTTTGGGAAAGCCCCCCTTGAGCTTCCTGCCTCTGGACCCGCTTGGATCTGACTTGGTGGACAAATTTCCAGCACCCTCCATTAGAGGACCGCGCCTGGACACCCGGCCCATCCTGGACTCTCGCTCTAGCAGCCCTTCTGACTCGGACACTAGTGGCTTCAGCTCTGGATCAGATCATCTCTCAGATTTGATCGTATGTAGCTTACTGTGGGGTCAGTGGGGAGGGCAGGTGAGCTTGAGCAGTTAGGGTGCGGGCTGTGAGGTGGGGCGACGGGAGGCACTAGGACTTCCGAACCTCAGGAGAACAAAGGGTGCCCTGTGTCCCCACTCCTCCCTGTGTGCAGCACACTAAGAACCTGAGCTGAGGCCTCTTCACCAGGTACTCCAGCAGCTGTTAGGAACCAGTTTCGAGAGTAAATAGGGGAGTCCTGGCGGGATTCTGAAGTGTAACTTGTTCCCGAAGGGTGACCCTAAATGGTGACCACGAGCAGGTCCCTTTGATTCTCTGGCTGCAGTTTATTCCCCTATAAAGCTGGGCTTCCCTTGTGGCTCAGCTGGTAAAGAATCCACCTGCAATGTGGGAGACCTGGGTTCGATCTCTGGGTTGGGAAGATCCCCTAGAGAAGGGAAAGGCTACCCACTCCAGTATTCAGGCCTGGAGAATTCCATGGACTGTATAGTCCATGGGGTCACAAAGAGTCGGACATGACTAAGCGCCTTTCACTTCTCTTCACAAAGTGGAATTAGAGATGCTCCTAATTTTGTTCATTGCTTTAGACGGGGCTCAGTCTTGGGGCTCAGTCTTAGGAATCTGCCTGGCAACCAACTTTAATATTGATACTTTGAGATTTTTGTTTAAAGAATTTTCTCAGATCCCTACCCCAAAGGTTGATTGATGAAGGGATATGGACAGACAACTCACAGAAGAGGAAATAGAGGCAGTATTTCAACTTACAGGAGATACTTTATTGAGTAATTATTTCAGTTTACATCTTGATAATGTGTATATTTTTACCCACTTAAATTAGTAGAATTTAAAGCCTCGACACAAGTGTGTAGTGAAACGTGTGTTCTCACACGATTTTGACAGAGCACAGAACCCTCATAGAAAGGATTTTGACATCTTATGTCTAGGAATGTGACCAGAGAAGACACAAAATAAGAATCTACACCTTAAAGTTCTTATTTATAATCCTGAAAAACTGGAAGGTATCTAAATGTTTAGCAGTAGGTGGAATAGGTCAGTGAAGTGTAACTTGTTCCCTAAAAAGAATATCATAAATTAACTAAAAATGGTTATGAAGATTGGCAATATGAAGGAAAAAACTGAATTGGGGAGAAAAAAATTTATTTAAATTATAAGAGCAGCTTAAAAATGCATAGGAAGAACGTCTAAAAGAAAATGTATCAAATACTAAATGGTATTTTTCATGATTTCTATAGTGTAATTATTATTTTTATAACACCTGTCATTTAAAACCTCTGTCTTCCTTTTCCTTCCCTAGTCAAGCCTTCGAATTTCCCCTCCCCTGCCCTTCCTGTCTCTGACCGGGGGTGGCCCCAGAGACCCTTTAAAGATGGGGGTTGGGTCCCGGATGGACCAAGAGCAAGCCGCTCTGGCTGCAGTCACTCCCTCCCCAACCAGTGCATCAAAGAGATGGCCAGGAGCTTCTGTGTGGCCGTCCTGGGACCTCCTCGAAGCTCCCAAAGACCCTTTCAGCATAGAGAGAGAGGCCAGGCTACACAGGCAAGCTGCAGGTAAGTGAGGGCATGCACCTACAGTGGGGCCCAAGCCCTTGTTCCGGGGCAGACAGGTGAACTGTCCAGAAGAGGACTTGACTGCATGGTGAATGAAGTCTCTGCATCTGCACAGAATGGTCTGTTCTGAGGAGTAAGTGCTAATGGGGACAAACTCAGGAACGCCTTTGAGTCGGCGCAGAGAGGGAACGAGATGACCTAGAACCACAGGGTCATGCCACGCAGCGTTGGGATCCATCTCTGGCTTGTTTTCTGCCATGGAGATCATGCACTGCTGTTGCTCTTGAGTCTGTTCCTGGGTGGATGCTTCAAGAGAAACCCTGGCAGTACCTAGAATTTTGTCTGCCTCCCCCTGACTACTCCCCATTCAGAGTTGTGTCAGGCACAACCCACACTGGAGCCTCCTTCCCCAAGACTTTCTGATTGGTATCCAAGGGATGTGTGCGTTGTCCATTTGTCCACCTCCAAGGTAATGGACGTCTGTTGCCATCACTCACCTATGAAGTAACTTTACCATTCTTTTGGGTGAGGCCATTATAGCGACTCTATTTTTGTTCACAAAATATTGCTGATGGTGCCTAAATTTCCTGCTGTAGCAACACATTGGACCTGTGCCTTTCAGAGAGTGGCTTTCCGTGTCATTGTCCTGAATGAAAATGATGGTTCATTTCACTGGCTGTGCAGTCCAGTTGTGGAGGAGGAGAGTAAAACAGGCAAGGACTAGTTGGTCCGCCCTGAGGTCAGTCTCCGCTCTGCAAGGGCACAGACTGAGTGGGGACAGGATTGAAGACTGGTAAAACAGAAGGCTGGACTGGTCAGTTACCAAGAAGAGCAGGGACTCTAGAAAGTTTAGGGCAGGCCAAACAGAAGATAGTTTCAACTCTGTACAGTAACAAGGGTTTCTTAACTGAGTCAGAGAAACTTTATAAGAGGTTTGGACAGGGTTTCTGTTTGGTATAAACAGGAAGCTGAGGGATTGAGAGAAAACCTCTTATCCTACAGTGCTGGCATCAAGAAGGCCCAGTGTCTCCTTCAGTACCGTAAGGATATGTTTAGAAATGGTGCAGAATGGTTCTGACTTGGAGCAGTTGTGACCACATTCTTGTCTTGCTGATGGTGGTTCTTACTGTCAATGTCCTCACTTCTGTGAGTGATGAGCTCACGGAGCAGACAGGAGAACGGGATGATGTTCCTTATCTGAACATGAGCAGAGAAGGTCCATTTGGACCAAGAAGCATTTAGGATGTTGTATGAAAAATTCCCCAGTTTGCTTTCAAGTACAGGCCTACCTTGTTTTATTGAACTTCACTTTATTGCACTTTACAAGTACTGAATTAAAAAAAAAAGGAGTACAGTTGATTAACACTACTGTGTTAGTTTCCAGTGTATGCAAAGTGATTCAGTTAGAGAGGTGTATATATCCATTCTTTCTCAGGTTCTTTTCCCATTTAGGTTATTACAGAATATTGAGTAGAGTTCCCTGTACTATACAGTAGGTCCTTATTGGTTATCTATTTTAAATAGAGCAGTGTGTACATGTCAACCCCAAATTTCCAATCTATCGAGATTGCTTTTCTTTTCCCTAACAAATTGAAGGTTTATAGTGACCTGTGTTGTCAGATGATGGTTAGCATTTTTTAGCCAATAAAATGTTGGGTTTTTTAGACATAATGTAGTTACACAGTTAATAGATGATAATATAGTATAAATACAACCTTTATATTCATTGGGAAACCAGAAAATTTGTATGATCAGCTTTATCGCAGTGTTCATTTTATTGTGGTGATTTGGCACAAAACCCTGCAATGCCTCCGAGGTATGCCTATAATTCTAAATTCAGATTAATTGGTATTGTAAGCAGTGACTAGATAAAACTCTTCTGGTTAGTGTATCATTTTATGCTTGAAAATTGCTCAGGTTGTGATCATTTTCACCCTGCACATGTGGTTTGCCATTCCTCCCAGTTTTAGTGGAGAAACAGAACTGGGCTGACAGGTCTGGGGAGGTGTCCGGTTTCTTGCCTTTCAGAGTAGTCGTGAATGTTGTCCCAGCAGCCGGGCTCGGGGACTGTGGCCTGCCTCTCCTTCCCGAGCGGGTTCACCACAGAAAAGGCAGTGCCTTTGTGGCTTCCCTGACTCCGGTTTCTCTTTGTCTTCTGCCAAAGCTGTGAATGAAGCCACCTGCACGTGGAGCGGCCAGCTCCCTCCCCGGAACTACAAGAACCCCATCTACTCTTGCAAGGTGTTCCTAGGAGGCGTCCCTTGGGACATTACGGAAGGTGAGATCTGAGTCCTTCTCCTTCAGGTGCTGAAGGTGGCCCTGTGTTTCCACAGGATGAAACTTGGCCTTGAGGCCAGGCCAGGCACTGAGCCTCTGCCTGGGCTCAGGGTGTGACGGGAGCAGCTGTGAGGGGAAAGGTGCCTTCACAGAGCCTGCAGGGCTGCTGGGCCTGGTGCCCAGGCATGTCACCGGAGACCTAGGGCCAGTTCAGAGCTGCCTGTCCAGGGGCACAAGCGATGCTGATGGCCCTGTACTTGTGCTGTCCTGGGGAGAAAGGTGCCCAAGTGTCTGCCATTCTTTCCATCCCTTTGCAGCTGGATTGGTTAACACCTTCCGTGTTTTCGGCTCTTTGAGTGTGGAGTGGCCTGGTAAGGATGGCAAGCACCCCCGGTGTCCTCCCAAAGGTAATATGCCGAAAGGTAATGCAGACATGGTAGGAGCTTTTTCTCCCTCCCCAGTATCTGATTGCACTGAGGGACGCTGGGATGGCACATGCATGCTGGTAATGTTCGGGCGTTCCAGAGCACAGAGCTCTTGGCTCTTCTCCTCACCCAGCACGCCCCTCTGTTCCTTCTGAGCTAATGGTCCACCTGTCCGTCCAGACTCACACTGCAGTTGGGGTTGCCTGGAAAAGCCCATGCACACCTCCCTCCAACCTGAACCCCAGCAGTTCCTGTCCTCTCAGTGCAAGGTGTTTGCCTTTCCTGCCCAGTGACGCTGTCGCCTGACCTGATTCTGAGATCCCTCTGGAGTTAACAGGAATGAGGACCAAGAGTCCTCACTGGTCTGAAATGAGACTCCCTCCCTGTAGAAAGGAGCAGGTGCTATTTTCACGCTGCCCCATCTTCACTGATGAACCAGTGATTGAACTAGGCTTTTAAAGAAGTACCTTCCGCCCTGCGCCACAGACGCGGTGTTGCTCCTTCCCCCAGGAAAGCCAGGCTTGCTGATGTGAGCATGCTTTGTGCTGTGACCTGAAGAGCTGTGTGGTGACGACGGGACCCTCTGTCCTGCCGCACCCACCCTTCCCTTACTAGGTGGGAAATGGTGAGCATCCCTCCCCTCATTGGAAGTAGGACACAAATGTGTCTTATTTATATGCCATCTTTCTTGGAGGGAAAAAAAAACCCCAGCAACAACAGCCTGCTGTAAATCCCCAGCTGAGGAGTAGCCCCCCCAAGGGATGTTAATGCAGTTTCTCCTTCCCTGGCGACAGGGTATGTGTATCTGGTCTTCGAACTGGAGAAGTCTGTTCGGGCCTTGCTTCAGGCTTGCTCTCATGACCCGCTGAGTCCGGATGGCCTGAGCGAGTACTACTTCAAGATGTCCAGCCGGAGGATGCGCTGCAAGGAGGTGAGCTGGCGCAGAGCCCTTGCTGGATCAGGGGCCTGGCTATGAGGAGGCAGGCTTCATGGGGAGGTGGGTACACAGGTACGGACGCAAACTCCTACTGAGGCGAGAGGGGTGCTCTTCTTGCCCCACGGTGAGTGCAGCGAACACTCTCTGACGTATTAAAGCCTCTGCAGCCACCTCTGGACATTAATGGTCCGTGTGTGCTCCTGCTCATGGAAATCAGACTGTGTCCCAGCTCTCACTCTCCTTCCTACTCTAGCCAACACTTCCTTCCCAAACCTCTTCTCTTAGAAGTGAGATGGACTCTGCTTGGTCCTAACATCTACAGTTGTTCCTTCTAGTCCTCTCCAGCTGTGCCTGCTGACCTCCCAACCTGTGGTGGGTAAATCCCTCTATAGCCGGCCGTCCCCGCCCTGCCCACAGTGACTTCTGGACTGCCATTCAGGGATTTTTTAGTACGTGGTTCTCTCCGTCTGATTCTCTCTCCCTTCGCGTCTCTGCTGTGTGAGCCTTGTGTGCGATTAGCAACTTGAGTCTCGAGGGAGGCACCATCCTTCCTGGGCCTCACTGCATGTTCTTGGACCCTGCCTCAGGATCTCTAAGTCGGTTTGGTTGGAGCTTGAGAATCTCCACCTTAACCAAGTCCCCCAGGTGGTGCTACTGGGTGGTTGTTGAGAACCACTTGTCAAAGAAAGTTCTAAACTCGGGAATCGGTGTTACTTTTAAAAATTTGATAATAGAGTGTATTTTGTGATACTGGACTAGATAGTCAATATCTCTCAAACTTCATTTCCTCATTTATAAAATGGAAGATTGAAATGCCTATAGTAGTAAAAAGATCTGCAGTTGCCAGGGCTTACAGGACTGGAGGATGAACAAGCAAAGCATAGAAGATTTTGAGGACGGTGAGGATGGTGAAGGTGCCGTCTCAGGGTATTAAAGTGGTAGATTGTCGTTGTTCAGTCGCCCAGTCGTGTCCAACCTGCCGTTATACAGTTGCCAAAAACCCCATAGAGTTACAGTGGAAAAACAAACACCAATGATGTAAACCATGGAGTTCGGACAATGATGTCAGTGTAGGCTCCGTGATTGGAACAAATGTACCACTCCGGTGTGGAGCATTGAGAGGCTGTGGAGGCAGTGGGTATACAGGAGCTCCACACTTTGAGCTCAGTTTTGTTGTGAACCTAAAACTGCTCTAGAGAGTGAAGTCTATTGAAATCTGTAGGGTAAGGGGGAAGATGCCTGCTTCATTGAGATGGTCACGTTGGATTAAAATGAGAGATCCACATTACAGAGCTGACTCTTGGTTTTACAGATGTTTCCTGGTGTTGGTACGCATTTTGTCCTCTGGCTGCCCACAGTGACCCACAGCTTCCCTACCTTCTCTCCTTTCTTGCTGCGTGGAGCTCACACAGCCATCACTGCCTTCGCAGTGAGAGGCTACCACGGACCCTCCCCTCTCCGGTGCCCCTGCAGACGCCTTCCTGCGTCCCGGCACCATCTCATCAGTGCTGCAGCGTCCCTCTTGGGGGCATGGACTGTAGGCTGCCCTGGTTCTCATTCCTCTCTGACCCTCTTACTTCCTTGTATCTCCCCTCCATAGTAGTAGGTATTTGATGCCCCCTCTTCTTTCCCAGTCAGACAAACTACTCACTTTTGTGGCCCTCCTCTTACCTTCAACCGAGACTCACGTCTCTAGGCTCATGTCCTGCTTGAGCCCCACCATCCTGCGGGGCCTTTCTTCAGGATGTCCTGTGATCGTGTACTCGGACGTTTAAGGAGGAGACTTCCCTGGTGACTCAGTAAAGCGTCTGCCTGCACTGGGTCAGGAAGATCTTCTGGAGAAGGGAATGGCAACTCACTCCATTATTCGTGCCTGGAAAATCCCATGGATGGAGGAGCCTGGTAGACTACAGTCCATGAGGTCGCAAAGAGTCGGACATGACTGAGTGACTTCACTTTCACTTTTCACTTTGGAAAGCTTGATGGCACCCGGGATGTGATACTTTCCCATGGCAATGGAAAAAACAAGATGGGCTTTTGCATCTTCAGTGAAATCGGCTCCCCATGGTAATGAACTTCTGCCAGGGTCTTATTCGAAGGTTACCTCAGTCTGCAACCCATCAATCCTGATTCTTCTCATTTTCCCACCATGTCCAGGTGGTCTGCATTCTGCAGATTTTCCTCTAGAAGAATATTCTTGGTCGTGGCCTGTTCTGTGCCCAGCTCCCCAAGCCTTCTCCCAGCCTTCATCATCTGTCCTCTGTACTACTGTTTTGCCTCCTTGCTGGTTTTCTGCCTCAAATCTCTTCCTGCTTTGAGACCTTTAAAAAAATTTTTTTTCACAGATTAATCTTCCAAGAACACTTACTGATCATATGTCAACCCGCTTCATTCTGGAGCCTCCTGCCTGCTTTACCAGATTCCGTTCCAGGCTCAAGGGGTTTGGAGGCAGAGAGCACAGTCTGCTCCTGCCCTGGTGTCTTTCTGCTCTGTTCAACCACAGTGACCTGTACGTGACCGTTGACCCTGCGTCTCTCCGGCTATCCCACTGCTCCTGTCCAAGCCCTCTGATATGCATGTTGGGCCAGTAACCATTCCGCACAAACACCTTAAGGGTCCCCACCCTTCAAGCTCCTGTCCTGTCGTTTCTCTGTGAGCCCTTCCTGTGCAGGGACTCTGGACCATGCTGTGTGTTCATCAGTGCCCAGGGTCCTTTGTTGGAACCCCACCGTTGAAGGTTGTGACAGGATACCAGGATCCTGGGTGTGATAGTTTGGGACAGTTCTTACTCTTCAGGATGACTGACGACTATTCTACCATTTGTTGTCTTTGCACTACTTTGGACTGACGGCCTCAGTGAGATTCAGGTCTAGCTGTGCTGGGGTTTAGGGTGCCTGGGACCATGTGGGGCTCAGCCTCGCGTCTGCAGCGCACGCCTCCCCCTGCGGGAGCACCACCATGGCTCCCTGCCGGGACTGACACACCTGTGGGTGCTTTCAGGTGCAGGTGATCCCCTGGGTCCTGGCCGACAGCAACTTTGTCCAGAGTCCCTCCCAGAGGCTTGACCCCAGCAGGACGGTCTTCGTGGGTGCTCTGCACGGGATGCTCAACGCCGAGGCCCTGGCGGCCATTCTCAACGACCTATTTGGTGGTGTGGTGTATGCTGGGATTGACACAGATAAGCACAAGTATCCCATTGGTGAGTGTCCCACTTCTGTGTGGGACAGCTGGGCAGCCCCCAGGGTCTAGACCAAGATTGTGACACTCCTATGGGAGTGGAGGCGAGGCCTGACCCAGGCCTGCTCATCAGCAAATTCCAGTAGTATAGCATCTTTTTCTAGATATGCCACCAGTACTGACCTCTCTGTACCCATCCCTCTCCCCCCACCTCCCCTGAAGGGGAAGAAAGTTGATAGGAACCCTATAGAAGGTGATAGGAGGTGCAAACAAAACAGGAACATTGGTTTGAAGGTAGCATTCACAGCCAAACCATTCTGAGACAGACAACAGGTAATACTTTATTAAAAGGCTGGGACTTTCCTGAACTTGCCTGGTTTCCTCTATTCAGAGGCCTTGAAAAGTGGTCTTGTCTAGGGTCAGAGACCAAGCCAGGCTGAGGCAGGACTCGGGGTGCCCAGGCAGCAGGGTGTGGTCACAGCTCATGCTGTCCTAGCGGAGGGGAGTCTGGGGCCTGGCCACTGGGAAAGGTCAGGTTCCCAGTCGTGACAGAATCTTGGTGCTGGGGCTTGGAGGTGGAACAGAGCCTGGCCTTCCTGATCAACACTGGCTCCCCCCTGCCCTCATGCACCGTCTGCCTGCCCACAGCATGTCTGGGCAGGAAGGAGCGCTGTGCTCGTCGCAGCGGAACTGCACGCTGAGGGCGGGGACCTCAGAGCCCACGGGGCAGAGGTGGTGCTGGGCAGGGGGTGCTGCTTCTGATGCCCCTGCCTGGCCTGCCTTCAGCTGTGCTCTGCGTGTCTGGCTTTCCGCTCTGAACTGGAATAACCATGCCTGTGGGTTTGCCCACACAAAGGAGTCTCTTTGCCCCCCCAGGGGGCCCCCCCTGAGGGGCTGTGCCACCACGGTCTGCAGTTGCAGTCTGACGTGGTGCCGCCAGCTGAACATGACTCTGAGGGCTTGAAACGTGCTAGTGCCATCCGTTGAAATGATGATGTTGGGTTAAAGAAGAAATATTACTGAAATTAATTCCCCTGCATTCTTTTCATTCGTTCCACTACATTCCTTAGAGGTGGCTACTGGGAATCGGTAAAGTCACGCGAGTAGCCCGCGTTTATGTTTCTGTTGGGCAGCACCGAGCTGATCTAGGAGCAGGCTCTCCTGAGTGTTGACACGCGGCCTTTGGGAGACTTGGGCTCGAGGGTGAGTTTCCCGTCTTCCCTAGGCTCTGGTCGTGTGACTTTCAACAACCAGCGCAGTTACCTGAAAGCAGTCAGTGCTGCTTTTGTGGAGATCAAGACCACCAAGTTCACCAAGAAGGTGAGTGGGCTGGTCTGCACCCTCCTCTGGGCCATCTGAGAGATCTGGGCAGCCACCACTCAGGGCCAGCCCAAGACGAGAGCTGTGCCATGCTGTCTGTGAGCCAGGCTCCCACCGACGCACCTGAGGGTCAGGGTTGAAGTGGGCCTGGTCTCGGTTGATGAGAGCAGATGGGAGCCTCAGCATGGGGTCACCTTCCCTCACTGTGGTCCTTGACCAGCACTGCGAGCTAAGCCGACTTCCATCCTGACCTGCATCCTCCGAGCGCTTGCTTTTTGGGGGATGATTGCTTTGCAGGCCCGGCAGTAACGTGGGGTTGCCACGCTGTGCACAGCCAGCCTGGAAGCTGCTGCAGTGATCTTGTCTCCCTCGAGGATCTCTGGGTCCTCTGCCCTAGTTCTTTCTGGGCCCCTTAAAATAGGAACCACCTTGTGTTCATATAGGTGATCCATACCCACCCTGCTCTTGTGGCCCCTCTGGGCTCCCTGTGAGAAGCAGCCCCTTAGTGATCTGCTCTGCCTTTGCAGGTTCAGATCGACCCTTACCTGGAAGACTCTGTGTGTCATGTCTGCAGCTCCCAGCCTGGCCCATTCTTCTGTCGGGATCAGGTGAGTCCCCTGGGCACTTGAGAGGTATACAGAACCCTTTCCCTCAGTTAAACGTTGTGTCACGTTCATCACATGGAACGCGGAGGTCTCAGGTTCCTCGTGGTTGTCTTAGAGCGCAGCAGAAGCAGCAGTGATGGTTGACCCTGAACTGCGGGGAAAGCCCGTGGAGCTGTCTCGGTGCGGTGACCTCCCCGTCCTGGGGGTGCCGTGCAGTGGGGCGCTGCTGCTCACAGGTGGTTTTGAGGATGACAGGGACCCGGGCAGCTGTGGTCAGCACTACCTGTGAGCCGGCCAGGTCCTGCTGTTCTAGCCCTTTAGGTTGATTCTTCCCTAGGCAAGGAATCCGTCTCTGTTGACTTCTGAGTCTCAGGGCTGTTGTGGTGCTGCTACCTGATTTGTACCCAGTTGTCAGAAGCAGGCAGAAAGCAGCACAGCAGCTTTGTTGCATGCTTCTGGGTGGTGGAGCACAGATCTGGATGTGTTGGACGGAGCTTCTCGTCCTGTGGTGTGTCTGTGTGCTCATCACCTGAGGATCTGTGTCAGTGCACAATCTGATTGACCAGGTTTGGAGCACGGCCTGAGACTCGCTGTTTGTGACAAGTCTCCTGTGTTGCTGGTGACGGGAGAAGTTAGGGACCTGGTCGGATACTGGCACCATGTCTGTTCTTGCGGTTATTTTTGCAGTGGTACTGTCACTCAGGTTTGGAGTCTGAGTAGATGGCAGTTAAACTGAGGCTGCAAGAGGAGGGTGTGGAGTCAGTGTGGGTTGCCGGGGAGAGCTTGAGATCACGTGTGAGTCTGATCAGCCTCTTCTCACAGGCTTGTGTGTGTCAGTGTGTTTCACCGATGGTCCCCATTTTCAGATATCTGGAAGTTAGTGGCCTGCCTGAGGTTGCAAGCCAACAGGAGTGAGGGGCTGGGACTGAGATGTTGATCTACATGTGCAGTCACCTCTCCTCACTGAGTGTGATGACGAAGCCATGCTGCCTGGCCTTAGGGCTTGGAGTCACTGTCTTTGAATGCTCTCCTGTATTGTGTGTGGCCGTGTGACACAAGCGCTCCACAAGAGGTAGGACGAGCAGGAACTGGAAGAGCACCTGGGTGTTCAGAACCGAGGAGGGGAGCTGGCGTGGTCTCTACACACTAGGAGCCCAGCGTGCGCAGTCGAGTCCAGGCACCCGCAGAAACCAGTCACGCCTCGTGTTGGGGACGAGAGGAGTCCCCAGGGCCAGCTCTTGTAACCCCACAGAGGCCATCAGGAGTGCCCACGCCCTCCCAGTCAGAGCAGACAGCGCGTGCAGCCGCCCCCCCGGCTGGTCTGACCCAGGCCTGGCTCCTCTCCTCTCTCCCCTCGCAGGTGTGCTTCAAGTACTTCTGCCGGAGCTGCTGGCACTGGCGGCACAGCATGGAGGGCCTGCGTCACCACAGCCCCCTGATGCGGAACCAGAAGAACCGCGACTCCAGCTAGAGGGGCCTGTGTGCCCAGGGCCGGCCGCCTCCGCCGCCGGCCCACCTGCCACCGGCGACCAGGGAGCTGGCTTCCCGAGGACAAGGGAAATCGTAGTCACCTTTGCACTTGCTGAATCTGTCTTTGTTTCTGCACTAATTAATGCACAATGAGTTTTGTCGGGTTTTGTTTTCAGAGGGTGTGCCAGGGCAAGGACCCTCTGGCTCGCCCTCCAAGCGACTGTGTAGTTTTCCCAGATTTTAGTTCCTCATTTTGCCGATGAAAAGCAAAAAAGAAAAAAAAAAAAAAAAAACTACGTGTCCAGAAGGTATTGACACGACGCCTACATCTAGGTTTATTTATTAAAAGCGCTTTTTTACATTCCTTGCAATACTGATGGTGATGATGTGCAGGTCTCATTGGTTTCATTCTTGCAGTTGCCATACAGTGCCTTTCCATTTATTTAACCCCCACCTGAACGGCATAAACTGAGTGTTCAGCTGGTGTTTTTTACTGTAAACAACAAGGAGACTTTGCTCTTCATTTAAACCAAAATCATATTTCATATTTTACGCTCGAGGGTTTTTACCGGTTCCTTTTTACACTCCTTAAAACAGTTTTTAAGTCGTTTGGAACAAGAGATTTTTTTTCTTTCCTGGCAGCTTTTAACATTATAGCAAATTTGTGTCTGGGGGACTGCTGGTCACTGTTGCTCACAGTTGCAAATCAAGGCATTTGCAACCAAGAAAAAAATTTTTTTTGGATTTGAAACTGGACTGGATGAATGATGTTTGAGCGGCTGCTGTATATAGTTTTAAAATGGTTTATTGCACCTTCTTAAGTTGCACTTATGTGGGAGGGGAGGGTTGATAGAAGTTTTTAATCACAAAGTCACAGGACTTTTTTCTTTTGTAACTGAGCTAAAAAGGGCTGCTTTCTGGTGGGGGCAGATGAAGGCTCACAGGAGCCCTTTCTCTCAGAGGGGACAAGTACCCTACCCTGATTTCCTTCGTTTGAGAAGCGTATGAAGCAACAGTTGTGGTCGACTGAAATGCTACTGGAATTTGAAAACTTGACTTTTTCTTTCTTCTTTCCTTCCTTTTTAAAAAAAAAAAAAA
Organism: Oreotragus oreotragus; assembly: GCA_006410675.1. Classification (NCBI taxonomy): domain Eukaryota; kingdom Metazoa; phylum Chordata; class Mammalia; order Artiodactyla; family Bovidae; genus Oreotragus; species Oreotragus oreotragus. Next base: position 17,778 of record SJYX01017648.1, on the reverse strand, counting down.
ATACTTGCCCCTCTTTGGGAAGCTGTGTGCCAAAGAACCAGTGTCATAACGCCCCTCCTCCCTCCTGCTGAGCTGACGTTGCATTGTTGCATATCCCAGCTACTCTGTGGGTTTCGTGAAGCTGTGTGTGAAGTCTCTACCTCATTGTAGTATATGCAGGCAAGACTGCACTCTCCTACAGGTGTGTGGAGTAAGCTGTGGTGTAGTTTTTTTGGCACATAATAAACACGTTGCAGCAGAGTTCCGGTTCTGTCTCTGTGTCTGAGGTGGGGAAATGGGAACAGTGAGACACTTAGGATTTCAGAGTAAAAACGCACATTTCTTTGGATCGTCTATCATGGACGGGATTCCTGCCCAGGTTAATGGAGGAGCCATGAGGGGACCTGCCCCTTTAAGTCATTCTTGTTCACTTCGTGCACCTTGAAGGTGCCTTTCTGGTAAGTGGGTACCTCTGGTCCAGGTATGTAAAAAGGCTGCACAAATAAACTTTCTTGGGCTCTCCAGGTGGCAGTAGTGGTAAAGAACCTGCCTGCTAATGCAGGAGGCAGAAGAGACACGGGTTTGATTCCTGGATCGGGAAGATCCCCTGGAGGAAGGCATGGCAACCCACTCCAGCATTCTTGCCTGGAAAATGCCACGAACAGGGGAGCCTGTCGGGCTACCGTCCATGGGGTTGGGAAGAGTAGAACATGACTGAATGACTTAGCAGGCAGGGGGCTTCTCTTCTCATCATCCTGGACCCACCTTGGACCAGAGGCTAGCTCCTTGGGGGTCGGCACAGGCCACTTGTTCTCAGCTCCTCCTGTACGCCTCAGAGCTTTCTTCTTGGGAGGGCTTCCTATCTATCGGAGTCATCTATGCTGACCCAGTTCTTTACTGAACGGGAGTAAATTTTTGCTATTCTTCAGGGCTGTCACCTGGACTCTTAACCTCACAGGCTTCCAGGACTTGTTAATCCTGGTCTACTGATGATTTTTTCAGGTAGGTCGTGCCTGGGCCCAGCTGCTGGAGCAATTTCTGGAAGATTCCATTTTAGTCATTGGTGGAGGGAGCTCTGCCTGCTGAAGCATCCCTTCCGTGAAGAGATGCAAGAACTCACTGTCGTCGTGGGTGGGGAGGCCAAGGCGGCTGGCTGCTGCCTAATTTGAAGTTTGCTGGTAAACTCCTGCAGCCCTCTCGGGGCAGGGGCTCTGACCTGCCCTTTTGGTGTCCTGTCCTGTTCAGAGTCATCTCTTCTCCCCGTTTATCTCATTCTGGTCCACATGCTGCTTTCAGGCAACCTAGAGCTTCCTCCTTTAGCCTTCCATTCTCAGTCAGTTTAGAGGGACTGACTGGACTGTCCAGGTGTTGAGGGATGAGGCACACAGCCTGGTGCCCCTGACCTCATCCAACCTGGGCAGCCCAACCCTTCCTTAAGTCAGGTGAGGGCCTGGAACCCACTTCAGCAGAGTTGGAGAGAAGGATCAGTACTCGAGGCTGTTGCAGCAACAGCGTAGTTAGTAGCCAGTGCTGTTGGCTTCAGAAGGACTAGGTTTGAGGATGGGTAAGACAGGAACAGCCTGAAGACAGCAGTGGTGGTTGGAGAAGGTGCCTCAGTTGGAGGTACTACAGGTGAACTGGGCCCTGCCGGTAAATACTTGAGAACGAACTTTGTGCTAGCACTGTTCAATGCAAAACACTGCTGTCACAGAATTCATCCCTAGCTTAGAAAGCTGAGACAAGTCACTGTGACGCGTGCTAAGAAATGCTAGAGCAACATAAAAAGGATAGCAGTGCTGGATCATCAAAAAAGCAAGAAGGTTTTAGAAAAGCATCTATTTCTGCTTCATTGAATAGGCCAAAGCCTTTGACTGTGTGGACCACAATAAACTGAAAAATTCTGAAGGAGATGGGAATACCAGACCACCTGACCTGCCTCTTGAGAAACCTGTATGCAGGTCAGGAAGCAACAGTTAGAACTGGACATGGAACAACAGACTGGTTCCAAATAGGAAAAGGAGTACCTCAAGGCTGTATATTGTCACCCTGCTTATTTAACTTCTATGCAGAGAACATCATGAGAAACACTGGGCTGGAAGAAACACAAGATGGAATCAAGATTGCCGGGAGAAGCATCAATAACCTCAGATATGCAGATGACACCACCCTTATGGCAGAAAGTGAAGAACTAAAGAGCCTCTTGATGAAAGAGGAGAGTGCAAAAGTTGGATTAAAGCTCACCATTCAGAAAACGAAGATCATGGCATCCAGTCCCATCATTTCATGGCAAATAGATGGGGAAAAGTGACTGACTTTATTTTTTTGGGCTCCAAAATCACTGCAGATGGTGACTACAGCCATGAAATTAAAAGATGCGTACTCTTTGGAAGGAAAGTTATGACCAACCTAGACAGCATATGGACATTACTTTGCCAACAAAGTTCCGTCTAGTCAAGGCTATGGTTTTTCCAGTGGTCATGTATGGATGTGAGAGTTGGACTATAGGGAAAGCTAAGCACCGAAGAATTGAAGATGCTTTTGAACTGTGGTGTTGGAGAAGGCTCTTTTGAGAGTCCCTTGGACTGCATGGAGATCCAACAAGTCCATCCTAAAGGAGGTCAGTCCTGGGTGTTCATTGGAAGGACTGATGTTGAAGCTGAAACTCCAATACTTGGGCCACCTGATGCGAAGAGCTGACTCACTTGAAAGTACCCTGATGCTGGAAAAGATTGAGGGCAGGAGGAGAAGGGGATGACAGGCTGAGATTGGTTGGATGGCATCACCAACTCAATGGACATGGGTTTGGGTAGATTCTGGCAGTTGGTGATGGACAGGGAGGCCTGGCATGCTGTGGTTCATGGGGTCTCAAAGAGTGGGACATGACTGAGCGACTGAACTGAAGTGCTAAAAAAGATAAAAGGATATCCGTGCTACTTAATATATAAATCGGAGGAAAAGCCCCTTTGATAAGGTGACATTTGAGCAAAGGTTTGGAAGTGAGATCATCGTTTCCCAGTTGTACTTGTGTCTCCACCAGGCTACAAGGCTGACCTTGGTGGGGACCTGATGCGGGAGGCCATCCCCTACCTTCTCACTTTTCCATACTACACATGCTGTCGCTGTTCCCCGCCACCGCCCCCAACACACACACCGCCCCTGGCATGTGTGAAATTGATGCACCTCTCCTCCAACCCCTTGGACGATCCAACCACTGTTCAGTCGCTCAATCGTGTCCGACTCTGTGACTCCATGGACTGCAGCACGCCAGGCTTCACTGTCTATCACCAACTCCCAGAGCTTACTCAAAACTCATGTCCATCGAGTAAGTGATGTCATCCAACCATCTCNTTCATTGGAAGGACTGATGTTGAAGCTGAAACTCCAATACTTGGGCCACCTGATGCGAAGAGCTGACTCACTTGAAAGTACCCTGATGCTGGAAAAGATTGAGGGCAGGAGGAGAAGGGGATGACAGGCTGAGATTGGTTGGATGGCATCACCAACTCAATGGACATGGGTTTGGGTAGATTCTGGCAGTTGGTGATGGACAGGGAGGCCTGGCATGCTGTGGTTCATGGGGTCTCCAAGAGTGGGACATGACTGAGCGACTGAACTGAAGTGCTAAAAAAGATAAAAGGATATCCGTGCTACTTAATATATAAATCGGAGGAAAAGCCCCTTTGATAAGGTGACATTTGAGCAAAGGTTTGGAAGTGAGATCATCGTTTCCCAGTTGTACTTGTGTCTCCACCAGGCTACAAGGCTGACCTTGGTGGGGACCTGATGCGGGAGGCCATCCCCTACCTTCTCACTTTTCCATACTACACATGCTGTCGCTGTTCCCCGCCACCGCCCCCAACACACACACCGCCCTTGGCATGTGTGAAATTGATGCACCTCTCCTCCAACCCCTTGGACGATCCAACCACTGTTCAGTCGCTCAATCGTGTCCGACTCTGTGACTCCATGGACTGCAGCACGCCAGGCTTCACTGTCTATCACCAACTCCCAGAGCTTACTCAAAACTCATGTCCATCGAGTAAGTGATGTCATCCAACCATCTCATCCTCTGTCGTTCCCTTCTCCTCCCGCCTGCAATCTTTCCCAGCATGAAGGTCTTTCCCAATGAGTCGGTTCTTCGCATCAGGTGGCCAACAAAGTATTGGAGTTTCAGCGTCGGTCCTTCCAATGCGTACTCAGGACCGATGTAGAAGCAGTAGAAACCACTGTAGAAGGCTTTCGGACACCAGCTTAAGACGACCGTAGGCGGGGCGGAGCGGAAGAGCCTTGCCCAGGAGGGGGCGGATCAATAGCTCGTTCTGCCCACTGGATGCAGACGGGCCGTCCACATTTCCGTTCTATTTTGCCTCCGCCCCGCTAGGGGTCGCTGTGGAGCGCTGGAGTAGGCTCAGCGCGTCCCAAACTAGGCGGAAGCGGCTTTCTGGCCTGCGCTTTATAGGTCTCTCTTGTGTTTCCTGTTTCCTCTTTTACCAAGGACCCGCCAACATGGTAGGTGTTTTGGCTTCAAGTTGGTGCCCGGCAGAATCGTCCTCCATCCGCCATTTCCCTCAGCTCCCAGCCCGTGAGGAGACGCGCACTGCCCTGTGAGGCTGAAGCCTCCGTAGGTTGCTGGTTTCCGCGTTGACCCCTCGCTCCACCACTTCCCGGCCGGGCCTTTACTGTACCGAGCTCAGCCCCAGCCCACGAACCCAACTCGGGTCAGGGTGTGACGCCGCGCTGTTTCCTGGAGCGGGGTGGTCCTGGCTCGCGAGTGACCCTATTTTCTCCACCCGCAGGGCCGCGTTCGCACCAAAACCGTAAAGAAAGCGGCCCGGGTCATCATTGAGAAGTATTACACGCGCCTGGGCAACGACTTCCACACCAACAANGTTTCCTGGAGCGGGGTGGTCCTGGCTCGCGAGTGACCCTATTTTCTCCACCCGCAGGGCCGCGTTCGCACCAAAACCGTAAAGAAAGCGGCCCGGGTCATCATTGAGAAGTATTACACGCGCCTGGGCAACGACTTCCACACCAACAAGCGGGTGTGCGAGGAAATCGCCATTATTCCCAGCAAGAAGCTTCGCAATAAGATCGCAGGGTAAGTCGATGAGTCGAGTCTGCTTTCGGTTTCCAGGGCCTCCGTAGCCTCGCGGGTGGGTCCTGGGAGCTGTGCGTCTGTGGGGTCTTTTGGTGAAGTTGTCTTGTGTTCACGTTGCATTGATACTTGGCTGACTGGCAAAGGCGCTTGGACGAAGTTAGCCCCAGTCGATCTCTGGAAGAGAATATTTAAAGACTTACTTGATTTACTGCTGTATTGCGTAAATTGGAACTCGAAGAAAAGCAGATGAGGGTTGGGAGGGATAGCGAAAGTTTGTTGGAGTATTTGGTGGTTTTACAAACGAACATGAATACAGAGGACAGGCATGCCTGGATAAGCGGAGCTGCGTGTAGAGGTTCTGTGTATGTAGAAGATTCCCAGGACGATGACTCCTCTCCCTTCTCACTGCGGGAAAAGAACTGAAACTCCTACGTGCACATCCAGAGGTGCTGTGTACCGTGGGGACCAATGTGTGTTCTTGGGCGCTTTGTAGCTACGTCACACATCTGATGAAGCGGATTCAAAGAGGCCCTGTGAGAGGTATCTCCATCAAGCTGCAGGAGGAGGAGAGAGAGAGGAGAGACAATTACGTGCCTGAGGTAAACTTCTGGGTCTTACTCTGGACCTCTGGTTCATCCTGAAAGACAGAAGGAGGTCCCTGAGAACCGTTTCAGGTACTTGGTTTCCAGGGGGACCTCAGCTGCATCTCCATAGACCCCCTCTCTTAAAAAGCAGCTGAGCTGTGCTTGTGGCTCAGTCGCGTCCGACTCTTTGCGACCTATTGGGCTGTAGCCTGGCACGCTCCTCTGTCCGTGGGATTCTCCAGGCAAGAATAGTGGAGTGGGTTGCCATACACTTCTACAGGGGATCTTCCCGACCCAGGAGTGGAACCTAGGTCTCCCACACTGCAGGCGGATTCTTTACCATCTTAGCCACCAGGGAAGCCCATAAGCAGCTGTAGGTGCTCGTAATCTGTGAATACCTGTCTATATGTTGTGTTCTCCCCTGTTAGGATGGTGTAAGTTCTGTACCCGAGAACCTTGCATGATTGGTGACTTACCATGTCTTCTGGCTTGATTTTGTTTGCTTTGGCATAATATTCCTGGAGTGTTGCTATAAACCCAATCTTAAGGTTTTTTAAATACTGAATTTGTAGGATCCTATTGTATCCCCTCTGTGCTTCCCCCCTCCCCCGATTTTTCTTCCTCATTTAAGAATCTTGGAGAAAAGGCAGGGAAGGTGAGAGATTCTCTAACTCATTACTGTTTGGGGCCGGCCTTGTTTCTCCTAGGTCTCAGCCCTGGATCAAGAAATCATTGAGGTAGATCCTGACACTAAGGAAATGCTGAAGCTGTTGGTAAGTGTTTGCTGAATTCCTGAAGTAGGGTTTCCCTGGTCACCAACTATCAGTAGCTCTCTGCCACCTGTAGTACCACAGGGTAACACTTGTTGAATCTTTAAAGTATGTCAGATAGTCTCCACATTTTCTATATGTTGTTTTCCTCACTGTATCCCATGAGGTATCTCCTGTTTACATTTTATAGATGTTGGAGTGGTAATTTCAGGTTAGTGAGTGGCGGAGGTGGGATGCCATCCACACTTCTAACCACTAAGCTAGACTACCTCCACAGGGGCTTTAGCTGGTTGCTAAAGGTGGAGTTTGCTGTCCACGTGGCGATGACTCCCAGATCTAGTGACCATTGCTCTTCTGTGTCCACATGCTAGCCACTCACATGAGCTCTGGTTTCATTTCTGGTGCTGACAGGGCACTACTTGAGTGGTTCAGCTGTCTTCAGCACACTGATAAGTGTCTCTTCCGTGATTTATCTTAGTACTTATGCATTTTGGTGAAAGCATGAGCTTCAAAGTCCAGGGGGCAGTTGATTTCGAGCAACTTTATTTTTCCCTTTTTTATGATGAAATGTTTAAATAATAGCATGAATTCCTATATACCTACCACCCAGCTTCAGAAAAACATCACCAGTACAGCTAAAGCCTGTTGCAGAATGTAGTTTTTTATTTTCAACTGTAAAATTGATCTTTGAGCATGAAATGAGGAATTAATTTCTGGTTATGTGGCGGGACTTTGGTTTCGCTGCACTTAGATTGAGCCAGCTCTGGTTTGGTTTCACTGCACTTAGACTGAGCCAGCTCTGAGGCAGGCCCTGCCCTTGTCCCGGCACTCTTCCTGGGCCTTCACAAATGCTGACTGCATGAGTAATGCATCCTATCTGAGACTGGTCCTGAAAGTGAAGGGGCACTGCATTAGCCTTAGAGCAGTATTCTCAAAAGGGACAGATTTTGTACCCAGGGGACATTTGGTAATACCTGGTCACAGCTGGGGATAAAAGCAGACTTGTGGGTAAAGGCTGAGGATGCCGTTAAAAGTCTTAGAATGCACAGGATAGCTGCCTTGTGCTGTTGGGGTGGAGGATCCTTCAGATGGAGTCCACCCCCTTGTGAGTTTACTGGTCTGGGGTGGGGAGAAGGCTGTCACTTTTCTGCAAGGTCCCAGCAGTCTCACCCAAGCTGGAGGAGGTTGGTGAAGCATAGCCTAACGGTGGTGCTAGAACAGCCACACTAAGCCCATTTTTATCATTACAGGACTTTGGCAGTCTGTCCAACTTGCAGGTCACTCAGCCTACAGTTGGGATGAACTTCAAAACACCGCGTGGAGCCGTTTGAGTCTTTCTGCTGTGCTGTAATATTTTCAATAAACCTCGGACAACAACCTTGCCTGTGTCATCTGTGGGGTTAGGTCCTGGTGGAACTAAGGACAGAAATTCTTTCTCACAGGAGAAGTATCCTGCAGAGCACCTGTGGGCAGTGCCTGTACAGACAGTGGATGCATGAGAAGGCTTGGTCCTGGCAAGTCCTGCATGCACTCTGGCTTCAGGCAAAAGTCAGGAAATGCTTTTCCCTCTTTACCCCATGTGTCCTATGTCTTTGAGCTCAGCCTCTCCTGGGTACATGCAGTTTGGGTTAGTGAACCTTCTTGTCTTGAAAAGGTAATGTTCTTCACATGTGTGAGGGTTGAGTTTTCTGGGGATGGGAGATAGAATGGATGTGGAGCACAGGAGACTTAAGTGAATGGATGTGTGTGTGGAAGGATCAGTGAAACCCTGGGATGTGTCAGGTTAAGGGAGGCAGAGCTTGCTAGGTGCATCTTGGGAGATGGTTCTGGGCTTAGGGGTCCTGCTGAGGCAGTGGGTCCAACTGTGGTGGAGAGTGCTAGGTTGGGCTGGTGCTTTTACACGAGGAGCAGTTGGAGCACTTTGATCCTGGGAAACATCCTGAAAACGTCTACTGTAAATACACAAAGTCATAATACCTGATCTAATTTCTGACTTGAAATATTGCAATATAGCATAAAGAACTTTAACTCTTTCCAGACCTCTCAGTTCACATTTTCTCCCAGCTGTTATATATTGTCTTTATATACACATCGTTTTTCTGATCCATTGGAATTAAGTTACAGATGTGCCATTTTGTTTGAAATACTTGTCAGTTTCCTAAGAACAAGGACATTCTTTTAACAGCTATAGATGAATGATCATAATCAGGAAATCCACATGGATATGTTACTGCTACCTAACCCATCAGTTAAATTGCTCAATTGTGTCTGACCCCATGGACTGCAGCATGCCAGGCTTCCTTCTCCATCACCAACTCCCAGATCCTGTTCAAACACATGTCCATCGAGTCAGTGATGCCATCCAATCATCTCATCCTCTCTCATTCCCTTCTGCCTTCAGTCTTACCTAGCATTAGGGTTCTTTCCAGTGAATCATTTCTTCGCATCAGATGCCCAAAGTATCTCACACGCTAGCAAAGTAAGGCTCAAAATTCTCCAAGTGAGGCTTCAACAGTACGTGAACTGAGGACTTCCAGATGTTCAAGATGGATTTAGAAAAGGCAGAGGAACCAGAGATCAAATTACATATTGAGTGCAGCATCATCTTTTAGGACTCAAAATAACTCCAGTAGCTTTGTTCATAGTGATGCTTCCTAAGACCCACTTGACTTCAGACTCCAGGCTCTGGGTGAGTGATCACACCATTGTATTGTGGTTATCTGGGTCATGAAGATCTTTTTTGTACAGTTCTTCCCATGTATTCTTCCCACCTCTTTATATTTTCTGCTTCTGTTATGTCCATACCATTTCTGTCCTTTATTGAGCCCATCTTTGTATGAAATGTTCCCTTGGTACCTCTAATTTTCTTGGGATCGCAAGTCTTTCCCATTCTATTGTTTTCCTCTATTTCTTTGCATTGATCACCAAGGAAGGCTTTCTTATCTNTCTTTATATTTTCTGCTTCTGTTATGTCCATACCATTTCTGTCCTTTATTGAGCCCATCTTTGTATGAAATGTTCCCTTGGTACCTCTAATTTTCTTGGGATCGCAAGTCTTTCCCATTCTATTGTTTTCCTCTATTTCTTTGCATTGATCACCAAGGAAGGCTTTCTTATCTCACCATGCTATTCTTTGGAACTCTGCATTCAGATGGTTATATCTTTCCTTTTCTCCTTTGCCTTTTGCTTTTCTTCTCTAATCCATAATCCAGTGTAAAGTTTTGCCAGTTTTCCCAGTAATTTCTTCCAGTTTTCCTGGTTGAGGATCCAACCCAGAATCACTATATCTACTTTTCATGTTCTTTTCTTTCCATGTTGTTCATGATATTTTTGAAAAGTGTTGGCTGACTCTTTATAGAATATCCTTTAATTTCAGTTTGATGTTGTCTTACACTTGGGTTTTTTTTTTTAATTTAGAAATACGGTTGGTTTGATTTAAGATTTTTTTAAAATCTTACGGTGTGGAAGTGACAGGCATTCAGTAGAAACTACTTTAGATAACTGAGTTTTTTTCTTTTTACAGGTTAGAATAGTGGTTTAACTCATGACTGGGCAGTTGCAGTGAGCCACAGCTCCCAGTCAGCTTATGTGATCTCAAAGCAACAAACATATTTCACTATTCTGTGGTTATACATTCTGTTTCAGTGCATTGTTCAGTACACGAGACATGCAGTCACAAATTCGAGTGTGACTGCGAGCCCATGGACTGCAGCACGCCAGGCTCCTCTGTTCCCCACTACCTCCCAGAGTTTGCTCAAATTCATGTCTGTTGAGTCGCTTATTCTATCTCATCCTCTGACGCCCCCTCGCCATTTGCCTTCAGTCTTTTCTAGCATCAGGGTCTTTTCCAATGAGTAGGCTTTTCTGTATCGGGTGGTCAAAGCATTGGAGCTTCAGCAACAGTCCTAGTGACTATTCATGGTTGATTTCCTTCAGGAGTGATTGGCTTGATCTTGCACATACGAGAGATAGCCAGTGCTTTATTATAAAGTGGACTTCGTCTTAGTTGATTTGGCTCAATTGTAGGTTAGTGTTAAGTTCAGTTGCTCAGTCGTGTCCGATTCTCTGCAACCCCATGAATCGCAGCATTCCAGGCCTCCCTGTTCATCACCGTCTCCCGGAGTTCACTCAGACTCAGGTCCATCGAGTCCATGATGCCATCCAGCCATCTCATCCTCGGTCATCCCCTTCTCCTCCTGCCCCCAATCCCTCCCAGCATCAGAGTCTTTTCCAATGAGCCAACGCTTTGCGTGAGGTGGCCAGAGTACTGGAGTTTCAGCTTTAGCA
>SJYX01017647.1:7452-25777 GCA_006410675.1 Oreotragus oreotragus | reverse complement strand
AGACATACAGATGGCTAAAAAACACATGGAAAGATGCTCAACATCACTCATTATCAGAGAAATGCAAATCAAAACCACAATGAAGTACCATCTCACACCAGTCAGAATGGCTGCTATCCAAAGTTTACAAACAATTAATGCTGGAGAGAGTATGGAGAAAAGGGAACCCTCTTATACTGTTGGTGGGAATGAGAACTAGTACAGCCACTATGGAGAACAGTGTGGAGATTCCTTAAAAAACTGGAAATAGAACTGCCATATGAACCAGCAATCCCACTGCTGGGCATACACATTGAGGAAACCAGAATTGAAAGAGACACGTGTAGCCCAATGTTCACTGCAGCACTGTTTATAATAGCCAGGACATGGAAGCAACCTAGATGTCCATCAGCAGACAAATGGATAAGAAAGCTGTGGTACACATACACAATGGAATATTACTCAGCCATTAAAAAGGATAAATTTGAATCAGTTCTAATTAGGTGGATGAAATGAGGTGGAGCCTATTATACAGAGTGAAGTAAGCCAAAAAGTAAAACACCAATACAATATACTAATGCATATATATGGAATTTAGAAAGATGGTAATGATAACCCTATATGTGAGACAGCAAAAGAGACACAGGTGTATAGAACAGTCTTTTGGACTCTGTGGGAGAGGGCAAGGGTGGAATGATTTGGGAGAATGGCACTGAAACATGTATATTATCCTACATGAAGCAGATTGCCAGTCCAGGTTCAATGCATGAGACAGGGTACTTGGGGCTGGTGCACTAGGATGACCCAGAGGGATGGGATAGGAAGGGAGATGGGAGGGGGGTTCAGGGTGGGGAACACATGTACACCTGTGGCAAATTCATGTCAGATTCATGGCAAAACCACTACAATATTGTAAAGTAATAGCTCCAATTAAAATAATAAATTTAAAAAAAAATAAATTTTTAGCATAGACTTATAAATTCAAAACCATCAGCAATATGATAAACTGAAATGCATTGTAAAATTTCTTCCATTATTCAAATAAAATATTAAATTTTCTTAAAAAAAGATTGCTCAGAAAAGTATGAATAACCTCAGATATGCAGATAATAATAACATGGCAGAAAGCAAAGAGGAATTAAAGAGCCTCTTGGTGAAGGTGAAAGAGGAGAGTGAAAAACCTGGCTTGAAACTCAACATTCAAAAAATGAAGATCATGGCATCTGCTCCCATCACTTCACAGCAAACAGAAGGGGAAAAAAGAGGAAACAGTGAGAGATTTTATTTTCTTGTGCTCCAAAATCACTGTGAACGGTGACTGGAGCCATGAAAGAAACTTGCTCCTTGGAAGGAAAGCTATGACAAACCTAGACAACATATTAAAAAGCAGACATATAACTTTGCTGACAAAAGTCTTTATAGTCAAAGCCATAGTTTTTCCAGTAGTCATGTATGGATGTGAGTTGCACCATAATGGCAGCTGAACGAAAAATAATTGATGCTTTCAAACTGTGGTGCTGAAGGGGACTCTTTAGAGTCCTTTGGACAGCAAGGAGATCAAACCAGATAATCCTAAAGGAAACCAACCCTGAGTATTCATTGGAAGAACTGAAGCTCCAATACTTTGGCCACCTGATGTGAAGCACAGACTCATTAGAAAAGACCCTGATGCTGGGAAAGACTGAGGGCAGGAGAAGTGGGTAACAGAGGATGAGATGGTTGGATGGCATCATGAGTCAATGGAGATGAGTTTGAGCAAACTCTGGGAGACAGTGAAGGACAGGGAAATCTGGCGTGCTTCATTCCACAGGGTCACAAAGAGTAGGACACGACTGAGCTACTGAACAACAATAACAATTTTGTTATAGAATTCTACTAATGTAATACAGATTTTGGTACCAGGAAGTAGGGTGCTGATGTAACAAATGCCTAAAAATGTGAGAATAGCTTTGGAATTAGATCAGAGTAAGGTGGACCCCTAATCTAATATGACTGGTGTCCTTATAAAATGGAGAAATTCATACCCAGAGGGGATGCCAAAATGGAGTTATGCTTCCACAAGATATGGAAATACCAGAGGCTAGGAGAAAGGCATGGGACAGATTCTCCCCCATAGCCCTCAAAAAGAAGCACCTGCTGGTACCTTTATCTTGAACTTCTAGCCTTCAGAATCATGCGCCAATAAAGTCTTGCTATTTCAACAACTCAGTCTGTGATATCTTGTTACTGCAATCTAAACTGAAAACTAACACAGATGATATTCATTCAACAAATAGAGAAATGTACTGTGTTCACTGACTGAGAAACTCAATATTGTAAAGACATTAGTTCTCTCTGGATCATTTTAAAGATTCAATATAATCACAAACAAAAATACCAACAATCACTGTATGTGGCATTTGACAAGGCAATTTTAAATGCCATGGAGTAATGCAGTTGGTGAAGAATATCAAAGAGGCAGAAAAATGTAGGAAGATGTTCAATAGTACAGGCAGTCTTTACTCTGCATGGTAGTTGAGCACCATAAAAGCTGAAAGCAAGCAAAGCAACTGTAATAATCAATAGGAAAAATTATGATTGTTCTGTGAATGTTAGACATTTTTGTCAAAAGTTAAAAACTCTCTTACTTTTGGTTATACATGTATAAAATTTTTTAAATATTAATACTAAGGTTGTCATTTAAGACATTAGAAATTTTGAGAAATAAACTGTCAAATATCTCTGAGGGTTCCTTTACTGTAAAGTTATTTTATGCTATTCATAGCATCATTATTCCTAATATTCCCAAACTGGAAATAACACAAATGCTCCTCATTATTAGAACTGGTGCATATATTTTAGAATTCATAGAATGGTATTTATGCAGCAATAACAAATAAGGAAACTATAGTTACTAGCATCAAGATAAATAACTTTCATTAGAGTGAGAAAAATTAATAAGTCAAAAGGAGTAAACAGAGTATGACTGCACATTAAAGGGCTTAAGAACAGGAAACTAGTGTGAAGGGGTGTATGCAAATATGGTAGAAGTATCAATAAACACAAGGTAAAGATTTTTACAAAGGTCAGGAAAGGTGTACATTGAGTGGGGGTGTATTTGAGAAAGGGCACACTAAGGGTTTATAAATTACATGAAGTGGTCTTTAAATTAGGTTATCGTTACACAAGTATATGCTTTATAATTATTATTTTGAATGCAAACATTTTATATCATATACTGCAATTTACTGATACATATTTAGGGCTATCCTTAAAAATGAAGACTTAGATTTCATGAGTGGGAAAGAAATGCAGGAAACATCTGGGAGACTCTAATGTTCTATTTCTTGACATATACAAAGACATGTATGTATATATATCTTACAATAAAAATAATTTCATATCCATGTAATATGTATGCTTTTGTATATTTTCCTTTACAAATAAGCTAGTATATATTTGGGAAACAATGGTAGGCTTTAGCCCAATTAAATATATCGGAAGTACCTCCAAAATCATCTCAATTTGGGGCTTTGTTGTTGTTACTGTTCTGCTCAGCAACCTGAAACATGACTTTGAGTTAGGAACTTTCAGACAAGGCCAGGATGCCCAGCAAAAAGAAAAACTAGAGAAAGGACAATGAGGGGGATATCTGAGCCACATATTAGAAATATATCAACTTTGATGAAGGTCCTTTCTGAAACCTAAGAGTGGCCAAAGTAGATCATTGAAATTCAGGTATGAATCACTATCTTATTTATGCACAGTGAGCAACTCAACTGGTGCCTGTCAAGGATTCCCTCCAGACTTCCCTGCTCATCACACCTTCTTGAAGCATGACGTACAACCTCCTGATGCCTTCCCATATGGTAAGTTTGAATTACTTTTTATTTTCTGTAAGATGAGAGAACTCATCTAATTACCTTAAGCTCTCAGTTTATGTGGCAGGCTCCATGAAGAACTTGCCATTTGAAGGAGCAAACAATGTTTGGAACAGCAGAGGCTACTGAGCCTGGGACTGAAAGGCCCACCAAAGGTTGGGAGACAACTGTCAAGACTCTGGTCATGACCACAGACCAAGGAAGAGGGGCAGGCCCCACAAAACCAAGGGAAAGGCTGCTAAGCCTTGACATTAATACCATGGCCACTTTCTTCCATAATACAAACACCTGTTAAAATTTCAGATGGCAAAAATTAGTGTTCAATGAGGAGGATCTCTTTCATATTCCCCTGACCCCCAGCACCACTGCTAGAGGTAACAACTACAAACACTTCAGCCTATGCTTCCTGTAGAGCTAGATGTTTAGATGTGTAAGTATAGATACATATCAACATTTCTTTTTCCATTTTTCTTTTATGGAGTTATATTCTACCCTATATCAAAAAGAAGGCCTGTAGTAGGCCCCTCCCATATTGGGAAAATTCACAAACAGACTCACTCTGCTCAAAAAAGAGGTCTTCTGTGCAGCCTGTGCTCAGCTGTGGCCAAGAATGGC
This sequence comes from Oreotragus oreotragus, assembly GCA_006410675.1. Classification (NCBI taxonomy): domain Eukaryota; kingdom Metazoa; phylum Chordata; class Mammalia; order Artiodactyla; family Bovidae; genus Oreotragus; species Oreotragus oreotragus. The sequence goes on along the minus strand of SJYX01017647.1, from coordinate 21,323 downwards.
CCTGGCTACATTTTAGACCTCTGTCCATCCCTGTACATTGCTGAGCTCAGAACTTGATGGTAACCTTCATCCTGTCAACTCCATGAAGTTCTTACTGGAACATAAGACTCTCCCCTTACTCCACAGAAAGTATTGAAGTCAGTCATCTCACCAGTCTTCAAAAAGGACATGTAGAATTTGCTTTATTCCCTGAGGATCTCATTTATACTGCTCTCTTATTGGAAAGCAGAAGTAATTTTGACCTGGAAGACTGGATTCCCAGAAACACTAATCTCTAACATTGAAAATATCATAAAACATGTGGAGTTGCTCTCCTCTTCACCTGGATGGGCCTGAGAGTGGCCAGGGAAGGAAATATACTGGCCTATTAACCAGGCACATGATACTTGGGAGCTACTCCCCCCATATTCCTTCAAAGGCCTGTGAAAAACATGGGCTTTTCTGGGTTGTTTATCTCCACAAGACTGTTGAAATGATCTTCTCTTGGAAATGGCCTGGAAAATTCAAGCCCTGCAACCTGCTACAAAGGCTTAGTACACCATCTTGGGCACCTGGAATGGAGTGATATACAGATCCCACCTAGTCTTTAATTCACAAAAATGGATCTTACCATTTCCCTGACTGTGAGAAAGAAAAGCAATTGAATAATCTTAAGCAAGGGATTTACAGAGTGGGATAACATATACTTTATGTGTAAGGCTACTGAATAGCTATAAAATTCCTATCCCCACCACCAAATACCAGTCCCTAATGAAGAGCCAGGCCTCTTACACTGATGTACTTTATTTCACTATGGAATAAATAGCTCCCTCCCACCCCGATTATAATTAGTACACATGAATTATTTTCAAAATTCAAATAACTCAGGAATGCATGTGAATAAAAGAAAAGATCACTTCAAATTACTTTTCTGCTTTGAAGTTTCTCTATTTTGAGGTGACAGCAAATAATATTTTGCTGACTATGTGAGGCAGAATTGGACATCATAATATTCACTCCTTCAGTTTCAGTTTAGTCGCTCAGTCGTGTCCAACTCTTTGCGACCCCATGAATTGCAGCACGTCTTAGTGTTATTCATTTCTATACATATGTTGTATCACATAACAAAATGGACTTTGCAAATGTAATTAAAGTTACTAAGCAGTTGACCTTAAGATAGAGAGACTATCCTGGATTTTTCAGGTAATACTACTGTAAAAACAAAAGCCCTTAAAAGTCCATGGTGGGAACAGAAAAGAAAATCAGAAAGATATGAAACATGAAGACTCAATAGGCTGTTGATGTTTTTAAGATGAAGGGGTTCATGTGAAAAGGAATGTAGGCAGTTTGAAGATCCTGGGAGAAAGGACCCTGGCTGACAGCTAGTGAGAAATGGGAACCTCAGTCCTACAACCACAAGAAATTAAATGCTGCCAACAACCTAAATGAACTTAGAAGTGGATTCTTCTTTCACAGCCTCCAGAAAGGAATGTGGCCTTACCTGCACTTTGATCTCAGCTTTGTGAAAACTTAAGCAGAGAACCCATTTATGCCATACTGTTTCAAGATGTGTGACTATAAAAACAGATAATAAATGGATTTTGTTTTAGAACATCAAGTTTGTGGTAGTTTGTAGGGAATAGCAATAGCAAACATGATGGCAATCCTTTAATGTACTTTTTATATGTGTACTGTTGTTGTTGTTCAGTAGCTAAGTCATGTACAACTCTCTGCAAACCCATGGATTGCAGCATGCCAGGCTTTCCTGTCCTTCACTATCTCCAGGATTTGCTCAAATTCAGGTCCATTGAGCTGGTGATGCTATGTAACCATCTCATCCTCTGCTGCCCCCTTCTCCTTTTGCCTTCAATCTTTCCTAGCATCAGGGTATTTTCCAATCAGCTGGCTCTTCGCATTAGTTGGCCAAAATACTGGAGCTTCATTTTCAACATTGGTCCTTCCAATGAATATTCAGGGTTGACTTCCTTTTAGTACAATTACTCAGTCATGTCCGACTCTGTAACCCCATGGACTGCAGCACAACAGGCTTCCCTGTTCATCACCAACTTCCAGAGCTTGCTCAAACTGATGTCCATTGAGTCAGTGATGCCATCCAACCATCTCATCTTCTGTCATCCCCTTCTCCTCCTGCCTTCAATCTTTCCCAGCATCAGAGTCTTTTCCAATGAGTCAATTCTTTGCACCATGTGGCCAAAGTATCCGAGCTTAAGCTTCAGCACCAGTACTTCCAATGAGTATTCAGGACTGATTTCCTTTAGNATCCTCTGTCATCCCCTTCTCCTCCTGCCTTCAATCTTTCCCAGCATCAGAGTCTTTTCCAATGAGTCAATTCTTTGCACCATGTGGCCAAAGTATCCGAGCTTAAGCTTCAGCACCAGTACTTCCAATGAGTATTCAGGACTGATTTCCTTTAGGATGGACTGGTTTGATCTCCTTGCACTCCAAGGGACTGTCAAGAGTCTTCTCCAGCACCACAATTCAAAAGCATCAACTCTTCAGTGCTCAGCTTTCTTTGTGATCCAATTCTCACATCTCTACATGAATACTGGAAAAAACCATAGCTTTGACTAGATGGACATTTAACGGCAAAGTGATGTTTCTGCTCTTTAATATACTGTCCAGGTTTGTCATAGCTTTTCTTCCAAGTAGCAAACTTTTTTAAATTTCATGGCTGCAGTCACCATATGCAGTGATTTTGGAGCCCAAGAAAATAAAGTCTCTCATGTTTTCATTTTTCCCCATCTATTTCCCATGAAGTGATGGGGCCAGATGCCATGGTCTTAAGTTTTTGACTGTTTAGTTTTAAGTCAGCTTTTTCACTCTTCTCTTTCACCTTCATCAGGAGTCTCTTTAGTTCCTCTTCACTTTCTGCCATTAGGGTGTTATCATCTACATATCTGAGGTTGTTGATATTTTTCCTGGCAACGAATATGTGCTATCAACTTGATTTATAACTGAAAAAGTTCACCTCAATCACTTCACTAAGGTAGAGTTTGTCAGGTTTCCCCATTGAATAGTTCCCCACTATTCTGCTACAAGTTCCATGAACACTGAAAATAAAATCAAGGGACCTCCATGGTGGGCCAGTGGTTAAGAATCCGCCTTGCAATGCAGGGTATATGTGTTCAATCCCTGGTCAGGGAACTAAGATCCCACATGCTTTGGAGCGACTAAGCCTGCACACTAAACTTAGAAAGTCCAAGGGCTGTAGTGAAAAAGATTCCACATGAGACAACAAAGATCCCTGTGCTACAACTAAAACCTGATGCAGCCAAATAAATAAATAAAAGAAAATTGAAAGTAATATTAACTCTTAAGTCTACAAATTTGATAATCTAGATAAAATGGTCCAATTCCTTGAAAGACAGAATCTGCCAAAACTCACACAAGAAGAAATAATCTAAATAGGCCTCCATCAATAAAATCAATAAAAAATTGAATGAATAATTCATAACCTTCCAAAATGGAAAGTGACAGGCCCAGATAGGTTTATTTGTGAATTCTACCAAACATTTAAGGATGTGATTATATCAGTTCTGTATAATCTCTTCCAGAAGATATAAACTGAGGGAATACTTCCTAATCCATCTGTGAGGCCAGCAATACCCTAATATTAAAACTATACAGACACTAAAGGAGAAAAGAAAACTATAGATCAATATCTCTCTTAAGAAGACTCTTGAGAGTCCCTTGGACTGTAAGGAGATAAAACCAGTCAATCCTAAAGGAAATCAGTCCTGAATATTCATCGGAAGAATTGATGCTGAAGCTGAGGCTCCAATNGACACTAAAGGAGAAAAGAAAACTATAGATCAATATCTCTCTTAAGAAGACTCTTGAGAGTCCCTTGGACTGTAAGGAGATAAAACCAGTCAATCCTAAAGGAAATCAGTCCTGAATATTCATCGGAAGAATTGATGCTGAAGCTGAGGCTCCAATACTTTGACCACCTGATGCGAAGAACTGACTCTGATGATGGGAAAGATTAAGGGCAGGAGGAGAAGAGGGCGACAGAGGGTGAGATGGTTAGATAGCATCACCGACTCAAAGGACATGAGTTTGAGCAAACTGCAGGAGATAGTAGAGGACAGGGCAGCCTGGAGCACTGCAGTCCATGGAGTCAGAAAGAGTTGGATATGGCTTGATGACTAAACAACAACGACAAATATCTCTCAGGAATATAAATATAAAAATCCTCAGAAAAGTATTAGCAAAGCAAACCCAACAATGTATGAAAAGAATTATATACCACAATCATGTGGAATTTATCCTAGGCATGTTAGACTGGTTCAACATTCAAAACTCAATTAATAGGGAAATGAAAAATTGTTTGACTACATCAACAGATGCAGAAAAAGTATCTAAATCCAACACACAATCATGCTAAAAAGTCTCAGAAACCAGGAATAGAGGGGCCCTTCCTCAACTTAATAAAAAAAAATGTACAAAAACCATACAGCTAATATCATACTTAATGGTAAGAAACTACAAGTCTTCCTGCTAATATTAGGAACAAGGCAAGGAAGTCCCCCTCTCACCACTACTTTTCAACATTGTACTCAAAGTCCTAGCTAATACAATAAGACAAGAAAGGGGGAAAATGTATATAGAAATTGGGAAGAAAGAAAGAAAACTATCTTTGTTGTCAAAAGATATAATCATCTATGTAGAAAAATCTGAAAGAATCACCAAAAATCCTCTAATAAGGAGGTTCATTAGTTCCATGCCTGGAACTAATAAGCAGGGGTTAATATGCCAAAGTCAATTATTTTCCTATATGCAAGTAATGAGCAAATATAATTGAAATTAACACAATGCTATCTATATTAGCACACAAATGAAATATTTATATATAAATCTAACAAATATGTATATATTTTATATAATAAAATTATATATTACTTATATATATATAACTATATATATTTATATATATAGTTCAGTTCAGTTCAGTTGCTCAGTCATGTCTGACTCTTTGCAACCCCATGAACCGCAGCACACCAGGCCTCCCTGTCCATCATCAACTCCTGGAGTTTATCCAAACTCATGTCTATTGAGTCAGTGATGCCATCCAGCCATCTCATCCTCTGTCGTCCCCTTCTCCTCCTGCCTTACGTCTTTCCCAGTATCTGAGGGTTTTCCTGTGAGTTGGCTCTTGGCATCAGGTGGCCAAAGTATTGGAATTTCAGCTTCAACATCAGTCCTTCCAATGAACACCCAGGAATGATTTCCTTTAGGATGGATTGATTGGATCTCCTTGCAGTCCCAGGGACTCTCAAGAGTCTTCTCCAACACCACAGTTCAAAAGCATCAATTCTTCGGCACTCAGCTTTCTTTATAGTCCAACTCTCACATCCATATATGACTACTGGAAAAACCATAGCCTTGACTAGACAGACCTTTGTTGACAAAGTAATGTCTCTGCTTTTTAATATGCTGTCTAGGTTGATCATAACATATAGATTTATATATAAATCTAAAAATATATAACAGAAACAGTGAGAGACTGTATTTTCTTGGGTTTCAAAATCACTGCAGATGGTGACTGCAGCAATGAAATTAAAAGACGCTTCCTCTTTGGAAGAAAAGCTATGACCAACCTAGACAGCATACTAAAAAGCAGAGACATAACTTTGCCGTCAAAGGTCCATCTAGTCAAAGCTATGTTTTTTTTAGTAGTCATGTATGGATGTGAAAGTTGTACCATAAAGAAAACTGAGAGCTGGAGAATTGATGCTTTTGAACTGTGGTGTTGGAGAAGTCTCTTAAGAGTCCTTTGGATTGTAAGATCAAACCAGTTAATCCTAAAGGAAATCAGTCCTGAATATCCATTAGTAGGGCCGATGCTGAAGCTGAAACTCCAATACTTTGGCCACCTAATGCGAAGAACTGACTCATTGGAAAAGACTCTGACGCTGGGAAAGATTGAAGGCAGGAGGAGAAGGGGACGACAGAGGTTGAGATAGTTGGATGGCATCACCGACTTGATGGACATGAGTTTGAGCAAGCTCCGGGAGTTGGTGATGGACAGGGAAGCCTGGCGTGCTTCAGTCCATGGGGTCACAAAGAGTCGGACACTACTGAGCAACTGAACTGAAAAAAAAAATATGTACAAGTCCTATATAAGGAAAAATACGAAGCTCGATGAAAGACATCAAAGAAGAACTAAATAAATGAAAAGATGTTCCAAGTTCATGGATAAGAAGACTCAATACTGTCAGGATGTCAGCTCTTTTCAATTTGGCTTAAAGATTCAATATAATTCCAATAAAAATCCCACCAAATTATTATATAGTTATTGACTAACAGATTCCAGTTTATGTGGAATGGGAAAATATCCAGAATAGCCAACATAATATTTAATGAGAAGTAAAAATTCAGAGGATTGATACTATTCTAATTTAAGGCTTACTATAAAGCTAAACTAACCAACAGAGTGTGGTACTAGTGAAAGAATAGACAAATAGAGCAATGGAAGAGAATAGAAAGCCCAGAAATAGATTCTCACAAGTAAATAAAGGTCAACTTCAAGGCAGCAAAGACAACTTAATGGAAGAATAATAGTCTTTTCAACAACATGAAAAAATAAATAAATCTGGACACAGAATTTACACTCTTCACAAAAACTAACTCAAAATAGATCACAGATCTAAATGTAATATACAAAACTATAATACTCTTAGAATATAACATAGGAGAAAATCCAGAGGATTTTGGGTATGATGGTGAACAAAAGAAATAAATAATTGATAAACAATTGAAAGAAATCATTGATAAGCTAGATTAAAATAAAAATCACTGGCTGTGCAAAAGACAATATAAGGAGAATGAGGAGATAGGACACAGACTCAGTTCAGTTCAGTTCAGTCGCTCAGTCGTGTCCGACTCTTTGCGACCCCATGAATCACAGATGAAACTCCAATACTTTGTCCACCTGATGTGAAGAACTGACTCATTTGAAAAGACCCTGATGCTGGGAACAATTGAAGGCAGGAGAAGAAGTGGATGACAGAGGATGAAATGGTTGGATGGCAATACCAACTCAATGGACATGAGTTTGAGTAAACTCTGGGAGCTGGTGATGGATAGGGAGGCCTGGTGTGCTGTAGTCCATGGGGTCATAAAGAATTAGACACAACTGAGCAACTGAACTGAACTGATATCCATTTCATCTTGGTAGGTATATTATAGTTAGGTATATTGTTATAGTGACATTGTGCTGAAAGCACTGGATTAATGCATCAGCAACTGATACAATTCTCTCCTCAGAAAATCACTGTTTCTGAGTCAGAAAATTAGATATACCCCTATTAACAAATACTTCATGGGTTACTGGTACCTTTTTAAACTAGCAATTTGCTATTTTTATAATTATGTTTACATATACTTATATATATACACATCAGTTCAGTTCAGTTCAATCACTCAGTCATGTCCGACTCTTTGCGACCCCATGAATCGCAGCATACCAGGCCTCCCTGTCCATCACCAACTCCCGGAGTTTACTCAAGCTCATGTCCATCGAGTCGGTGATGCATCCATCTCTGTCGTCCCCTTCTCCTCCTGCCCCTAATTCCTTCCAGCATCAGAGTCTTTTCCAATGAGTCAACTCTTCACATGAGGTGGCCAAAGTATTGGAGTTTCAGCTTTAGCATCAGTCCTTCCAATGAACACCCAGGACTGATCTCCTTTAGAATGGACTGGTTGGATCTTCTTGCAGTCCAAGGGACTCTCAACAGTGTTCTCCAACACCACAGTTCAAAAGCTTCAATTCTTTGGTGCTCAGCTTTCTTCACAGTCCAACTTTCACATCCATACATGACCACTGGAAAAACCATAGCCTTGACTAGATGGACCTTTGTTGGCAAAGTAATGTGTCTGCTTTTTAATATGCTATCTAGTTTGGTCATAACTTTCCTTCCAAGGAGTAAGCATCTTTTAATTTCCTAGCTGCAATCACCATCTGCATATGTATATATCAGACGCTTGTGCTTACTGTATTATACTGATGAAATTCCTGGTACCTACCGTGATCGATTTTAACATATACATTTTCACTTGTTTAACTGAAATCCATCCTCAAAGCCCCAAGAGAACCATAGGGTCTTCTACGCTCACTGACTGACTGTGACATGTGAATAGTTCAATATCCAGTATGGCCATTTCCCTATTCTGAAGATCACCTTACTAGCTGCAATCACCATCTGCATATGTATATATCAGACGCTTGTGCTTACTGTATTATACTGATGAAATTCCTGGTACCTACCGTGATCGATTTTAACATATACATTTTCACTTGTTTAACTGAAATCCATCCTCAAAGCCCCAAGAGAACCATAGGGTCTTCTACGCTCACTGACTGACTGTGACATGTGAATAGTTCAATATCCAGTATGGCCATTTCCCTATTCTGAAGATCACCTTGTAAATAAAACTATTTAGTTGAAAAGGACATTGGAAATATATATAACTCTCTGATAAGTCAGGGAAAACACTAAACAGCAATAGGTTATGGCTCACATAATAGAGTAAATGTCATGAGGTCAATATTTTAAATACTCATTATTCCTGATGTATTACACTTGCAGGAAGTGTTTCATGAACATTTCACTTTTTTTGGTAAGTATAAATAAAAAATTTTTAAATAAATATAGTTATCGGTGATGTAAACTCAAAGAAGGAGAAAGTTATGTATAAAGTTACAGTTTTCACTTAATAGAAGTTGTAACTTTGGCTTGTAATCAGGATGAATTACTCAACTGTTAGTTCTCCCTGCAGAAGCATGTTCTCCCCTCTGTGGCTGGTCAAATCCAAACTTAAAATATGTAAGCAAGTCTGATGCCCTAACCTTGTGTTGCTATTAGTAAACAGAGGTGATATAGAGTTATTTCTCAGTAATGATGGCCTTTTGGGAATAAGAAAAAAAAACTAAGTCAACTAAAAATGGTGTTTTTAAATTAAACTATCCAGTTTGGGATATTGTGATCTACACAGCTTCTGACAATCTCTTACTTTTGTATGCATTTCTTGAACTTTTTTCTGTAGGACACAGGAAGCCTTCATGATGGTAGAAGATTTTCTCCCTCCTTTCAAAAGCTTCAAGTTCAGTTCAAGTATAAATTAAGAAGTCCCCTTCAAACTTAGTTGTAAGATTTGAATATTTATAATATCTGTGATAGTAGAGTAATGAGGCTTTTTATTTTCCATTTCATTTCTATATTTGTATTGTCATTTAAAATTTTCAGTTTAGAAACTTTATACAGATTTAAAGAATATGGTCATCACTTAAAACAACTGTGACTTCCTTTTATAAAATTCTATTTTGTCTTGTATATGACCAGTTTATCAGTCTGTAAACTGTAAAGCAAATCATCTTCTAGAAGGGAGATTTTACCTTTAGAAATAGGTGACTGTTGAAAACCTGGTGACCAAATGGGGAAATGATACTCTTTTTTTTTGTAAAGAAGTAAATTCCTCTATGTTTTCCCTGTGTGTTTTCTATGAGTCTATAGCTCATACTGAGATTCCAGACTGATTAGGAACTCTATCAGCATTTGAGCAAAAATACATTGATTTTTATTCTCAGTAAACTCAGAATTAATGAATAAATGAATTCAATGAATATTGATTAAATATCTNAATTCGTCTATGTTTTCCCAGTGTGTTTTCTATGAGTCTATAGCTCATACTGAGATCCCAGACTGATTAGGAACTCTATCAGCATTTGAGCAAAAATACATTGATTTTTATTCTCAGTAAACTCAGAATTAATGAATAAATGAATTCAATGAATATTGATTAAATATCTAATATATGTCAGGTATACTTTTAGATGTCTAGTAACAGTTCTGTACAAAAACGTTTATACTCCTGGTACTTACATCCTAGAAAGTGAAAAATATATATAAATATATATATATATGATAAATAAGCTTAAGAGTAGGTTAAGAGAAAGATTAAGTAGGGAGGGAAAATGTCATGTTGGGTTACAATTTTAGATATTGTGGTCAAGGAAAGTCACTCTGAAAAGATACTATTTGAGCAAAGACATGACGGAAGTGAGGGAAGGGGCATGACGATGTCTGAGGGGATGACCATTCTAGATGGAAGCAACTGGTCCATGATAGGAGCTGTGGGAAGAGATCCTGCTGGATGGGCAGAGTAAAAACAGGAGGTAAGGCAGGAGCAGATCCTGTAGGGCCTCTGGGTCAACAAGAAGACTCTAAGTGAGTCAGGAAGCCATTCAGTTCAGTTCAGTTCAGTCGCTCAGTGGTGTCCGACTTTTTGCGACCCCATGAATCACAGCACTCCAGGCCTCCCTGTCCATCACCAACTGCCGGATTTCACCCAAACTCATGTCCATCGAGTCAGTGATACCATCCAGCCATCTCATCCTCTGTCGTCCCCTTCTCCTCCTGCCCCCAATCCCTCCCAGCCTCAGAGTCTTTTCCAATGAGTCAACTCTTCGCATGAGGTGGCCAAAGTATTTGAGTAAGATGGTAGGTGTTGCGAGAGGCATCAGAGGGAAGACACACAAACCATAATCACAGAAAACTAGTCAAGCTAAACACACGGACCACAGCCTTGTCTAACTCAATGAATCTAAGGAAGCCATTAGAAAATTTTTAATAGTCAAATGTATTTATATAACTTATACTTTAAAAAGTTCATTCTGGCAGCTCTGTTAAGAGTAGAGCAGAGGCAGACAATGGAGAAGGCAATGGCAATGCACTCCAACGCTCTTGCCTGGAAAATCCCATGGATGGAGGAGCCTGGTAGGCTTCAGTCCATGGGGTCGCTAAGAGTTGGACACTACTGAGCGACTTCACTTTCACTTTTTACTTTGATGCTTTGGAGAAGGAAATGGCAACCCGCTCCAGTGTTCTTGTCTGGAGAATCCCAGGGATGGGGGAGCCTGGTAGATGCCGTCTATGGGGTCTCACAGAGTCGGACACGACTGAAGTAACTTAGCAGCAACAGCAGCAGCAGAGGCAGACAAGGGCTAAAGAAGTGAGACCAGTTACAAGGCCATTACAATAATCATTAATGATAGAAGATAATGGTGGATTAGATTAGGGAGAGTTATCTACCAAGGTCCTGATAGGAAACAGGTGGCACAGTTAAATGTTAATAATTCAAAGAGAGAATTTTGTTAGTTGTTTCATAAATGGGTTAATTATAAAGTGTGGGTGGTGTATAGGAGAAACAAATGGGACGGTGTAGTAACCCGTGATGAGTAATTCTTACTAAGCCTGGGCCAAAAAGGATAAAGACAGAAAAGAGTTCCAGAACCTGACGAAAGGGGAGAGTTGTGTAGAGAAGGTCCTCTTGAGACGGGCAGGGACACAGCCATTCCAAATGACCTCACAGAGTGAGCCACTGTGATAGATAATATGAACTCACTCTCTTCCATCCACCCAATTGCCCTCAAAGGCTGTCCATCGGCTCAACCCAGTCAAGGGTCAGAGGGCAGGGAAACCTTCCATGTCTTTACACGGTCAGTCTCCTGGGGCAGAAAGCAAACCGGAACCTGGGGAACACGTGTACACCCATGGCGGATTCATGATGTATGGCAAAACCAATACAATATTGTAAAGTAATTAGCCTCCAATTAAAATAAAGAAATTTATATTTTAAAAAATATATCTGAAGAGAAAAGTAGACGTTATCCACCAGAATCTCCTACTCTTGCCCTAAGCTTTTTTCTTTTTTCTTTCTTCTGACTAAAAAGTTTGTCTTCAACCTAGGGAAAGCAAGAAATTCCATCAGATATCATAATACTATGGATGTTGTCTGTACAATAATTCTCCTAACTACCATTTTCCATGATAAGCACCATTTCTGTTATTCATATAAAGTGGTAGAAAAACAAGAGAAAGAATTAAGTGATATAAAACAGAGCTACTACAGCGTTTGCTTCTGTATTTGATCATGAGCCAAAATTGGTACTCACAATTACCTTCTGCAAATCAGATGTGTATAAGAGACAGGTAGCAGAAGGTACCTGAAAAAGAGAAATAAAAAAACTGTGGTTTCACATTATTATTGAGGAAGAAGATGAAAAAATTAGAGAAATGTTTCATGTTGTTGAAAGAGTACTGATTTCCAAAGTGATTGCCCATAAATTTTGTCATTAGAGTGCCCTGATAATGGCTACTGATGTGTGATTCAGCTAGTAGGATGTTTCAATGGAAATTGAAAGACAGTTTTAATATGTGGCCCATCATTCCATAGTGTTACACTTGGCAAATAGTATCATCAACTATAAAGTCTNTTTATTTATTTATTTACTTTTTTTTAGAGCTTCCATTTTACTTTATTTTACTTTACAGTCCTCTATTGGTTTTGGCGTACATTGACATGAATCTGCCACGGGTGTACACGAACTCCCAAACATGAACCCCCCTCCCACCTCCCACCCCACATCATCCCTCCGGATCATCCCCATACACCAGCCCCAAGCATCCTGCACATTTTTCAAATTCTTTTGGTTAAAGCAGCACTAATGGTACCCCACCACATGCATGGGTCCCTAAAGTAATCCTCTTACACCCATTATGTAGCAGTGACTCATTTAGAGATCAGGATCAATCTAGAACAACCTAAAACAAGGACTCACTTCTCTCACTGTTGGCTCAATGGCACAAGGAACATAAAATGACCAGGGTGAAGTCTTGGTTTCCAGATTGTTAAATCCACAGTAATATTTCCTGATGGAAGCATTTGAGGTAGACACCAAGGCCTCAAAATACAAGTGTGTTAGATTGTGAAGATGGAAAGAAAATATTTGTCAAGTGGTTTATTGGTAAAATAGTGAGAGAGGTCATTCTACCACTGGGTTCCTTGATGATGTTACAAAAATGAAGGAATGTGTATTGGCCATATATGTAAGGCATATTACATCTATCACTTTGCACCCAATATTTTTTTAGACGGGCACTGCATTCCATGCTAAGCTGAATAGACATGATGCTACTACTTGCCCTGGATATCTCTTGTCCCATTTCTTCCTTTTCTATATGTGCAACTCAATAACAGAGCCTCACTTTGAAGGTCTATTTCTTGAGTTACATTTGGTAGCAATTACTGTCATCTGAGTTCTCAATCAGGAAACAAGTGCCCTATGCAAATTAGGATAATTTAAAGGTTTATCTACAAAGTCACTATTTACAAAAGTGTAGGTGGAATATAAGGTAACTACAAGGGACAGTATGATGAGTTTTTGTAACAGTCAGAGAACTTGTTACCACTCCTAGGCCAGAAGAAACTGAACCCAGAAGGAGACAGTTGTGTGAAGGAGGCTTCCTTGAGAGGAATCAGTTCAGTTTAGTCTCTCAGTTTTATCTGACTCTTTGTAACCGCATGAATCACAGCACACCAAGCCTTCCTGTCCATCACCAACTCCCAGAGTCTACTCAAACTCATGTCCATTGAGTCGGTGATGCCGTCCAGCTCTGTCGTCCCCTTCTCCTCCTGCCCCCAATCCCTCCCAGCATCAGGGTCTTTTCCAATGAGTCAACTCTTCGCATGAGGTGGCCAGAGTATTGGAGTTTCAGCTTTAGCATCAGTCCTTCCAATGAACACCCAGGACGGATCTCCTTTAGAATGAACTGGTTGGATCTCCTTGCAGTCCAAGGGACTCTCAGGAGTCTTCTCAACACCATAGTTCAAAAGCATCAATTCTTCGGCACTCAGCTTTCTTCACAGTCCAACTCTCACATCCATACATGACCACTGGAAAAACCATAGCCTTGACTAGATGGACATTTGTTGACAAAGTTGGCTTAAAGCTCAACATTCAGAAAACTAAGATCATGGCATCTGGTCCCATCACTTCATGGCAAATAGATGGGGAAACAGTGGAAACA
>SJYX01017646.1:0-25134 GCA_006410675.1 Oreotragus oreotragus | reverse complement strand
CTATATCCTGTCTGGCTCCTCTATCCATGGGATTTCCCAGGCAAGAATACTGGAGTGGGTTTCCATTTCCTTCTCCAGGGCATCTTCCCAACCCAGAGATCGAACCTGTGTCTTTTCCATTGACAGTCAGATTCTTTACCACTGAGTCACCTGGAAAGCCCCTTGACCTTATAATAATGATCAAAAAACATAATGAATAAAATGTATTGAGATTTCCAGTGTGTTAGTAACACAGTGCTACAGCCTTTACTTGCTCTATCTTGTTTCATCCTCTCAGGAGCTCCATGAGGTAATGATTATCTACATGTTACTGATTTTTAAAAATATGAGACTCACAGAGATTAAATGACCTACAAAAGGTCACCCAACTAATAAATGGTTGTCCTGGGCTTTAAACCAAGGTATATTCATTCTGGCTCTTCAATTCAGATTAGAAAATATTATCTGATCTGAAATCATGCACAAAATAAGACATTATGAGACAGTGCTTCATAGTGGGGAATGCTGATAAGTAAAATAGAACACTCAACTTTCTGAACAGAAGCTAATTTGTTTCTCAAGAAATCTTGTGCTTGAGCAAGTCCTATTACCCATCAACTAACACCCAGAAGGCTCACTGGAGCATGTGTGTCTCCTTGAGTACTGATTTAGAATGTGACCGTGATAAATAATCAGCATTGACTACATGGCAGCAAATATTAATCAATGCTTTCCATAATGCCTCCTAAAAGACTTTGTCACTAGTTTTCTAAGTACTTAGATTTTGGAAAGGGAGGACTAATCAATATTACAAAAAGACAATGCAACCAATATGTCTTTGTCTTAATGTAACAGCTAAGCAGATATGCATTAAATCTTACCTGATGATCTAAAAAATAATGTCATTCCATTTGATAGGGCATGTCCTGGAGAAATAAGAACAGATTCAGTCTGGTCTATGTTACTGTCTATTTTTAATCCCTTGTTCTTTTGCTGTCTGTTCTCTCTGCTTCCCCTATACCTATTGATTTTCTTTGAAAGTTCTACTTCTACTTCAATAGCTTCTTAAATTCTTTTACCTCTCTATATCTTAGCTTTAGTCCAAAAAAGAATGTTATATGTTTGGGGCACACTTTTTTCCTTATTAGCCAGCAGTGTATATAAACTTGGACTTAAGGTTATCCTTTATTCTGAAAACTGTATCATCACCTTCAACCACTATTACAAGGTTGGGTCAAAAGTGAGTTTATCCATTTAATGGCCAGTGATTCCAGAGAGAAGAAAATAAGGGGATATTCTCCTTTCTGTTTGTGATCTTTGTTTAATACTAGAGCAGCAGGGTCAGTTATTCTGGCAGGAGTCTAAGAGTAGGTATGATAAATCTTGAAAGAAAATCCCCTATTATGAGGCTAAAGCCCTGGATTTCAGAGTCTTCTGGTTGCGTAAGATACAGGTTATAACCATCTAACTATAGATCAGACAGGCTACGGATGATGAACTGGATAGATGTACGTGATTATGAGAGTAGTCTGGTTGGCCTGGTCCTTAGAGATAAGAATGGAGAAACTCAGCAAGTCAATGGCATGTTGTTATTCCTGATCAGCTGGCCTTTAACTGTCAAGACTGCCAGAAAAGCAAACATTATCTCAGTTTACATATCAGGGGATCTTTTGAACAGATCTACGGATTTGTGACTTTGCAAAATCCTTAAATAATATGTAAGAAAAATGGATTCAAGATGCCTTGTTATCTAAAGCTTCAAAGAGGGACTCAAGTCCTAGATGGTAGTTGGGCATGTGAATCAGACTGTTAAAGGTAAGTTTGATTAGTTTCGGAAGCAGTTGTGTCAGAGTATGAAGAACATGCTTCAGTAGGTCTACAGGTTTATTAGCTGGGGGAGCCCAGCCAAGACATTTAATATCTTCAAACTCTAGTCATCTGAGTTGAGGAGGCTCCTCACAATCTTTTTTAGTAGATTGTCTTATGAAGAAACAGAGGAAAAAGTGTATATACAGCCATATACAATAAGCTGTAATTTTTCATTGGTAACTGATGGAACTCATGCTTTAATCATTTGTTTATGAAAAATGATATCAGTCCTGTCAGAAGAGACTATTAACTTAGTCAGCTCATCCAAGGCTTCAGTCTGTGAATGCAAAAGACCAAGTATTCAATGCAAGTTCTTGGCCTCTTATAAATAGGTGTTCAACTTTCTTCTGGGTTCTTTGAGAAGTATTGTTTATAGAGTAGTTAAAACTGCCTTAGGAGGAAGGAAGTCCTGGGTTTAATAACTCTGACTTTAACTTATTTGGTATCTGTGAGTCCATCTCTGAATTTGCAGGACCCTCTGACTCTACTCATAAAGTTAAGATGTCAGGGTAGTTTCCTCCATGGCTCATTTCTGCCTCATAGGTTGAATCTGAACCAAAACACTTTCAGGTAGAAAGCTTGCAGGGCAACACCAAATATTTAGCACATCTTATCACTCCAGTCTTCCACAAACATTTGAATAAAATGCCAGGACAATCTGTTAGAATATTTTGACAGAGGTCCCCTTCAATTCTGCATTAGACACAATGATAGCTTCATTTAACTTATAGGTTAACAAGTTGCTTTGTTTCCTAGAAATTCAATAAAGAATCGCATTCACAAAATATTTGGAGGAGAATATAAATATTTACAATCAATGTTTGAAGCTGTTTTTGCCTTAAAATACACAGGCAGTCATTCATTCAGGAAGCTTATTGCTTTGAGGCATATTAATTTATTGGCTCTTGTGCCCAGCTCCATGCAGATACAAAATGCTCTGCAAGAACTGGTAGTTTTAAATTACAACATTAGTCAGGCAAATGATATACATTTTTCACTTCACCTTCTCTGGGCTCTAACATTAGCCACATAAAGGGAATGATAATGTCTACCTCATATATTTCCTAAAGTATAGGCAATTTTTATTTATGGGATTTTCACTAGTAATATGTACCAAATGGGGAGATTTTCATATAAACATCTTCCTAGGGGCCTTTGCATCACATGTGGCCAAAACATTTCAATTTTAAATCAAAACATCAACCCAAGAGAAAAGGGGTTCAGTTTCTTTGACTATTTTCATGAGCTAGATTCAGTGTTCTCCAAGTGTGATCTGTGCATCCCCAGCATTAGAAATACTGGGCATGGTTATTAAAAATTCAGATTTCTAGACTTTTTCCAAGATTCAAAATCAGAATATCTGAGAGTGAAAACTAGTATTTCATTCAATGCTAGAATGAAAATGGCATTTTAAGCAATTCCTAGGTAGCTCACAGAACAGTGGTATTGCTGAGAGGGCAGGGGTAAGAAATAAAAATTGTGAGTGGATTGAGCAAGTGAGTGCAAAAGCACAATTAAAGAAAAAGAAAAACCAGGGAACCTCTGGCCAGTTTTGTGGCAACTTCCATGAGCCTTAGTAAATCTCACTCTTCTTTCTAAGATGAGCAGGGAGGTCTAGAGACAAAGTGTTTTTTGCATATTAAATGCTACATGAGTGGCTCTCAGGTATTTTTCCAGCATGTTCTAGCTGCTCGTCACCTAAATTGTTGCTACTCCCATGTGGAAAGGCTGTTACTCTTATTCCTCTCATTTAATTGGTGAGAGGTTAGTGAATGAGAAAGGTAAAGTGACTTACTAAAACCTGCAGCTTTAGTATCAGAACATAAACCAAACCATTGTTCCATGACTCTGAATCTCATTTTGCAGGATTCAGCCACACTTTGGGATTCAATATAGGGCTTATGCTTGTGGGGCATCAAATTGTATTGCAGAATTTTAAATTAGTTTTTTTTTAACACTCCCCTCCACCTGTGTGTCTGTGTGTGCATACACACATACACGCACAACTGGAGATTTAAGTTCTCAGATTATTGTTGGCGTATATATATTGAGAAAGAAGGTTGATCCTGAGAACCTGGTGCATCAGCCCAAGTCCAAATAGAATAACATGATATAATAGGGTATTCAGAAGGAAGTTAGAAATTACATGCTTAGGCACAAAGGCAGTATGATTCTCTGGAAGTTGTCTTTATGAGAATTTGGCAGAAATGATAAACCCACAGAGGGATTATGTCTCATGACTCCTGAATCTTTTTTAAAATTTTATTTGTGTTTGGCTGCACTGGGTCTTTGTTGCTGGACACACGCTACTCTCTGGTGGTGGTAAACCGGTTTCTTACTGCAGTGGCTTCTTATTGCAGAGCACAGGCTCTAGAGTGCCTGGGCTTCAGTAGTTGTGGTATACAGGCCCATTTGCTCCGTGGCATGTGGAATCTTCTCTGATTAGGGATGGGACCTGTGTCCTTCTGTGACCTGTGACCTGTGTCCTGACAGGTGGATTCTTAACCACTGGATCACCAGGGAAGTCCTGTGTCCTGTACTCATTCTTGATTGAAAAAAATGAAAATAGGCATTTTGATCTTTAGGTTGTAAGTGACAGAAACTCCAGTCAAAGAGACTGAAATAAAAAAGAAGATTTATTGACTCACATCACTTATATGTCCCAGATTAATTGGCTTCAGATATGGCAGATTCCAGGAGCTCACAAAATAGAATCAGAAAACTGTTTATCTCTTGGTGCTAGTTTCCTTTGCTTTATCTCTAGATAGGCTCTTCCTGTGACATGAGAAAAAAGACAAGACAGCAAGTTAGACTGTTACCTTCCCACTAGTTGACTTAAAGGAAAAGAGAAATTTCTCATTCTCATTATCTGTAGGAAAACCCCCAGGCTTACTTTGCCAGGATGATGGAAATATGCAGATTAAGCAGGTTTAGATCAATGTCCACCTCTTGGCCAGAGAGCAGGGACTGAGAAAAGAAGTGGAGGGGTGGCCGAGGACAGATGACTCTGGCTGGGCATAGCAGCCTCTAGCATGGAGTCAGTGATTGATCAATATTAGCTAATATCATTGCCTTTTTAAATATTATCATCAATATTATACTAACACAGTAACTGGTGCTACTACAACTGTTAACTTTTCCAATCTATTCACCTCTTTCTTATGGAAATAAGTTGTTTTATAAATAAAAGAATGGAAAAGAAAAGGTCTGGGTGTTGGTTTATAAACGATGACTACATATGGACTGATTATAATGAGATCCACCAGCTAGACAGGTGTTATTAGATTTGAATTCAAGTTTGCTTTTTAAAACTTACTGTCTTTAGACAGGCCTGAAGGTTAACTTGAATTTACTTTGTGATTTCTGTGTTATCCACCTCCTTCAAACCCATGAAGTAGTTTCTAAATATATTTTCGATCAGATAAACCTTGTAAATGAAAAGTGTATTGTGTATGCCAGGGCAGTAGAGAAAGAAGAGAAAATTTAAATGCACCTGTGTTTCTGAAATGTTCTTATGTCACCACCAATGCAACACAAATGTGGTATTATTTCTCCTCTTTTCAGATGAGGCAATCTCAGTATTAAATGACTTACCTTAGTTTATTCATTCAACCACCAAGATTGAGCTTATCCTGAGTGGCAGGCAATAAACTAGGGCTGCTACTGGGACTTGCTCCATACATTCATCCTTGCTAAACCAGGGAAAGTGAGTGACTGCTGTGTGCTCCATCACGTCCAGCTCTTTGGGACCCCATGGACTGTAGACCACCAGACTCCTTTGTCTATAGGCTTATCCAGGCAAGAATACTGGAGGGGTGGCCATTTCCTTCTCCATGGGGTCTCTCCAATCAAGGGATTGAACCCACATTCCTGCACTGACAGGTGATTTCTTTACTACTGAGTCAAAACCATGGAAAACCTAAGGTTAAATTGTGTGTATCCTAGTACTCAGACCTCTGTTCCTGTTCCCAGTCACAATGCCGTAAAGAAGAAAAATGGAGACTGGTACATGTTAATAAAAATCACTGCATACCTCCCTAGGAAATTTAGCTCTGTTTATAGCACTCTGACGTTCTCTCATAGATACAGTTCCTATCATAATCTGCTTAATAAATTAGTTTCAGATGATTTGTTTTTTTATCAGAGAACTAATGCAGGATATTAGACAATAAATATATTTTTGTTGAGTTATGTATCATCTAACAGCCACATGGAAAACCTCTCAGGTAATGTGTCCAGCAGGAGCTGGGCAGGAAGCAGGGGAGCTACAAGCTCTTGTTACTGACAGTAGCTATTCTAGCGACCATCGTCAGTTGTTGAAAATGTATCTATGAAATAAGCACATGCTATAAAAGGAGGGTTGGGATTGTCTCATATCCCTAATGTGAGAAATGATTTTAAAATGTAAATGTTCTCTCATGTTCTCTTTTTTTTTGTATTTATTTATTTTTTTACACGAACTCCCAAACATGAACCCCCCTCCCACCTCTCACCCCACATCATCCCTCCAGATCATCCCCATACACCAGCCCCAAGCCTCTCATGTTCTCTTATACTTGGAATATTAATATCTAAAGTGATGTACTTGGCTCTGTGATAAGTATTTTCCATGGCTTAGTTTCTTTATCCCCATGGTAATCCTATGTACTAGATGTTATGTTCATCCTATGAGCTGAGTGCCACTTTGCAGATGAGGAAATTAATGCACAGAGAAAGTGATTAGTTCACCCAAGGGCTCACTTGTTAAGTATGTGGTGGAGATGGGGAGCAAGTCAAGGCAGTTTATATCTGTACCCTGAGCTCATGAACCATCCAGCAGTCTGCCCTCCTACCTGAAGAAGAAATGAGATGTTTGTGCTGTCATGTCATTTCCTGCAGATTTGGATGTGAATGGAGGGGCAGAATTTGTCACCCCCAAATAAGCCTCTTTGACATAAGAATTATTTAGGCTGATTATTTTAAAGAAATGGCTGACATAGGCAAAGCTCTAAAAACTTGAGTGAAAGTTACCCTTTTGTAAGAGACGTTTAAATTTACGAGAGAAATCTCCATTTGTAAGGGTGTCTCCCTCTGTACCAGGAAGAAAAGGATGACTAAATTTCTAGAAACTCTTGTCAATGGAGAATATGAAGACTTAAATCTGTGTAACAACCTAAACTTTGTTTATTTTGTTTATCCTGTCAACCTTTTATAGCTGATGCCACCATCAGCCTTACTACTTTTGTCTTTAGCTAGAGGTGCAATTTTGGAGAAGGAAACGGCAACCCACTCTAGTGTTCTTGCCTGGAGAATCCCAGGAACAGGGGAGCCTGGTGGGCTGCCATCTATGGGGTTGCACAGAGTCGGACATGACTGAAGTGACTTAGCAGCAGTAGCAGAGGTGCAATTTAAGGTGATGACTTGGGTGTTTGAGGGGAACTACTCAGGTTTTTTGGGTATCTCTGTGTCTATAGGAGGTATATATTAAACTTGTGCTTGTATTTCTCTGGTTAATTTGTTTCTTCATTGTAGAGGCATCTCAATCAAGAATCTAGAAAGCTAGAGAGAGAATTATTTTTCCTTCTCCACAGTCACATTCAGTATTTTAAGTGTTCTTCTAATGTGTTAAAATGTCTCACATTAACAAAGGAGGTAAAAGGTGGAGTGTTAAATTTTTTCAATAGAATCAGAATTTAGAAGAAACATACATGGCCACAGTGATGATATCTTAAACAGTCTGTGTTTTCTGGGCTGTTGTAGAGACTCTGAGAAACTTTGGTCTAGGTTTAATTTAAGAAGAAGCTGTGTAATTTCACAAAGCTACTCGAACATCTTATTATTTATTCAGCAACTATTTGAAGGGTATCTTCTATATAATCTGCAAATCACAATTGTGATGGGGTATAATGATTCGTAAGTTCAACAGCTACTCTTAAGAAACCCAAAGTCAATGAGAGAGTGATGAGGGCTGTGTCTGTACCTCTTAAAAATACCCACATATACACAGGGGACTAGGTGTATAACCTCCCTGGGAAGATCAGAAGAGTCATATTTGCCACTCCTTGAAATCTGAATAGAAAAACATTATTGAATGAGGGAGAAGTTAATACAGAGGTGGGAAGGTATCAGTTCTTTTGCTTTTTTTTCTGTAAGATGTGTCGACCTACAAAATATTCACAGTCTGAAAACTGAGAGTTATGTTTTATTCGGTGGGAAGTTTTAGGGCTTCAAATCCAGGAGACAGCATTTCAAGTAACCATGAGAGAACTGCTCTGAGGAGGCAAGGGGAGGAGTCAGTTTATATAGAAGTTTGCAACAAAGGGCAGGTAGTATAAACATCAAAAGTATCTTTGTGATTTAAAATCAGATATCTCAAGTTAAAGAATTTAGTGTTTAGTATGTATGGGAAGATGCAAGAGTCAGAGTTTACAGAAATGATTCCTTTCATATGTGCCTCAGTTAACTGGGCTTAGTGTCCTGTGTTTTTCACATTTAGAGCTCCCTTGGGGCTCACTGTGGTGAGCTGCTGTGATCTGATGGCTGCTGGATTGCAGATATTCTCCTTCCTGAGTGCTGCAATCACTGATGACTGTGAGATCCTTGTTTACTGATATTGCAGAAAATATTTCATTTCTTAATAGTATTATCAGGAGTTGATTGACGGGTAACCACAGGCTTCACCTCTGATCAGAGAAAATGAGGATAGTCTCAGAAGGATAAAGCAGGAGACATAGACAATAGATTATTATCTCCTTTTTTCCTTTTTGGTAATCTTAAACCAGATGACCCAGAGCTAGAGACAAAGGTAAAATTAAGGCTAGGAGTTTGGGGGTGTCTGTTAATAGCCCATTCTTGAAAGCTTTTGTGAAATTTAGTTCCCACCTTGTGGCAGACAAAATATACTAAAAATAAAGGTGTATGCATGTAATAGTGAGAAAGTATTGGGTGGGAATTCATTTATCTTGTTCTTTCCATGACTAAGTGTAAATGTGTTTGTTGTTGCTGCTGTTGCTTTTGATCCAGAAGTGTAGATTTTCATTTAAATATTCATTCCTTAGAACACAAAAAGTATAGGCTGAAAGAAACTCAAGGTGAGCACAGGGTATTTGAATGTCAGAGTCAGGGAGGAAAGTGCATTAGTTGAGAGGAACCATGACCTGTGTGTCAAGTGATGCTACTTGCTGCTGGCCATTTCCTTCTTTTCTGGTTTCTTGCCTTGGTGAAGGGCCTTTGGATATGATAAAGATGCAAGGAAACATACCAGTCATTATGTTTTTTTCATTATTTTGTCCCTGACCCCTGATATTCTCTAGAATTTTACAAAGCTCTTTTGTCTAGGCTCTTATAAATTCATTACTGTTCTAAAGAACAGCTCAAATGATAACTGATTCATGTAGCTGGAGTTGTTAAGTCACTACTTTTCCCATTCCCTATTCTCTTACCTCACACACACACACACACACACACACACACACACACACACACACACACACACACACACGTTGTTTTTCACTTGCTAAGTTGTATATGACTCTTTGTGATCCCATGGACTCATGCCAGGCTTCTCTGTCCTCCACTATCTCCCGCAGTTTGTTCAAATTCATGTCTGTTGAGTCAGTGATACTATTTAACCATTTCATTCTCTACCTCCCCTTTCTCCTTTTGCCTTCAATCTTTCCCAGAATCAGGATCTTTTCCAATGAGTTAGCTCTTCACATGAGATGGCCAAAAGGCTGTAGCTTCAGCTTTTTAGAAACAGTCCTTCCAGTGAACATTCAGGGTATATAAACACACACACACATACACACACAGAGAAACATGTGTCCTCTAATCTGAGAATAAGATGTACCAAGTAATCCTGTCAATATTCTCCTCTCAACTTACTAAATGATCTTGAATAAATCAATTCAGTATTGGCTTTTCTTGATAAAGTCCAAATTCTTTAACATGGTGCATTAAGTCTGTATAGTCTGGCCCACCCAGCCATACAGAATTACACATGGTAGCTAGCACATTCTCTCACATGCTGCCATGGTTTTTGAACATGATATGTGGGATGTGGGGCCTAGTTGCTGTTTTGTTGTTGTTTTAACCCTGAAACACTTTTGCCCATCTGCCTCATTAGCTCTTCTTTGCCTTTATAGGGAACTTGGATATCACCAGTTCTTTGGTTGGATCCTCAACTTGTGGTTGTAGACAATCAGCATTCTGGATTAAATTAGGAAACATAGAGGTTGGTCTCTTGGGAGACTTTATTGATGTTAAAAAGCATGAGAGGATAGGTAATACAATACTCCATGCCTGGTCCAAAGAAGACATTAATAAAGTGGCTATAAATAACCTCTTGCCCATTATTCTTATGTTATGCCCTTTATCCTTTCATTACCATGACAACCTGCCTCACAGGAGAGGTAGCTAGCTGATCTTTAACAAAAGAGACAGAAGGAGTAGACTAGAGTAATTGCCTTTTCCTGTTATGTTTGACTGCTCATGAAGTCATACCCTGCAGTCTCAGTATTATTTTAACTCTCTGCCAAAGTCAGTTGCACCAAAAATCCTACGAAGTTTTTACAGTTAAGGAAGGTTTTATTATTTTATTTGTCTTAAGCCGTTGAGATTTGGTATCACTGCAATGTAATCTAGGTAATCTAGCATGGACTAATTTAAGGCAAAAGCCCAAGGGGTGAGATGGGGCTTCTCTGGTGGCTCAGATGGTAAAGAATCTGCCTGCAATACTGGAGACCTGGGTCAGATCCCTGGATCAGATAGATCCCCTGGAGAAGGGAATGGTTACCCACTCCAGTATTCTTGCCTAGAGAATCCTGGCAGACTACAGTCCATGGGGTCTCAAAGAGTCAGACAGTACTGAGCTAGTAATACTAAGGGCTGAGATTCTTATATTTATACTTTTAAAAACTCACAGCCAGTTTACAGAGGAGACAGTTGAGTTCCTCAGAAGCAGAAGCCGCTTATGTACAGATAAATTTCCATCTTGTTGTGGCAGAGAGTGAAGAAAAATTTTATTTTCCTAATTTGAAACTCATCGTCCACATCCATATTTGGCACTGAAACACAGAAGTCTTAATGAACAGAGCAGCTTTTCTTCTTCCCATCAGAGAGACTGACAAGATGATGTTTAAAGGACACAAACTCAACAGCTTTTTAAGATAGGTGGGGAAGGATTTGGAAACAGCAGCATATCTTAATTTGGGTCACATATTAGAATCATTTTGAAGGTTAAAATAAAATACCGTATCCCTGGCCTACATTACCAAGGATCAACGTATTTGGTCAAGGGTGTGGCATGTTTCACAAATACTATGAGCCCTCCATGGATCGTATAGTAGATTATTTAACTTCCCTGTGCCCTGGTTTCATTTGTAAAATAGTGATTATAACAATGTATCTTATTGGGCCATGGTGAGAAATGAATGAAATATTCCAAATAAAGTTCTAGAGGAGTGCTTAAAGCAGAAAAAGTATCTGATGAATGTTATATACTGTTATTCACACAATTGTTTTTTAATATAAATTTGTTTATTTTAATTGGAGGCTAATTACTTTACAATATTGTATTGGTTTACCATACATTGACATGAATCCACGTGGGTGTACATGTGTTAACCGTCCTTAACCGCCCCCTTCCCACCTCCCTCCCTATCCCTTCCCTCTGGGTTATCCCAGTGCACCAGCCCCGAGCATCCTGTATCATGCATGAACCTGGACTGGCAATTTGTTTCACATATGATAATATACATGTTTCAATGCCATTCTCCCAAATCATCTCACCCTCGCCCTCTCCCAGAGTCCAAAACACTGTTCTATACATATGTGTCTCTTTTGCTGTCTCACATAAAGGGTTATCATTACCATATTTCTAGATTCCATATATATGCGTTAGTATATTATAGTGGTGTTTTTCTTTCTGACTCACTTCACCCTGTATAATAAACTCCAGTTTCATCTACCTCATTAGAACTGATTCAAATGTATTCTTTTTGATGGCTGAGTAATATTCCATTGTGTATATGTACCACAGCTTTCTTATCCATTTGTCTGCTGATGGACATATAGGTAGCTTCCATGTCCTGGCTATTATAAACAGTGCTGTGATGAANTTGTTATTATTTTCTCCCATTCTGAAGGCTGTCTTTTCACCTTGCTTATAATTTCCTTTGTTGTGCAGAAGATTTTAATTTTAATTAGGTCCCTATGCAATTGTTAATATATATTTTCCAATCTTCCATTTGTTGAAATAATCCTTTAGGGAGGGGTTAAGTATGTTAGGTTCAGTACATGCTTCAGTTTGGATTTAGTTCATCAATCAGAATGAACATTAAAGTTTTTTAGAGCAGAGACCTTGGCTTATTCACCACTGTATTTCCAGAGCCTGGCCCATTGCAGACACTGGGGATGCTCAGTAAATATACACCAGGCAGACAAATGAGCCAACAAAATGAGACATATCTAACATCACTGAACAGTTGTTTAAAATAATACAATAATGTCAGATATGCAGACGACACCACCCTTATGGCAGAAAGTGAAGAAGAACTAAAGAGCCTCTTGATGAAAGTGAAAGAGGAGAGTGAAAAAGTTGGCTTAAAACTCAACATTCAGAAAACTAAGATCATGGGATCCAGTCCCATCACTTTCTTGCAAATAGATGGTGAAACAGTGGCTGACTTTATTTTTCTGGGCTCCAAAATCACTGCAGATGATGATTGCAGCCATGAAATTAAAAGATGCTAACTCCTTGGAAGGAAAGTTATGACCAACCTCGACAGTGTATTAAAAAGCAGAGACATTACTTTGCCAACAAAGGTCTGTTTAGTCAAGGCTATGGTTTTTCCAGTGGTCATGTGTGGATGTGAGAGTTGAAATATAAAGAAAGCTGAGCCCCGAAGAATTGATGCTTTTGAACTGTGGTGTTGGAGAAGACTCTTGAGAGTCCGTTGGACTGCAAGGAGATCCAACCAGTCCATCCTAAAGGAGATAAGTCCTGAGTGTTCATTGGAAGGACTGATGCTGAAGCTGAAACTCTGGTACTTTGGCCACCTGATATGAAGAGCTGATTTGGAAAGACCCTGATGCTGGGAAAGATTGAGGGCAGGAGGAGAAGTGGACGACAGAAGATGAGATGATTGGATGACACCACTGACTCAATGGACATGGGTTTGGGTCGACTCTGGGAGTTGGTGATAGACAGAGAGGCCTGGCGTGCTGCAGTTCATGGAGTCGCAAAGAGTTGGACACGACTGAGCGACTGAATTGAAGTGAACTGATAGAACCATAATCTGGGAGAAAGAAATGAATTTAATAGGGAGAACTGAAACCATGTACAGTTGAAACGCACAGTTAAAGCTTCATTCTAGCACCTTCCTGGAGACTTTTTTTCAAAGATCAGAACTGTTTCACATTTCATGAGTGTGGAAAGACATATGTGTTGCCATAGTAGAAAAGATGGTGGTACAAGTGTTTGTTGGAATAAATAAACTCAGAGAAAAAGGATGGTCTACTTCAGAATTAAAGCAAAATTTAAAAAGTGATCAATAAATATTTTACTTAAAAAAGTTGAGAAATGAAACATATAAGAAATGTAGAAATGCTTATACTGCCTGAAAGGATTTTAAGAACTTGAATCTTGTATGCTCTGAGTTCCTAATTTTGGTAAAGTAAACCAGTCAGGTGATCAAAAGCCTACTAAACAAGAACAAGGAACTTATTTGATCTATTTAAAGAAAAAGGAAAACAGAGTTTTTGACTCACTAATGGGGATAAAAGATAGATTTGGAAAATGGCATAGAACAAAAATCTAAAATGTATGTGAAATATTCTTTTCTGCCTCAAAGTTGTTACAAAGATCAAGTGGACAGTGCAAATAATAGAGAAAAATTGCATTGATGAGATGTTACGTATGTCTAGATTTCTTTGGCAGCTGAAGCGACTACGGTGATGGCTTTAGATAGTATGAAAACATGACATGGAATCCACTCATATTTCTTTCTGTGATGGAGTAGACAGAAGGTAAGAATTTCATTTTGGTCCTACTTACTCCAAATGTCAACCCATATGAGAACTGGAATTACAAAAAAAAAAAAGGGAAAGGGAATTTAAAAATTAGAAAAATCAATGAGACTAAAATTGTAAAACTATTGTATATGTTATTTGTAATGAAAGCAATCAGTCATTAATAGTTAAACACTCAGTTTCATTCAAGCTTACATCCAGCAAGCAGAATGAAAGTGAAAGTGAAGTCTCTCAGTCGTATCTGACTCTTTGCAACCCCATGAACTGTAGCCTACCAGGCTCCTCCGTCTATGGGATTTTCCAAGCAAGAATACTAGAGTGGGTTGCCATTTCCTTCTCCAGGAGATCTTCCCAACCCAGGGATTGAACCCGGGTCTCCCGCATTGTACGCAGATGCTTTACCGCCTAAGCCACCAGGGAAGTCCAGCAAGCAGAATAGTTAGTTGTTTCAATTTAAGGAGGACTGTCTAGTTTACATATCTATGATCAATCCTCCTTTTCTATTTATTAGTTCAGCTGTTGCATATTTCTTAAAATATCACACACACACAAACACACACACACACGTGCATTATAAGAAGATATACCGATAGGTATAGATTTATATCTCTAACCTTTATTTTTATTTTCTCTCACTAAAGAACTTTTGAAAAATCCAAAGCAATTTTCTAGTGACCCAGGGTCTGTTGAATGAGCCCATGAGCTTTAAATTAAATCTCACTGAACAAACAGCTTAACTTTTTTCTGTTGCTGAAGCCAATTTAGTTAGTTCTTTCTGAGGATATGCATCTGACTGCTTTCATGTGGTGCTGCATTTGCTGTTTGGCTGAAGAGGAGAAGAGCCAAATGTATGAATTATGGGGACAATCTAGACACAGATCTTGAAATTCAAGTCTTAGAAAAGGAAAAGAAGCCAGTCATTGAATCCATTGAATCTCTGGATTCAAATAGATAATTTCACTATAGAATACTTGAGGAGCAAAACACAACAAATATTTGTTGTTTTTAGTCAAATCTAATCTAGCTCTGAACACCTAATTTTAAAAAATGGCACAAAATTTAGTAATAGATTTTTCGTTTAAATGTCAATCAACTGAAGTTTATTTTTAGACCATCGTAATATTGTCCCACAATATCCAAGTATTCATTTTTCTCAACAAAATGAGAGAGGAATAAAACTTTAGTTATAATAATAAAGTATTGTAATATAATAAGTAACAGCATAGTGATTAAGAGCTCAGAATTGGATGTTTGAGTCTCAAACTTAACCTTAGTTAAGTAGCATTGTGATCCTGAAAAGATTTTGAACATTCTTAGGACTCAGCTTCTTCTCTTTATGAATAATATAAAACAGAAATTCGATGGTATGTGGTAATTTCTTACAACACATCCGATATCATTTCAACTTTACTTGACCTCCATCTGACAGTATTTATCACAAATTCAAATAGATCTATTTCCATATATTATTGTCTTTAGGAATTACAAAGAGAACAAATGCGTTTGTGGTATCTCTATTCAGTCAAATAGATCAAAAGTAGAAGAGGTTTTCTACTGCTCATGTTTTATTGGGAAGGTCCTAACCCAGGGCAATGCGAGTAAGATAAAAGAGAAAGGAAACAGAGAATGGGAACAATACCGGGGGATATGTTATCTGCTGACCACTGCATTGTAACAGACCATAAAAAAATAATGGAGGTCACTGTTAATCACAAAGTCACAGCCTCATAATATGCCTTGGAAGAAGCCATTAGGAAAGAGATTACGCCTAGGAGCAGTCCATTGGAGGGGGTGTGGAGATAAAAAGTTATCTGCCCTTTCCTCGCATATTTCTTGTCTTATGTGGGTCAAACTTTTTCACCGTAGGAAGGAAACACCGTTTCTGATGATCAGTCTTCCCTAAACAATCTCCCTCCAAATTATTTAGATGCAAATCCAAAATAACAGCTCGTATCAGCTATTAATGTTTCACTTGTATCTCTAAAGATAAGGACTACATTTTAAAGTTAGTTTGGATATTTCCAGTTCAGGCTGTGAAAAAGTGTTTCATAAACAACAACCATAAAATCTGGACAAGATACATGATATAACTATATAAAAACATTGAAGAATAACCACCACAGAGGCAAAGCACATTGAGCCCAGATAGTTTTCTGAGACTGTTTTGCACATCATAGCATAGTAGAGTAGAACCTAAGCAGGAACTGTCATTGAGTGGCTGGGAACAAGGGAAATCTTGGCAGAGGGTAAAAGAGAGAAATATATCCCAAATCTGCGTACAGATTACCATTAGGCCATACTTAATCATATATTATTTATGTTCCAGAGTGAAGCTCTGGGAAATCCAACAACAGCATCAGCAAAAACTCAACAGCTCAGCAAGTTAAAGAGCAGAGCTGAGAGTGCAGCAGGTGCACAGAGCTAGGGAAAAGAGTTGGAATTGAAGCCCCACCAAAGCAGAAGTCAGATATCTGGGTAAATGCAGATTCCTCTTATTGAGATGGAGACAGGAGCAAGAGAAGCAAAAATTCAGGAATCAGGAATACCAGTATCCATGTTGCTTATTAGTACCATGAATCTTATTCTCCAAGAAAAAAATTCTCCAGTGAGATTTTTACTTCCTTTTTTTGGTCTAAAACTATATCAACAGTATAATTTTTATTATAATCATGGAACATTTTGAAAAATACAGGGCCTTCTTAATTCTGCACATTAAAAAAAATTGTTAAGTAGTTCATTCTTACCACTGCCTGACACCCTTTTCAGTGTCTCACAATTTCAGTGTTGTTTTTTTTTTTTAATAACAGGAAAATGTCTTTTATTTATTTATTTATTTTACTTTACAATGTTATATTGGTTTTGCCATACATTGACATGAATCCGCCATGGGTATACATGTGTTCCCCATCCTGAAATGTCTTTTAAAAAGTTTCAATAAACCATTCAGGGAAGGACTTTATTTTTGGAAAGTTCCTGTCATTAAAAAGATAGAATCAAAGTTCTGGTTAAGGAATTTTCAGTTGTTCCAGTTTGGTTTTGGATGACTTATCAGAAATATTGCATCTGCTTCCTCATGAAAGTTATTTTTGAGTTGAATTTGATAGTCCAGAAACAATTACGGATATTCATGGAGACACGAAGTCAGCTCCTTCCTCCCTCCTAGCTTGTATGCTGCTGCTGCTGCTGCTAAGTCGCTTCAGTCGTGTCCGACTCTGTGCGACCCCATAGATGGCAGCCCACCAGGCTCCCCCGTCCCTGAGATTCTCCAGGCAAGAACACTGGAGTGTGTTGGCATTTCCTTCTCCAATGCATGAAAGTGAAAGTGAAAGTGAAGTTGCTCAGTCATGTCCGACTCTTAGAGACCCCATGGACTGCAGCCTACCAGGATCCTCTGCCCATGGAATTTTCCAGGCAAGGGTACTGGAGTGGGGTGCCATTGCCTTCTCCAGATATTGACTGTAAAATCTTCACTGTTCACCAAAACAATATTGTTCCCTTATAACTTGTTTTGAAAGCCTATTTTTGTATGTTGCAATTCTCTCAAGATTCTCTATAAAGAATGAAATTGATATTGTAACAATCAGGAGTGGGGCATGGCTTTACTATGGTAACACATGACCTTAAATTATATTTCATCACAAAATAGCATTAACACTTTCCAGCAAAAAGTCTGTTGCAGCTCTGGCTGCTATTCCAGGACAATTTCCTTTTGTGTAGTTACCTGGGAATCTAGAGTTACCCATGCTTTGTTTCCTCCATCTCCACATTCAACTCCTACAAACTCTCTTGACAGGAGAGTAGATAGATCAAAAAGGTCTGTTACATTGGCTGTTACTTTTTGTGGCCTGAAAGTGACAAGTGTCTCTTCTGCTTAGAGCCCATTGTCCACTCAAATCTTAGTGATTTGAACAGCAGCAGCCATTTATTTTGCTCACAGTCTTCAATTTGAACAGGACCTGAAGGGCATGACTCCTCTCTTCTCCATGCAGTGTCAGCCCAAGCTGGAGAATCCACTTCCAGCTTAGGTTACTTACATGGTTTGCAATTTTATGAGGGTTCAAGGCTGGTGACTGCATATGGACTTCCTCACTGCATGACAAGATGGTTCCAAGATTAAATATTCCAGAAGACAGAAAATGAATGTTGCCATTTGCTCAAGACCTGGGTCTAGAAGCTGTCATGAATCATGTTCACTGCATTTTATTAGCCAAAGCAGTCACATACGATACAGATCTGAATAAAGACGATATAGACATGATTCTTAAGGAAAAGAGTGACAAATGTGTTGTTGTTCAGTTGCTCAGTCATGTCTGAATCTTTGCAACCCCATGGACTGCAGCACTCCAGGCTTCCTTGTCCTTCACCATTTCCTGCAGCTTGCTCAAATTCATGTCCATTGAGTCGCCATCCAACCATCTCATCCTCTGTCGTCCCCTTCTCCTCCTGCCTTCAGTCTTTCCCAGGATCAGGGTCTTTTCCAGTGAGTCAGTTCTTCATGTCAGGTGGCCAAAGTATTGGCACTTCAGCTTCAACATCTGTCCTTCCAATGAATATTCAGGACTGATTTCCTTTAGGATTGACTGGTTTGATCACCTTACAGTCCAAGGGACATTCAAGTCTTTTCCAGCACCACAGTTCAAAAGCATTAATTCTTTGGTGCTCAGCTTTCTTAATAGTACAACTCCCACATCCATACATGATTACTGGGGAAACCATAGCTTTGACTATACAGACCTTTATTGGCAAAATAATGTCTCTGCTTTTTAATGTGCTGTCTAGGTTTGTCATAGTTATTATTCCAAGCAGCGGATGTATTTTAATTTCATGGCTGCAGTCCCCATCTGCAATGATTTTGGATCCCAAGAAAATACAGTCTATCACTGTTTCCATCATTTCCCCATCTATTTGCCATGATGTGGTGGAACTGGATGCCATGATCGTTCATTTTTTGAATGTTGAGTTTTAAGCCAGCTTTTTCACTCTCTTCTTTCACCTTCATCAAGAGGCTCTTTAGTTCCTCTTTGCTTTCTGTCATAAGGGTGGTATCATCTGCATATCTGAGGTTATTGATATTTCTTCCTCTAATCTTGGTCCCAGGTTGTGTTTCATCCAGTCCAGCATTTAGCATGCGTAATAGTTAAATAATCAGAGTGACAATATACAGCCTTGACATACTCCTTTCCCAATTTGGATCCACTCTGTTGTTCCATGTTTAGTTCTAACTGCATCCTTATTAATAGTTTCTCTATTTCAGTGGATGAGAGCTACTGAATAGCTAACCCACACTGCCATGCCAATTCAACCTAAGAGCCTTAAAATCACAGAGCTCACAAAAAAATCTATCACTGTATTTTGGGGTGGTTAATAATTGGAATATTGTTTTCTAAGTTGAATATATATGCAATGTAACCTCTGCATATATACATATAAATGTTAATGAAGCTTTGCTTTCTTATTGTACCATCAATAATTTGGGGTATATTTTATTTGTAGATTTAGTGCATTAGAAGTCTCTTCCTATTTCAATATGAGTGTGTGTTTTTCTACATGTGTGTGGATTTGTTTTTCCCTTGGGCATTTTTTGAGAGCTATAAACATTTCCTACTCCTGACATGATGAAGTCTTAAATAGAAATGATTTGGAGATTTATTAAATATAAAAAGGATTAACATCAATCAGGCTTAATATATGCAGTTGAATAACCCAGACTTTTTCCTTTAATTAGCAGTGTATAAAGGAAACATCTCCAAAGTGAAGTGATTAATATGTAAGAATCTTTAGAGGATGTTCTTCCTCCTTACTATGAGAAAGAGATTTTTCAGCAGAAGTTAGTCATAGATTTGCTTCCAAGATGCCAGCTTTATCTACTGGGTCTTAAAAGGTTAGGACTGCAGGATTAAATGATGTCTGATATCACAAATGAGTCAGCTAACTTGTGACAAGGTTCTTACTTTCTTTGGGAGAGTTTAGACATTCATTTGATGAGACTGCAGTAGAAGACTAGTATCAACTGTGAACTCAAGAGATAGGCTTATATTTCCCTTTCTCTGTGTTCTCTTTCCCTTAGCTTCTAACACATTAGAAATTCACTAATACGAAGTTGTAGCTAACATCTTTTTAGATCTTATTTCTTAACTTACTTTGGATATTATTCAGTTCAGTTCAGTAGCTCAGGCATGTCTGATACTTTGTGACCCCATGGCCTGCAGCACACCAGGATTCCCTGTCCATCACCAACTCCTGGACCTCAAATTCGTGTCCATCGTGTTGGTGATGTCATCCAACCATCCCATCCTGTGCCATCCCCTTCTACTCCCGCTTTCAATCTTTCCCAGCATCAGGGTCTTTTCCGATTAGTCATTTCTTCTCATCAGGTGGCCAAAGTTTTGGAGTTTCAGCTTCAGCATCAGTCTTTCTAATGAGTATTCAGGACTGATTTCCCTTCGGATTGACTGATTGGATCTTGTTACAGTCTAAGGGACTCTCAAGAGTCTTTCCAACACCACAGTTCAAAAGCATCAATTCTTCATCAGTTCAGTTCAGTTCAGTTCAGTCACTCAGTCGTGTCTGACTCTTTACGACCCTATGAATCACAGCACACCAGGCCTCCCTGTCCATCACCAACTCCCGGAGTTCACTCAGACTCATGTCCATTGAGTCCGTGATGCCATCCAGCCATCTCATCCTCTGTCGTCCCCCTCCTCCCAATCCCTTCCAGCATCAGAGTCTTTTCCAATGAGTCAACTCTTTGCATGAGGTGGCCAAAGTACTGGAGTTTCAGCTTCAGCATCATTCCTTCCAAAGAAAGCCCAGAGCTGAACTCCTTCAGAATGGACTGGTTGGATCTCCTTGGAGTCCAAGGGACTCTCAAGAGTCTTCTCCAACACCACAGTTCAAAAGCATCAATTCTTCAGCGCTCAGCCTTCTTCATAGTCCAACTCTCACATCCATACATGACCACTGGAAAAACCATAGCCTTGACTAGATGGACCTTTGTTGGCAAAGTAACGTCGCTGCTTTTGAATATGCTATCTAGGTTGGTCATAACTTTTCTTCCAAGGAGTAAGCATCTTTTAATTTCATGGCTGCAGTCACCATCGGCAGTGATTTTGGAGCCCCCCAAAATAAAGTCTGACACTGTTTCCACTGTTTCCCCATCTATTTCCCACGAAGTGATGGGACCAGATGCCATGATCTTCATTTTCTGAATGTTGAGCTTTAAGGCAACTTCTTCACTCTCCACTTTCACTTTCATCAAGAGGCTTTTTAGTTCCTCTTCACTTTCTGCCATAAGGGTGGTGTCATCTGCATATCTGAGGTTATTGATATTTCTCCCAGCAATCTTGATTCCAGCTTGTGCTTCTTCCAGCCCAGGGTTTCTCATGATGTACTCTGCATATAAGTTAAATAAACAGGGTGACAATATACAGCCTTGACGTACTCCTTTTCCTATTTGGAACCAGTCTGTTGTTCCATGTCCAGTTCTAACTGTAACTTCCTGACCTGCATACAAGTTTCTCAACAAGCATATCAGGTGGTCTGGTATTCCCATCTCTTTCAGAATTTTCCACAGTTTATTAATCACTCAACTCTAATTATTAATATATAACTAAGTGATCACACTTATTATCAAATGTTATAATTGGAAATGTAGACTAATGTTCTAACGTCTGCCAATCAAGTGTGATCCTGAATTATACTGGCAAAAGAAGAAGACAGAAAACAGAGAAATTTAGATAATTTTTTCATATAATAATTTTATAACTTTAAGAGCTGAATATCTGTTGGCAATGTTTCTGATTTTTTATTTATACCATTGAAACAAAGTAGGGATTGTTGAAAATGCATTGCCCCTTGGAGGGACTGTGAAAGGATTATGGCAACAGGGTGGGGTTCTTTCTTACCTTTGCTTGTGATTATGGCTATGACAAAGGTTCGAATATACTTTTAATCTATTTAACAAAGTGGAGGTTGTAAAAAAAAAGGCTCAATGGCTAGTAGCTGTCTATTTTTTCTACCCACCCTAGGTCACTTTTGCATTCGTGCAATTTTATTAACCATAATAACACCTTTGTTTTGATACTGTTTCTTTCATCTAGACATCTCGAAAGATTGTACAAATGGAAAATTCTGATATTTTATACAAAATAGTTAATTATAAAATGTGTGTTTGCGTGTGTGCAAGCTGCACTCAGTCATGTCTGACTCTTTGTGACCCCATGGACTGGAACCCACCAGGCTTCTCTGTCCATGGAATTTTTCAGGCAAGAATACTAGAGTGGGTTGCCATTTCCTTCTCCAGAAGATCTTCCCAACCCAGGGATCAAACCCACCTCTCTTGCATCTCCTGAATTGGCAGGGGGATTCTTTACCACTAAAAATTTCATATTTATTCTCCATTCAGCCTACTTCCAGAGAGAATGAGAAGAGAGTTCAGGGGAGGGGTCTTCATGAGGCTTCCTCATCAGAAGATTCTTAAGCTCTGAGGGCTTCTTGAAATCCTTGTCAGTGTTGTGCTGTTTTCTGTTCTTTCACCTGTTTTCTATTGTCTGCCTTTATTTTTTTCTTTACCTACAAATTTGAATATATATATATGGTAATTGCAAACAAAGGTACAAGTTTTATGAAATTCAAATTACCATCAACTAATTAAATGAGATAATTGATCACGTTTGGTTAAAACAGAATGCTCATGTTGAAGTTAATAATGGAAATATAGAAACTCAAGTCTATTTTGGTACTTTTTTTTTTCTTGAATATTACTGTCTATCTGCCTAGTGTGTGGTATAAAACAAGGGTCCCCAAGCTCTAAGATCTAATGCCTGATGATCTGAGGTGGAGATGATGTAATAATAATAGAAAAAAAGTGCACAATAAATGTAATGTGCTTGAATCATCCCAAAACCATACCTTTCCCTCACCTGGCCTTGAAAAAATTGTTTTCCATGAAACTTGTCCCTGGTGCCAAAAATGTTGGGGACTGCTGATATAAAACATTTCTAAGTTTAACATTTTTTTTAGCTGTGTTCAGGGCATTCAGATTCATCACTGGCTAGTCATTAAAAGTACCGATTTTAAGATGATAATTCCATACAATGGTCAGGTTCAGTTGAAGATATAGTTAATGTTACAGTGCTATTAAAATTCAAATTAAATTAAAGAAGTTAAAGTGTTAGTCACTCAGGTCAGTAGTGTCCGACTCTTTGCAATCCCATACACTGTAGCCCACCAGGCTCCTTTGTCCATGGAATTCTCCAGGCAAGAATACTGGAGTGGGTGGCCATTTATATCAAGAAAAGGGAAACACAGAACTCCAGTATGGTCCTATGGGCACTGAAAAGTAAGTAGGTCGTCAAGCAGGCAGAGACATTAGCAGAAAAGCAGGGGACAGGTGAGTATTGAAGTCAGGTGAATATCACCACTGAGGTTCCAGAAAACATGGTTATTCCCCAGTAGCTGAGAGTGAAGGAATCAGCAAGAATAGAGTATCAGGTCTCAGTAATCAGATAAGGCAAAGCTCTTGTCCTTTAAGCAGACTGCTGCTGCTGCTAAGTCGCTTCAGTCGTGTCCGACTCTGTGTGACCCCAGGGACGGCAGCTCACCAGGTTCCCCTGTCCCAGGGATTCTCCAGGCAAGAACACTGGAGTGGGTTGCCATTTCCTTCTCTAATGCATGAAAGTGAAAAGTGAAAGTGAAGTCACTCAGCCGTGTCCGACTCCTAGCGACCCCATGGACTGCGGCCTACCAGGCTCCTCCATCCATGGGATTTTCCAGGCAAGAGTACTGGAGTGGGGTGCCATTGCCTTCTCCATTTAGCAGACTAGTGAATTGGAATTCAGAGAAGCAGGGGTAGAAACCTAAGATAGAATGGGCCAGCACTGCCAGAAGCGGTGCAGGATCAGTATCTATGTAAGTATTTGGGATCAACTGCAAATTTATTGAGTGCCAGGTGTCTTCAGCTGCTCAGACTACTTTAACAAAATGCCATAGACTGGGTAATTTAAACCAGTAGACATTTCTCAAATTCTGGAGCTTGTGAAGTCCAAGCTCAGGGTGTTAGCACAGTTAAATTCTTATGAGGGCCTTTTTCTGTGGCTTGTAGAGGACTGCCTTTTTTCTGTATATTCACATGGCAGAGAAAGAACTATGGGGTCTCTTTATCTTCTTCTAAGGATTTTGATCACATTGTGGATGGTGCCCTCATGACCTCATCCAAACATACTTGTCTCTCAAAGGTGCCACCTTCTAATACTGTCACATGTAGAGTTTGGGCTTCACTGTATGAATTTTGGAAGGACACAAATATTCAGTCCATAACAGCAGTCTCCGGAGAAGGCAATGGCTCCCTACTCCAGTACTCTCGCCTGGAAAATCCCATGGATGGAGGAGCCTGGTGGGCTGCAGTCCATGGGGTCACTAAGAGTTTGACAAGACTGAGTGACTTCACTTTCACTTTCAGGCATTGAAGAAGGAAATGGCAACCCACTCCAGTGTTCTTGCCTGGAGAATCCCAGGAGCCTGGTGGGCTGCCATCTACGGGGTCACACAGAGTCGGACATGACTGAAGCGACTTAGCAGCAGCAGCAGCAACAGCAGTCTCAGGCAGTAACTTTTAGGTCTTCTGTGTTGCAAGGTTAGGGCTCCAAAGTGACCTATTTTTCTTCAGTGTTCAGTTCAGTTCAGTCACTCAGTTGTGTCCAACTCTTTGCGACCCCATGAATTGCAGCATGACAGGCCTCCCTGTCCATCACCAACTTCTGGAGTTCACTCAAACTCACGTCCGTCAAGTCGCTGATGCCATCCAGCCATCTCATCCTCGGTCATCCCTTTCTTCTTCTGCCCCCAATCCCTCCCAGCATCAGAGTCTTTTCCAATGAGTCAACTCTTCGCATGAGGTGGCCAAAGTACTGGAGTTTCAGCTTTAGCATCATTCCTTCCAAAGAAGTCCCAGGGTTGATCTCCTTCAGAATGGACTGGTTGGATCTCCTTGCAGTCCAAGGGACTCTCCAG
The DNA here is from genome assembly GCA_006410675.1 of Oreotragus oreotragus. NCBI lineage: Eukaryota > Metazoa > Chordata > Mammalia > Artiodactyla > Bovidae > Oreotragus > Oreotragus oreotragus. The sequence continues at coordinate 267 of SJYX01017646.1, read as the reverse complement.
AGTCTTCTCCAACACCACAGTTCAAAAGCATCAATTCTTCGGCGCTCAGCTTTCTTCACAGTCCAACTTTCACATCCATACATGACCACAGGAAAAACCATAGCCTTGACTAGGCGGACCTTAGTCGGCAAAGTAATGTCTCTGCTTTTGAATATACTATCCAGGTTGGTCATAACTTTTCTTCCAAGGAGTAAGCGTCTTTTAATTTCATGGCTGCAGTCACCATCTGCAGTGATTTTGGAGCCCAAAAAAATAAAGTCTGACACT
>SJYX01017644.1:0-18430 GCA_006410675.1 Oreotragus oreotragus | reverse complement strand
ACAACCAGCTCAGACCCTGAGACACTGGCCAGGAAATACATGACTAGCCCACAGAAACTCCAAAGGACAGGTCAGCTTTTTTCTGAGGGTATCACACAGAATCCTTTCAATTATGCCTCTCAGGTCACTCCTGGATCCCACCTTCCTGATTCTCTTTTATAGCCCCATCCCACTGTGTGTCCAAGAACATGTGGTGACCTTTTTATTAGTTGCTTTCAAATCTTAAGGCTGCAGCCAACCTCTCTCCACTGCTGGGTAGCTCTAAGCAGATCAGATTTTCCCATTTTCTTAGGACTGTCTCTATTTTGAAAATGACATTTATCTGTACTGAGAACTTCCTATATCCTAGGTAGCCCTGGACAGTTGGTCATCTTAACATAACTCTGTTCAAGCTGATGAAATTCTCCCTATTCTCAGTTCACCCCATTGTAGAGTCCTCTAACCATGCTCCCAACCTCAAAGGGTAGTGGATGCAGCTCTCTTTCAGCTGCACAGACCTCTCTGGACCCTTTTAGGACCCTGGTCAGAGCCTTGCTCAGAAGGCCTGGGGATTATGAACCCATGGGTTGTTTGNCAAGCTGATGAAATTCTCCCTATTCTCAGTTCACCCCATTGTAGAGTCCTCTAACCATGCTCCCAACCTCAAAGGGTAGTGGATGCAGCTCTCTTTCAGCTGCACAGACCTCTCTGGACCCTTTTAGGACCCTGGTCAGAGCCTTGCTCAGAAGGCCTGGGGATTATGAACCCATGGGTTGTTTGTGCATCTATGTGCTTGTGTGTTTGTTTGTATGTGTATTTCTATGTGTCTCTGTGTGTGCTTGTGTGTCTCTAACTATGCATGTTTATATGTGTCTCTGTGTAGGTTTATATGTGTCTGCTTGTGTGTTTCCATGTGTCTGTGTTTCTGTCTATGTCGTTGTGGGTTGTGTATATGTCTGTGTGACTAAGTATCTGAGAATGCATTTGTGTGTGTTTGCCTGTGTCCATGTACAGTACTGGGAGCATCACTTGGGCTGTCCCTCAGAGGAAGAGGCTTACCGGTCCATGTGTACACTCCAGGCACCTGCTTCGATCAGTGGTATCCAGTTGAGCTCTCCCTCATAGTAGCGGTGGTCCACCCCACCAAACATCACCACACTGCCCTCCCGCTCATCTCTGTAGACAGAAGAGCATGGGGAGGCGGGGATCCTTAGAGGACAGTAACAACTGGACTGTCTGAGAGCTGTGCTTGTCCACCCATCAAGGCCCTAATAAGATCCCCATGTACAGATGCAGAAATCGAGTCTAGGAGAGATTGAGATCCAGACTGAGATCTGTTACTGGCTATTGAGTGGCACAGAAGAGGTTAGAAGCTGAATCACTTGGCTGGGCTCCACCCACCATGTCTTCTGAAGACACCCTGGACCTCCAGTGACCTGAGTGCTCAGATACCCTCAGAGGACACGGTACTGAAGTGTTTTGGTTTCTCCTTGTTTACCTTGTCATTTTTCAGGAAAATCAAGGCCTTGGAGTTCTAAGGGTGTGGGTTCAGCTCACATAGAGTTGGCTCCACTGGCCTGTGAACTCTACTGTCCAAAGGGCCCCCCACTCAGAAGGGACCCCACCTCTGCTCTCCGTGTCTTGAAATGCCTAATATTTCTTGAGCAAGGGGTCCCACACTTTTGTGTCCCACACTCATTTCTCACTGGCTCCTACAAATTGGGTAGCTGGTCCTGGGCTCCTAGTAGAATGCTAACGAGGAAGGAAAGATATCCACCATCCTTCTCCTTCCTTCCTTATCAAATTCATAAGTAAATCCTAATGCATATTCCCTTCAACTTCTTTTGTGTTGCCTTCCATTATACTTCTTCTTCACTCACCCCCTTAGACCATGTTACTGGTCTTGAGCCCATATTAGGGTTGTGTTCCAATAAAACTTTATTTTTAAAAGCCAGAAGTGAAGCCAGTTGGGCCCTGGGACCATAGTTATCCTGGGTTAGATTATCTCTCAGGATACATCTTTGTCATGTTCTATAATTTTCATGCACCTGAAAGCATCTTACAGTTAATTTGGAGAAAGGAATTTTCCATCTCATACTTACTTGCTCAAGTAGAAGGCAAAAACAGGCTCAGAAATGATACCTTCATTCTTCAGCTTGTAAAAGATGGGGGTTGCTCCAAGGAAGGATGTGTTGTGGTAGCTCAAGCCTAAGACGCCATCAAAAGTTATGCCCTGAAACCCAGATTCTTCTATGCATAGACCAAACGCCTGGTCAGTACTTACAAGGTCCCCGATCTGTGGGAGAGAAGAGTGTTCACACTTACAGATACATGAAGTGGGGCTAGGCCTGGGCTGGGATGTATTGCCATTAGATCCTCAGAGAAGAATTGAGGCTGGGCTCTGTCTTTGCTGGTCCACAGACAATTTGATCAAGCTGGGAGGGGAATTTGGGTTCCATTTGAGAGACGCTGTGAATTTTAAAACATCTGCCCCTCTGAAAAACATCACCTAGGTGAGTCAAATTGGCCTCATGGCTTCTGTTCATGTGGGGAATCCAAGAGGCAGGCCAGGTCCCATGGGCACCAGATTAGGGACAAAACAATGAAGAGCAAGAGAGCCTTCTCTTTGGCATCACTGTGACCTAATGACAGGAATGGACTGCATTCTCTGTAATGTACTGAGGATTCTGCATCTGTCCAGGACAGAAGCCAAAAACACAATCTTGCTTGCAGGGTTCTATGAAATTACTGTCTGAGGTATTCACTTTGGGGGATATATGTATATTTCTGTGAGTGTGTATAAGAGAGCAAGGGAATAGAGGAACAACTCAAATATTTTTGGGGAGGCAGGTCATAGGTTTATTAGACTCTCAAGTGTCGTCTAGAGTGAGAACTCATTTATCAGGTCCCTTGACTTCTCAGGCCTCCAGTTTCCCACTATGGATACCTGAAGCTCTTGCCTGCCCCCAGGATTCCCAGATCAGTTTTATCCTATCCCCAAATTCCCCACAGCAACTGCAGTCCTGAAAATCCAGCCTAACTCCACCACTTACCACATGTATGCCCTCAGCAAGGCAATTTCTGTCTGCACCTCAGTTTCCTCATATGTCTCATGAACTAATCAGAGTAACTGCTGTGTGGGGTTGTTGCAGGATTAAACCAGTTATCACCTGAAAGTGTCTGGAACATTTGGTGAATATAAAAGTGGGTGCTTTTATCCCTTCTTCTCCCTCCCAACAAAATGAACCTTGAACTGCTCATGGACAGAGGAACTACAAGTCCACACCTTAAGCCATGCTCTGGGTTAGCTAATTTGTTTGCTCGTGTGTCACCATGGGCACTGCCTCCCCAGAGACATGATCCTGTGAGTAAGATGGCCAATATCTATGGGAGTTAGGCTAGGAAGGGTCCTGCCAGATGGTCCTGCATCTGTTTTGCAAGCAATGGTCACTCCATAGCCAGTCCTGACTCAGCATTTGTTACAATGTTACCCGAACTGTGTCACGAGCAACAGCTCCTTTAATTCTTCCATTTCCATAGGTGATGCTGAAGGTCTCATTGGTAATCTGGAAGGTGGAAGACTGACGATGTCTGAACCTAACATGTGTAGCTGCGGACACAAGAGATGAGTGTCATCAGGTGCCAAGGGTGGAAACATGGTGGCAGGGCAAGTGAAAGATGGTCTGGGTAGGGGGTGCCTGTACTCACAACAGGTTGAGCTATTGCAAAAGACGGAGGGCACCCATAAAGCAAATGAGCCTGTGTCAAAGATAACCTGGAATTCCTGAGGGGGTGTTCCAATGGTGATGTTACCCAAGTAGAATATCTGCAGGGAGAAGGAGGGAGTGGCTTAGTGCAGACTGGCTACCCTCTATTCCCACACTAATGCCCCCCTCTGGTGTCACATATCTCTTGAGGTCACTTTCTAACCACTGTTTAGCTCATAGACTTTGGTCACAGAGGTATCTGCATTTGATATATTTTTCCTGTGCTACATCATATGCAGGATAGTGACAGGCGTTTAAGTGGTACCTCCTGCATGGAAAGCCCAGAGGCATAACCACTGGGCATTCAGGACCGCTGCAAACCCAGGGACGTCCTGGAGCCCTCATTTGAGAAGCTCTGCCATCTCTTCAAACCCAGTCTTAGCACCCGTTTCTCCAGGAGGTCCTTCTTGATCAACCCCAGCCACTCCCTCTAAAGTCAGACCACATCCAATCCACAGCACACTGTTGACCCTTTCATTTGACATATATTTACTCTTTGCCTATTTCTCAGGCTAGCACTGACATTTTTAAAGACATCTTAAAGACAAAATAAGCCCTTTTTCTAATCTAAAAACAGGAACCACAGATATTCTTATGGCGATACTCAGAATAAAATTTCAGTAACTTTTTACTGCTGTGGTTCTTGCATCTGTGGCAACTGAATTCCTCTACCTGGAGATTCACAATTGCTTTGCAGTTGGTTCTACATTTTGGTCAGTGATGGTTCACTCTTCATCTATAACTGAGTGGCTCACTTAGTTCAGAAGGTTCAATCACCCTCAAACTAATGACACATCTTTGACACAGAAATGGATGTTTACCTGCCACCTGGTAATTGTGAGGCCCAGCCACAAAGACCAACAGTTGAGGATGAGAGTGCCCTCTTTTCTGGCTGGAGTCCCTGTTTTCCAGTGTCTCTGCCTCCTGCAGGAACTCCAATCCCAACATCCCACCTGACACCTGCAGATGAGCCCCAGTGCTAGGATAGATCACCAGGGGCACTGTGGAGCACCATCCTCGCAAAATACTCACATCCATGATGTTCCTCAGTGGGTGAGTTGTTAGATTTGAGCCACGAAAAGAAATCTGGGACAGTCTGTAAGGATGCTCCTTCAGGAAATTGTTCAGCATGTTTTTTCCACTGATGGTATTTCTCATGGTCTTCACTCTCCTTAGAGGTATTCTTTCACCGAGCATTTGACAAAGAAAATGAAAAAGATGCTACAATTAGCTGTCAGTGTTAAGGTATGACTGTCATTGTAATGGCCTTGTGTATTTAATAATCATTTTTATGAAGCACATTATTATCAGAATTTTATGCATATACCTTGGCAAAGACATAGATTTGAATACAGGTTCTGTTCTGCAATCTTGGGTAAGCCATGTGACCACGTAGTGTCTCAGTCTCCCTTTTGGTAAAATGGTGGAATGTAACAATACAAACCCTCCACATAAAATATCTTGGGGATAAGTGAAGTGATGGATATAAGGTACCTGATAAATAGGAAGTCTCAACAATGACAGCCATTAGCATTGCTGTTGCCATCTCACACATTCCTTCTCATAGAACCTCAAGGAAGGAGGGCACTGTTATCCTCTTTTACAAGGTAGCAATTTGGAATGCAAGAGGTTTCTGAGTTGACTGTGTTCACACTGTGTGTCCGATATAAAACAATGTAAAACTGTGTATCTTTCTCCAAGTTGAAAGAGAAGACAGAGAGTTGAAAGAGGAATCCAAGATATAGGGAATAAGTAAGGGAAATTCAGAGGCTTGAGAAGGAAGTAAGAGTCAAATGAAAAATTAAAAGAAAAGCACACAAAGAGAAATACAGTCTCAATGACTTCCAAAGAGATGGAAAGATAAATGACAGTGATACAGAGATGTAGACAGAGACATATACACACTGAAGTAGACAGAGAAAAAAGAGGACATATTGAATAAAATGCAGAAAAGTGATATTCCACAGGACTACATCGACATCTGCAAAGACTGAGCACTGAACAGTTGCAAGGAGTTGCATTTTCAATAGTTCATGAAAAGACAGGAACCCAAGAGTTGTGCGACCATGCAAATCTACACCAAGAATTTGGGACCCACAGTTCCTATAGTAAGTTACTGATCAATAAGATAGAGTTGGACTTTAAGACTCTTAGGGAGATATTCCATTCCCTTCTAAATCTGATGGGTGAAAGAATAAGCAGATGAAAACAAAAATTCGGAAAAGGAACATAATGTGGCTTACTGTTCCCGTACTTACTTGACTATGCACTCTGAGAAGGCCACCAGCCCGAGGAGCACAAGCCACTTCATGCTTCTTTCCTGGCTCCAAGTACTCAGGGAAGTTTGGGTTCTTAGCATGTAGTGGTGACCAAGAGACCCTAGTTATATATGCTCTGACCTCCCCTAGTTTTCCCCTTTAGGCCACTAAAAGATTGAAAAAAAAAAAAAAAACACCAAAGGTCTTGATAAAATCTTTACCTCCATCACTGTCCTTGGCAAGTGGCCTTTGAAGCTTTTCAGAATACAGAGAATTGAACTGTAATCTATTCTTTGAAGCTTGGCTGGAAAATCAAACTGATCTGCATGTACATCTAAGAAGACAGAGAACCTTGCCTACCTGGAGAAAAAACGGCTAAGAACATCATGAAAATGGATGCTAGGGGCCATGCTCGACACTTGTGGTTTCATGTCATCTTCCTAGCCACTTCATGAGACATGTATTGCTGTCTTCATTGGAGAGGAGACTACTAGGAAGATAAGTTGTCAAATGGCAAACTGAAGACTTCAGGGACAGCCCAGGGACATACAACTGGCTTTAGGTCATGGGTCTAATGGCAGACATCAGGGTCACTTGTGATGCCAGTCTGCATCAAAGATTTAGGACACAGCACTACTTCAATTGCATGGTTTCAGTATTAGAAGAAATGTCATATGCGTCCACAAGATATTTTATACCATCCAGCAACTGTACAAGGAAGAACTGTGTGCTAGGCTCTGGGTTAAAGGCTTCAAAGTCAAAGTTGATCAGGACAAAAGTATTCTTTATATTAAGAGAGCTAGAAGTCTATTTCTCATAAATTCATGGCCCCAGGAGGCAGGAGATATGACAGTAGGACTAGCTGGCCATGTTGGAATCTGGGCAGCACAGGCCTTACCACTGGGAGTAGCCTTTTCTCCACTTTACCCATGCTGGAAAGCAGGCCAGTTGGCCATGTTTTCAAGAGAATCAGAACTTTGGATATATATGTACAATCTACTGATTTTAATGTTAGCAACTATTTTTTTTTAAATATCTGCATGGATATTTGCAAGAGAAGGGAGGAGGAATTCAGAACCCAGTAACCATGAGGTGGGCAGCCTCCACTGGACTCAGGAGGGAAGGAAGAAGTACTGGGAAAAGAATAGTGCTTACCTTAGGTCCAGATTGTCTTGAGTCTTCCAGTTAAACTTGGAGGCCACTTCCTTCCTGTTGGAATTCCTGCTCCAGATGTGGAGGGGATAGAGGTATACTGGCTGTTAATGAGTCACAGGGAGAGGGACAGCCTCTCTCAGAGGCCATTTGATTCCATTCTAACTGTGGATATCATCCCAAGCCAGAGAGCAAATGGCAGGTCATCCAAAAGATGATCTACTTTAATTAGTATTTTAAATACTACAAAATTTCTCTAAGAGTCCTGGCATATCTAGTTCCCAGAGTTTTTTTTTAGCAGAGATGATTCATCAGCCTAATTTGAGTTTCTGCTGAAGAATCTACAAACTCCCCCCATGGGTAGCTTCTGACTTTTAAGTACTTCATCTCATCCCACAGAACCCAAATGATGGTACGTTCTGTGGGAAAGGCCTCTAAGGTCCTCAGTGTCACAGCAGCTGTGTGCCAAATGGTCTATGACTCCCAATCCTGAACCCAGGACCCATGAACATCACCAGACAGTTACAGCCCTCTACCCACTAGAGGCAGCCTCAACATCCTCAGCACCCACCTCTGAGCCACTTGTCCACTTATTGTCACTGAGCTTCAGTCTAGAACAAGTGTTCTGGAACAAGTCCAGTCTCCCTCAACCAAGAGATGGGAAACTGAACCCTGGGCTTTATGAATCACCTTAAGGCTGCAGATAAGTTAGTGGAGACTTGGGACCCAGGAACTCTGGTTCCCAGGATAGGAGACTTCAAGGAAGGGAAAGATTAGAGAATGCTCAGTTGCATCCACTGCTGGGTAGCTATCAATTGTCTGCAAGCACCAGAGTGGAAGTTCCTTTCCCTTTGCCCCTCAAGTCTGGTTCCGATTTTATCAGCAGACCTGCCTCCATGTAGCAGCGGGAAAGCAACGTTCAGGGCTGTTTCTTCTGGGTTTCAGGCACTGTGTAGGGGGTCCAGCTGTTATGACCCCAGGAGGCAGTCCTGCAGGTGGTGACTGACTCACTCCCAACTCAGAATCCAAAGAGCTCCCGCTCCTCATTCACACAACACAGACCTTGGGTGACTGGATAACATGCACCTGCATTCAAGCGAGAAGCATTCTTTCTCAGCCTTCTGGTGACTTAGATAAGTGCCTTATGTTTCCTCAGAGAATGCCTGGCTGAGCAAGGCACAGACCTGAGACTAGCCTGGATGAAATGGATGTGTTCCCTCTTTGATGCTCAAAATAGACCTTGGAGATTCAAAGGCCGTGAGAGGGTTAAATCACACTTATGTTTTTTCAGGACTTTGCTTTATGAATCTCATTGGAGGAAAAGGACAGACACACAGAACAAGGCTGAACATCTCTGGGTCCTAGCTGACTGTGAGTTGAGTTCCATCCTCCAGGTTTCAGAGTCAGGTGCTGATGTTATTCACAAGCCTTTGAATGAGGAATAGAAGAAAGAGTTTTCGGGCAGAGAACCATGTGGTCAAATGGCCATGGGAATCAGACGGGGCAAGATGAACCAAGAGTCATTTTTTGTTTCTTTGCTTTATCAGTTCCTTGGCATTTCTACTCCTGAGAACAAATACATGGAGATAGTTAGAGGCATTGGTGGTGCCCCTGGCACCTGTTGCTCCTGGTGATAACCAGTTTGTGTATAAGTCCCTGAGTCCAGAGCATATTCACTCTCTTGATAGCCCCAGGTTCTCCCTTCTTCGGAAGGAAGACATTCCTTATTGCTGCTAAGTCACAACTGAAGCATGGGATGAGGTCATGGTGGTTGACCTGTAGGCCAAGTTCCAAGCATGGAAGAAAGGTTGTCAGTGGAAGGGTAACCATTTATTAAGCTTGGTTATCTTGGTCCTTAGCAGCGGCTACTTCCCACATCTACAATGATTTTCTCCCAGCATTTCCATGACCAGGTCCTTCTCAACATTTACCATCATCTCAAATGAGGCTCTCTCAGGCTTACTTTCCCTGGCCACTCCACTCTCACAAGCACTGACCCTGATCCAAAAAGTGCCTATAGACACTTCCCTCCATCAAAACAATAATCATAGTTACCAAAGTGGAAAGGAGGGAGAGGTATAAATTGAGACTTTGAGATTAATACTGTATACTAATTTTTTAAATAATCAACAAAGACCTACTGTATAGCACAGGAATTCTGCTCAATAATCTGTAATAGCCTGTATGAAAAAAGAACCTAGGAAAGAATGGATACATGTGTATGTATAAGGATTTAATTTCCCATAAAATTGATATTAATACTGTAAATTAACTATACTCCTATATAAATTAAGAGCTGAATTTTGAAAAATGCTTATGTCTAGAGACTCATGGTGTTTTTTAGATTCACAGGATTCCAAATATGATGCTGGAGATGGCAGAGTGTGTGCAAAAATTGTGACATTATCTGAGGTTGCAATTTCCTGAGCTTTGGTGTCTTTTTGCTTCTAGTGTCACCTTTGATTTGTCTTCGGAGGATCTAATACAAAGGCTGCAAGACACCAGTTCATTGTTAGTTGAAGAATGGGAGGGAAGTGCTAGTGTGAGAGTGAAAGCCCAGCTCTCTTGTCTTGGGTTGGGGCACGACTGAGGCACAACTTATGTCCCAAGTTCCCTATGAAAACAGGCTGTAGCTTCCCTCTCCACGACTTGCATGATATCAGACCCAGACTGGTTCATCCTTTTTCATGTCCTGCTTCCCCTGAGACATCACTGATTTCTCTATGATAATATTTTTTAATATAAATTAATTTACTTTAATTGAAGGCTAGTTACATGTATGTACTTTTGCCATACATTGACATGAATCTCCACAGTACATGTGTTCCCCATCTTTATACCCCCTCCCCATCACATCCCTCTGGGTCATCCCAGTACAGTATCCCCAAGCACCCTGTCTCATTCATCAAACCTGGACTGCCGTTCTATTTCACATACAATAATATACATGTTTCAGTGTCATTCTCTGAAATCATCCCATCCTCTCCCTCTGCCACAGAGTCCAAAAACTGTTCTAAACATCTGTGTCTGCTTTGCTTTCTTGTGTATAGGGTTATGGTTACCATCTTCCTAAATTCCATATATATGTGTTAGTATAATGTATTGGTGTTTTCCTTTTTTTTCTTTTTGCTTTCATTTTTTAATTTATTTTTTTAAATATAAAATTATTTATTTTAATTGGAGATCAATTACATTACAATATTGTATTTGTTTTGCCATACATCAGCATGAATCCACCACAGGTATATACGTGTTCCACATCCTGAAACCCCCCTCCCTCTTCCCTCTCCATTTCATCCCTCTGGGTCATCTCAGTGCACCAGCCCCAAGCATCCAGTATCATGCATTGAACTTGGACTGGTGACTCATTTTATATGATATTATATTTGTTTCAATGTCATTCTCCCAATCATCCCACCCTCGACCTCTCCCACAGAATCCAAAAGACTGTTCTATACATCTGTGTCTCTTTTGCTGTCTCGCATACAGGGTTATCATTACCATCTTTCTAAATTCCATATATATGCGTTAGTATACTGTATTGGTGTTTTTCTTTCTGGCTTACTTCACTCTGTATAATCAGCTCCAGTTTCATCCACCTCATTAGAACTGATTCAAATGTATTCTTTTAATTGGTTGAGTAATACTCCATTGTGTATATGTATCACTGCTTCTTATCCATTCATCTGCTGATGGACATCTAGGTTGCTTCCATGTGCTGGCTATTATAAACAGTGCTGTGATGACCATTGGGGTACACTTGTTTCTTTCAATTCTGGTTTCCTCGGTGTGTATGCCCGGCAGTGGGATTGTTCGGTCATATGGCAGTTCTAGTTCCAGGTTTTTAAGGAATCTCCACACTGTTCTCCAGAGCGGCTGTACTTGTTTGCATTCCCACCAATAGTGTAAGAGGGTTCCCTTTTCTCTACACCCTCTCCAGGATTTATTGTTTGTAAACTTTTGGATAGCAGTCATTCTGACTGGCGTGAAATGGTACCTCATTGTGGTTTTGATTTGCATTTCTCTGATAATGAGTGATGTTGAGCAACTTTTCATGTGGTTGTTAGCCATCTGTATGTCTTCTTTGGAGAAATGTCTGTTTAGTTCTTTGGCCCATTTTTTTATTGGGTGGTTTATTTTTCTGGAATTGAGTTGCAGGAGTTGATTGTATATATTTAAGATTAATTCTTTGTCAGTTGCTTCATTTGCTATTATTTTCTCCCACTCTGAAGGCTGTCTTTTCACCTTGCTTATAGTTTCCTTCATTGTGCAAAAGCTTTTCAGTTTAATTAGGTCCAATTTGTTTCTTTTTGCTTTTAATCCTCATATTCTGGGAGTTGGGTCATAGAGGATCCTGCTGTGATTTATGTCGAAGACCGTTTTGCCTATGTTTTCCTCTAGGAGTTTCATAGTTTCTGGTTATACGTTTAGGTCTTTAATCCATTTTGAGTTTATTTTTATGTATTCTGTTAGAAAGCGTTCTGGTCTCATTTTTTACTAGTGGTTCACCACTTTTCCCAGTAAAACTTGTTAAAGAAATTGTTTTTTCTCCATTGTGTATTTTTGCCTCCTTCATCAAAGATAAGGTGTCCATAGCTGTGTGGATTTATCTCTGGGCTTTCTATTTTGATTCACTCATCTATATTTCTTTCTTTGTGCCAGTACCATACTGTTTTGATGACTGTAGCTTTGTAGTAGACCCTGAAGTCAAGCAGGTTGGTTCCTCCAGTTCCATTCATCTTTCTTAAGATTGCTTTGGCTATTCGAGGCTTTTTGTATTTCCATACAAATTGTGAAATTATTTTTTCTAGTTCTGTGAAAAATACCTTTGGTAGCTTGCTAGGGATTGCATTGAATCTATAGATTGCTTTGGATAGTATACTCATTTCCACTATATTGATTCTTCTGATCCATGAACATGGTATATTTCTCCATCTATAAGAGTCCTCTTTGATTTATTTCACCAGTATTTTATAGTTTTCTGTATATAAATCTACTGTTTCTTTAGATAGATATATTCTTATGTATTTTATTCTTTCCATTGCAATGGTGAACAGAATTGTTTCCTTAATTTCTTTTTTATTTTCTCATTATTAGTGTATAGGAATGAAAGGGATTTCTTTGAGCTGATTTATAATCTGCAAATTTACTATATGCATTGATTAGCTCTAGTAATTTTCTGGTGTAGTTTTTAGGGTTTTCTGTGTAGAGGATCATGTCATCTGCAAATTCTGAGAGTTTTACTTCTATTTGAGTCTGGATTCCTTTTATTTCTTTTTCTACTCTAATTGCTGTGGCCAAATCTTCCAAAACTATGTTAAATAGTAATGATGAAAGTGGGCACCCTTGTCTCATTCCTGACTTTAGGGGAAATGCTTTCAGTTTTTCACTGTTGAGGTAATGTTGCTGTGGGTTTGTCATATATAGCTTTTATTATGTTGAGTATGTTCCTTCTACTCTTGTTTTCTGGAGGGTTTTATCATAAATGGATGTTGAATTTTGTCAATGCCTTTCTCTGCATCTATTGAGATAATCATATGGTTCTTATCTTTCAATTTATTAATGTAGTGTATTATGTTGATTGATTTGTGGATATTGAAGAATCCTTGCATCCCTGGGATAAAGCCCACTTGATCATGATATATGATTTTTTTTAATGTGTTGTTGGATTCTGATTGCTAGAATTTTGTTAAGGATTTTTGCAATCTATGTTCATCAGTGATATTAGCCTATATGTGGCATCTTTGTCAGGTGTTGGTATTAGGGTGATGGTGGCCTCATAGAATGAGTTTGGCAGTCTGTCTTTGTCTGCAATTTTCTGGAAGTGTTTCAGTAGGATAGGTGTTAGCTTTCCTCTAAATTTTTCGTAGAATTCAAGCGTGAAGCCATCTGGTTCTTGGTTTTCGTTTTCTGGAAGATTTCTGATTAAAGTTTCAATTTCTGTGCTTGTGATGGGTCTGTTAAAATTTTCTATTTCTTCCTGGTTCAGTTTTAGAAATTTTATTTGTGTAAAAACTTGTCCATTTCTTCCCAGTTGTCCATTTTATTGGCATATAGTTGCTGAGAGTAGTCTCTTATGATCCTTTGTATTTCTGTGTTGTCTTTTGTGATCGCTCCATTTTAGTTTCTAATTTTGTTGATTTTATTCTTCTCCCTTTGTTTCTTTATGAGTCTGGCTAATGATTTTTCAATTTTATTTATCCTCTCAAAGAACCAGCTTTTGGTTTAATTAATATTTCTTATTGTCTCCTTTGTTTCTTTTGCATTTATTTATGCCCTAATTTTTAAGTTTCGTTTCCTTCTACTAACCCTGGAGTTCTTCGTTTGTTCCTTTTCTAGTTGCTTTAAGTGAAGAGTTAGGTTATTTATTTGCCATTTTCTTGTTTCTTGAGATTAGTGTGTATTGCTATGAACCTTCCCCTTAACACTGCTTTTACAGCATCCCATAGTTTTGGTGTTGTTTTGTTTTAATTTTCATTCATTTCTATGCATATTTTGATTTCCTTTTTTTATTTCTTCTGTGAATTGTTGGTTATTCAGCAGTGTGTTGTTCAGCCTCCATATGTTGGAATTTTTAATAATTTTCCTCCTGTAATTGAGATCTCATTTTATTACACTGTGGTCAGAAAAGATGCTTGGAATTATTTCAGTTATTTGTATTTGCCAAGGCTAGATTTATGGCCCAGGATGTGATCTATCCTGTAGAAGGTTCCATATGCACCTGCAAAAAAGGTGAAATTCATTGTTTTGTGGTGAAACATCCTATAGATATCAGCAAGGTCTATTGTATCATTTAAAGGTTGTGTTTCCTTGTTATTTTCCTGTTTAGTTGATCTATCCATAGGTGTTAGTGGGATATTAAAGTCTCCCATAATTCTTTGTGTTATCATTAATCCCCCCCCCGTTTTTTGTTTTTTTTTTCATTATTTTTGGCCGCAGTAGGTCTTCATTGCTGCTCAGGATTTCTTAATTTGCAGCGAGCTGGAGCTACTCTGTAATGGCAGTGCATTGGCTTTTCAATCCTGTGTTTCTCTTGATGCAGATCACAGGCTCTAGGGCACGCAGGCTCAGTAGGTGTCGCCCAACAGTTTAATTGCCCTGGGGCATTTGAAATCTTCCCAAGCCAGGTCTCAAATGCATATCTTATGCACTGGTTCAAAAGGGAAAACACTCTGGAAGAAACTTGAAATACATAACTTTTACATGAAACTTGGCACCATGAACTATTTTTAAGGAGACAAATAGAAGATGGTCTGCTACTTCAAGCTACCTCCTGAGACCAGGGCTGATTTAGGTTCCCCTCCCAGGTGTTTTTACAGCATCATAAATCTGTCCCCACCAAGTCTCTTTGTTCTTGCTTGAGTTTCTGAAATGCACACTAGACCACAGCTTCCAGAGGCCAGGGCTGTCACTTGACTCACTTGTGAGTATATGTCAGTAGGTATTGTCTCATTATACTAGACTCTAATGTCAAGACAATGCTAACACAAAGATCAATTATTCTATTCTAAATTTTAGGTTACAGGTTCAACTATTGTAATCAAACTTTCAACATCATTGTCTTAAATACAACACAATTTCAATTCTCCTTCACATAATATTACTGCAGGTCTCTCCACAGAAATGGGGACCCACTTCTTTCTTGTCACATCTTTCACCTGTGGTACTTACCTCTGGTCTAATATGGATGTTCCAGCCCCTGTCATTACATGTGCATTCCAGCTAGTCAGACAGAAAATGATATTTCTATTTGGAAGTGACATATCATCTCTCTACAAATTCCACTGGGTGAAGTATCTTCCCTGGTCATGGCAAACCTGGAGGTGGTGGGTCCACAGAAGGGCAGTGGAATGTGATCCTACTACAGAACATTCATGATGAGCAACAAGGGCCACCACCCTTCATTCATATCCCTGTAATTCATTCTTCTTTGGTTCTCCCCACACAGCTTTCAGCCTGTTTTTGCCTGCAGATATGGATATGGATTTGGTTATAAGAGAGGCAATGGCCCAGGCTGTACAAATATGGAGAATATAAGAAATGAAAGAAGATAGGAAATATAAAAATGCAAAATCTATAGGAAGTATGCTTATAATCATAATTTTGCAGTTATATAATTTAGGTATACCTGTGGTTGATGAATCAATTTATAAAATAAAAAAATAAGAGAAATATAAAATATAAGTATATTCACTAATCCCAACAAAATAATAAAGCTATATCACATTAAACAAATAATAGTATCAGGATAAGTTTGGATGCACATCACAAAAAACTAAAACAACGATAACTTTGGCAAAATAAACTTGATTATTTTTTCTCTCCCACTGAAACAAAGCTGGAGGTGAGCCAGTGAGAGCTTGAGTGGTATCCATCTCCAAGGTTACATGATTGTTCAATACAACTGCAGAATTTCCAGCCATCACAACTAAAATCCAGGGAGCAGTTAGGAAGAAGGTAGGGAAGTGACGAGACTCATCTCTCAGTTAAATAAGCTCCTTGAAAGCAGTCTTCCAAGAAATCCCTCTTACAGGTCTGCTTGCATCTCAGTCACCCGTCATGACCAAAAGCATGGGTAGGTAGGAAGTGCAGTCCTGTAGCTACTAGGCTCATGGCTATATAACAAACTATTTTCAGTTTTGAAAGTGAATCAGAGAATAGATCATTTTGTAGGCAGACAGCAGTGTCTGCTTTAAAGAAAAAAAAATATTTTCTGATTAGGCTGAACACCTGGGCTGAATGTGGGACCCAGGAGAAAGGAGCAGCAATGAGAGACAGCTGGATGGATCAGAACTGTGCTCCAGAAAAAAAAAAAAAAAAGACAGATGGCCCAGTAGAGATCTTCTAAGGACTGAACTGAACATTATATATACCACATGACCCAAATTGTTTTGAAAACTGCTTTTCCAAATCTGGTCCCAAATCTCTCTCAGTTCTTCAGCTTCTAAATACCTTGTCTTTGTTATCTCATATTCTGACCTACCTGTCTCACCATCCTTATTTCTCTTCACATCACTTCACCATCCAGTCACCAGCATTACAAGATCCAGTACTGAGGAGTTAGCAACACTTTCTAGAAGTGTGTAGAAACACAATGACTCTTTCCACTTTCATATTTGTGTCTCCTGATCAAGGTCTTTAGAAGGAATTATATGGCTAGAATTATGGAGATCTCACGTTCCTCTAAAATCCCAACCAAGAATGTGACTTCCTTAGACTTGGAGGGGATGTGCTCAGTTTTGTATCCACAAGTCTTACCAGGACAGTAAGTGCCTTGTGTATAAAGAAGTTACATTTCAAATGGTTGTTCAAAAATCCCAATTTCTTCATAAATCCAACAAAGTTTCTTAGACAGCCAACTAAGACAAATGCCTGTATATTACTCTAGTTTAATAGTTTTATGATACTTTTCATGCAAATAATACATAAAAAAACAAACACAAACAAGAAAAGTAACATTTTTAATCTTTCAGTACCTTAATAGGCCATGGCAACTCACTCCAGTATTCTTGTCTGGAAAATCCCAATGGCAAGAGCAGCCTGGCTGACTACAGTAAATATGTTGCCAATGTTGAACATAGCTGTGCAACTAAGCACATTTTAAAAAATAGAATAGTAGTACCATCTACATTACCACTGCATTTATGCTTCCTTTCAGACATCGTAGGCTTGAAATAAAAATATTGCACTATTGTACTCCATCAGCTTCTCTTGTAGCTCAGTCAGTAAAGAATCTGCCTGCAGTGCAGGAGACCTGGGGTCAATCCCTTGTTTGGGAAGATCCCCTGGAGAAGGAAATGGCAATGCACTCCAGTGTCCTTGCTGGAAAGAATCTCATGGAGAGTGGAGTCTGGTGGGCTGCAGTCCATGGGGTCGCAAAGAGTCAAGTCCGACTGAGTGACTAACACTTATTGTACTCCATACAGTTCTGTACAGTAAAGTACACAAAAGCACACCCACTTTTCTGGGATGTGCCCACGACAATGTGTGTCAGACCTGTGAACTAACTGATGTGATTGCACATTAAAATGCACTTTTATATGTTTGAAAGTTTTCAACTTAAAGGTTTGTTTGTGTCAGACTTGCTATACAGGTGTTCAGTGAATGTATGTAGTGAATGAACAAGAGAGGAGAGTAAGGAGCTGCCTGTTCTTTCCATTTTTGCATGTATTATGGCCACTCTGAATAGGAATTCCATGGAGCATAATTGAGGCCTGGTGTATGGGAACATCTCTGCAAGTTACAGAGGGCCAGGATTCCAGGATGTGGCACAAGAGCCATGGTTGGTTGAAAAGAGCCAGGAGTGCAAATTAGGAGGAAACACATTTTCACTGGTTTATGTGAAAGACTCAGCAAATATCACCTGGATTTGTTTGTAGTGATTGAGCTGTGGTTTAGAGGAGCAGTCTCTGTTGCTCAGTATGAGCAAAGAGGGGAGAATGAACCATGAAAATCGAACATGTGTCCCAGGTCAAGTATATCTAGTATTGAAGAGATGTAAGTCTTGTCAATATATCTGTTTCCTAAGTGTGGCCAAGAAGAGCTACCCCACGTCCGAGGTCAGGGGCAGCGGCTGAGGGGAGCTAACCCACATACGAGGCCAGGGAGGCAGCTGGGAGGAATCACCCAGCTCCTGAGGCCAAGGGTGGCGGCAGGGGGGAGCAACCCCACACCCAAGGAGCGGTGGCTGTGCAGATGTAGGAGGGCCTAGAGGAGTTATTCCACACTGAAGGTCAGGAAGGCAGCAGTGAGGAGATATCTCTCTTCCAAGGTAAGGAGTAGCAGCTGCACTTTGATGGAGAAGCTGTGAAGAGATACCCTATGCCCAAGGTAAGAGAAACCCAAGTAAAATGGTAGGTGTTGCAAGAGGGCACCAGAGAGCAGACACACTGAAACCATACTCACAGAAAACTAGTCAATCTAATCACACTAGGATCACAGCCTTGTCTAACTCAATGAAACTAAGCAATGCCCGTGGGGCAACCCAAGACAGGTGGGTCATCCCAAGACAGGTGGGTCATGATGGAGAGGTCTGACAGAATGTGGTCCACTGGAGAAGGGAATGGCAAACCACTTCAGTATTCTTGCCTTGAGAACCCCATGAACAGTATGAAAAGGCAAAACAATAGGATACTGAAAGAGGAACTCCCCAGGTCAGTAGGTGCCCAATATGCTACTGGAGATCAGTGGAGAAATAACTCCAGAAAGAATGAAGGGATGGAGCCAAAGCAAAAACAATACCCAGCTGTGGATGTGACTGGTGATAGAAGCAAG
>SJYX01017643.1:56344-77414 GCA_006410675.1 Oreotragus oreotragus | reverse complement strand
GTACTTGGATGCAATCTCAAAAATGACAGAATGATCTCTGTTCGTCTCCAAGGCAAACCATTCAATATCACCATAATCCAAGTCTATGCCCCAACCAGTAACCCTGAAGAAGCTGAAGTTGAACGGTTCTATGAAGATCTACAAGAACTTTTACAACTAAAACCTAAAAAAGATGTCCTTTTCATTATAGGGGACTGGAACGCAAAAGTAGGAAGTCAAGAAATACCTTGAGTAACAAGCAAATTTGGCCTTGGAATGCGGAATGAAGCAGGGCAAAGACTAGTAGAGTTTTGCCAAGATAATGCACTGGTCATAGCAAACACCCTCTTCCAACAACACAAGAGAAGACTCTACACATGGACATCACCAGATGGCCAACACCGAAATCAGAATGATTATATTCTATGCAGCCAAAGATGGAAAAGCTCTATATAGTCAACAAAAACAAGACCAGGAGCTGATTGTGAAAATTATGTAAACTTCATCAGGCATACTTGATTGTGACGGTTTCTGTGATAGCACTCTTTGCTGCTGCTAAGTCACTTCAGTCGTGTCTGACTCTTTGCGACCCCATAGACGGCCCACCAGGCTCCCCCGTCCCTGGGATTCTCCAGGCAAGAACACTGGAGTGGGTTGCCATTTCCTTCTCCACTCTTTGGTAACCTGCAAATGGTTTGATCATTCACCTACCTACGTGAGTGTTTGATTTGTCCAGTTTTTTTATGCATACATAAAAATACAGCTAAGGACATATTTTGAAGAATTCAATAAAACTCCCATTGAACTAGGAACATTTTCTGCTCTGTGTACATGTGTTGAAATTTCATTCCAAGTTCTGTTTCACAGAAATTGTTCAACTTGAATGTAGCCTTTAAATATTCATTATTTAACATAAATATTTAAGCATTTAATATAGGTAGCTGACCTCTGAATAACTGCTGATGCTGAAGCAATCATCAGGCATTTCTCTCTCTTTTTTTTTTCCTTTGTACTTTGCTGAAAGCTTTTCAATATATAAACTATTTTTATGGCAAAGATCCTTAGGTAATGCGTAAGAAGCATGTAAAAACATATCAAATGTGAGCCCAATATATGGGTAGAATACTAGACTTGTAAAGGTGTAATGAATTGATGTTTATCCTTATCCAATATTAAATAAAATCCCTTGAGTGAGTAATAGTATTTGCTTTCTATTCGGTTATAAAGTCTTTGAAGATACACTCTCTGAGTTCCTTGTCACTGTATCACTTGATCCTTATATAATGTCTGAATGTTCAGTATCATGGGTATGGTAAATACTTAATGAGTACTGAATGTGTGGTACATATGACTCTTGAGCCACAAATTCAAGTGCATTAGTAATATAAAAATTATTTCTTGATAATGTTAATCAAACCTAATAATCATGCTGGTCTGTTTTTCTGCCTCAAAAAAGTGAAATCTCATTCACCTTAAGGTCATTTTTATTGTTAAAACTTTCAAGGTGTCTATAAATCACATCAGAGCTTCCAAAACAGCAAGTAATTTGGAAGTTGAGATCTATCTGGGTTCTCTGTCATAAAGTGTCTATGCTGGAATTCATGTTGACATCTGCATTTCAATCTTGCCTTTATTTAGGGCCCTTGTCCCCATTTAAAGCCATCTTCACAATTGTGATTCATTTCTATTGGAACCCATGTCATTTACCCATTGCACATTACCAGATCAGAAAGGGATGCTTTGAGAATGCCCCAGTCTCTTTCTGCCTGAACAGATTCACCGTTCAGGCATACTCCTTTCCCTGCTCTGTATTAAGAGTAACAATCTCAAGGTTGTTAGTACTTTTCTCAGAATTATTCTGAGTGGTTTATGTACTGATTAGTCACATACTCTTTGAAGTTCTCTAGTTTATGCCCAGTTCAGTTCAGTTCAGTCGCTCAGTCGTGTCCGACTCTGCGATCCCATGAATCACAGCACACCAGGCCTCCCTGTTCATCACCAAATCCTGGAGTTCACTCAGACTCACATCCATCGAGTCCATGATGCCATCCAGCCATCTCATCCTCAGTCGTCCCCTTCTCCTCCTACCCCCAATCCCTCCCAGCATCAGAGTCTTTTCCAATGAGTCAACTCTTCTCATGAGGTGGCCAAAGTACTGGAGTTTCAGCTTTAGCATCATTCCTTCCAAAGAAATCCCAGGGCTGATCTCCTTCAGAATGACTGGTTGGATCTCCTTGTAGTCCAAGGGACTCTCAAGAGTCTTCTCCAACACCACAGTTCAAAAGCATCAATTCTTTGGCGCTCAGCCTTCTTCACAGTCCAACTCTCACATCCATACATGACCACAGGACCTTTGAATTTGTTCCTGTTATTTGGTTATCTTGTATCTTTCCTAAGACAAGGAGAATAAAATATTGGTGTGCCCAAATTAGAGGGTAATAGATAGAAGTTTATAGATAATAGGCTAATATATAGATATATAATAGCAACTAAGTGCTCTTATCCATTTATCTGTTTAAAAACACTTAGGTTGCTTCCATATCTTCACTATTGTAAATAGTGCTCCCATGAATATTGCGACATTGGGGTGTGCATACCTTTTCAAATTAGTGTTTTGTTTTCTTTGGATATATGCTCACAAGTGGAATTGGTAAATTATATTGTAGCTCTATATTTAGAACATCTGTACTGTTTTCCACAGTGCCTGCATCAATTTACATTCCCATCAGCAGTGTAAAACTGTTCCTTTTTCTCCACATCCTCCCCAACATATGTTATTTGTATACTTTCTGATGATAGCCATTTTGATAATGTGAAGTGATATCTCTCATGGTTTTGATTAGCATTACTCTGACAGTTAGCAATATTGAGCATCTTTTCATCTGCCTCTTGGCCATTTGCATTTGATATTTCAAAAATGTCTATTCATATCTTCTGCCCATTTTTAAATTGTGTTGTTTGCCTTTTGATATTGAATTTTATGAGTTTATAATATTTTGGATGCTAACCCTTATGGCAGAAAGTGAAGAGGAACTAAAAAGCCTCTTGATGAAGGTGAAAGAGGAGAGTGAAAAAGTTGGCTTAAAGCTCAACATTCAGAAAACAAAGATCATGGCATCTGGTCCCATCACTTCATGGGAAATAGATAGGGAAACAGTGGAAACAGTGTCAGACTTTATTTTTGGGGGTTCCAAAATCACTGCAGATGGTGATTGCAGCCATGAAATGAAAAGACGCTTACTCCTTGGAAGGAAAGTTATGACCAACCTAGATAGCATATTCAGAAGCAGAGATATTACTTTGCCAGCAAAGGTCCATCTAGTCAAGGCTATGGTTTTTCCAAAGGCCATGTATGGATGTGAGAGTTGGACTGTCAAGAAAGCTGAGCACCAAAGAACTGATGCTTTTGAATTGTGGTGTTGGAGAAGACTTTTGAGATATGCAAGGAGATCCAACCAGTCCATCTAAAGTATATCAGTCCTGAGTGTTCTTTGGAAGGACTGATGCTAAAGCTGAAACTCC
Source organism: Oreotragus oreotragus (assembly GCA_006410675.1). Classification (NCBI taxonomy): domain Eukaryota; kingdom Metazoa; phylum Chordata; class Mammalia; order Artiodactyla; family Bovidae; genus Oreotragus; species Oreotragus oreotragus. Next base: position 73,913 of record SJYX01017643.1, on the reverse strand, counting down.
AGTACTTTGGCCACCTCATGTGAAGAGCTGACTCATTAGAAAAGACTCTGATGGTGGGAGGGATTGGGGGCAGGAGAAGAAGAGGATGACAGAGGATGAGATGGCTGGATGGCATCAACAACTTGATGGACATGAGTTTGGATAAACTCCAGGAGTTTGTGATGGACAGGGAGGCCGGGCGTGCTGCAATTCATGGGTTCACAAAGAGTCAGACACGGCTGAGCGACTGAACTGAACTGAACTGAAGTGATTGAATGAAATAGTGCTTTATTTTTTTCTGTAGTGTTTTCACATACAATGCATCAGATCTACACAGCCTTATAAGATATCAATCATATGTACTTTAATTGCATAGACCACATTGGTTCAAGGAAATTAAATGGTTTTCCTAGATCTCATCTGCTATTGACCCATTTATTGAATTTTCAGTTTCAATAATTTTAATTTCTAAGAGACATATTACTCTATTTGGGCATATATATATATATATATATATATAAAATATTCTTCATTTTATATATTTCTACATTGAATAAATATGCTTACACTGTGCCTAGGGGAATTTGTTTTGGTTCGTTAACTTTTCCTTCTTAGTCTCATTTATGCTTTATTCCTTAATTCTTATTTTAATCAATAAACCATTAAATTTATATCATTTGGAGTTTTAAAGGAGGCAATATTTTGAGACTTCTGTTGAAGGAGAATTATTTTCATGAAATGGTGCTTCTTGAAGACAAATGCTGTGCTGACCATTTTCAGATCACCATATAGTATGAATTTGGATGGGAAAACTGCATAATAAATATTTCTCTTTCTATTCAGGAATGAAACTCAAGATTTTTCTTGAGCTTTTTCTAGTTTTCCTTTTTCTTTTTCTAAGAATATATTGAATATTGGTGTTGAGGTCAATGGGATTTTTCTTTATTCATAAACTGAGAGATTAGGCCATTGTGATTCTAGTTCCATGGAGATCATTTTCTACTAGACTCCTCTATATCTTCTATGCTATGGGCTGCAGAGCTATGAAAATCAAAGTTAACATTTCTTGGAACTGAAGAATACCCATAGGGCAAATGCAGCTTCACTGCTCTACTTATTTTTCTGGATTCTAACTTTCACTTAGTATTTGACCTCTGAGGATTGCTTCTTTTCTTTCTAGTTAAAGGATGTATTTTAAAATAGACTGAAGAATACATCCAACCTTTTTAGTTGTTTTAATCAGGAGAGACATTCAATATATCCTATCTCCTAAACTATCAGTGACGTAAGTCTAATGCTCTACTATTTTAATACTAATTTACTTTCAATTATAAATACTACTAAATCTTGGTGCACATCTTTAAATAGACTTATAAGAATAGCACAATAAGTGAAATGATTGGGCAAATAGCAAGCATATATTTAAGACTCTTGTTTTTGTACTGATAAATTGACCATAAATAAGTTTTGCCAATTAAACAGAGCCAGCAGCACAGGATAGGAAACTAAATAAAATTATTATTCCACCATTTTACTTTTGAAATACAGAAAACTAATATGATCTTAATATTGGAAATCTTATTTTGGGAAATTCTTTGGTGTCTTGGTGGTTAGGACTCCAGGCTTTTACTGCCATGGCCAGGGTTCAATTCCTGGTTGGGGAACTGAGACCCCACAAGCCATGCAGTGTGACCAAATGTGTGTGTGTGTGTGTGTGTGTGTGTGTGTGTGTGTGTATGTAGGCTTTCCTAGTAGCTCAGCTGGTAAAGGATCCACCTGCAATGCAGGAGACCCTGGTTTGATTCCTGGGTCAGGAAGATCCCTAGGAGAAGAGATATGCTCCCCACTCCAGTATTCTTGGGCTTCCCTGGTGGCTCAGATGTTAAAGAATCTGCCTGCAATGTGGGAAACCTGGGTTCAATCCCTGGTTTGGGAAAATCCCCTGAAGGATGGAGTGGCAACCGATGACAATATTCTTGCCTGGAGGATCCCCATGGACAGAGGAGCCTGGCAGGCTACAGTCTATGGAGTCAAAAAGAGTTGGAGATGATTGAGCGACTAAGCACAACACAATATATATATGGGCTTCCCTTGTGGCTCAGCTGGTAAAGAATCCAGCTGCAATGCGGGAGACCTGGGTTTGATCCCTGGGTATACATATGTATATACACATAAATATGTATGTATGTGTACATATATATATATATATATGTAACTACATATATACACACATATAATGTGTATATATACATAGGGCTGATGCTGAGACTGAAACTCCAATACTTTGGCCACCTCATGTGAAGAGTTGACTCATTGGAAAAGACCCTGATGCTGGGAAGGATTGGGGGCAGGAGGAGAAGGGGACAACAGAGGATGAGATGGCTGGATGGCATCACCCCTCGATGCACATGAGTTTGGGTGAACTCTGGGAGTTGGTGATGGACAGAGGGCCTGGCGTGCTGCGATTCATGGGTTTGCAAAGAGTCAGACATGACTGAGCGATTGAACTGAGCGATTGAACTGAACTGATACATATATGTGTATATATAATGTATATATGTATACATAATGGATATATATACATGTGTATATATGTATACATAGAGATATATAAATATATAAGTATATTTGTATATATTTCCTAAAATTATATATGTAATTTTAGCTAATTTAAAAGTTAAATGTAGTAAGTTAAAAAAAATTTATGGGGTGAGAAAGAGAAAGTTTTGGTTACATAACCAAGCCATAGAAAGATAGTACATGGGCTGATGGTGGTCTCTAAATAGATAGGTCCATGGTTTAATCCTTAGAAACTCTGAGAGTTATTTTAATGTGTATTTGGAAAAATGAGTATTTACAGATGTAATTAAGCTTAGTATCTTGAAAGAAGGAAATTATCCTGTATTTTCTGGGCGGGCTCTAAACGCAATCACATGTAAACTTATAAAAGAGAGATTAGACCAAGAAACATCAAAGGAGACAGACACACAGAAAAGAAGGAGAAAATGTGAACTTTAAGGCAGAGACTAGAATGATGTGGTCAATAAATGCCAACAGCCATCAGAAGCTAGAAGAGGCAAGGAATGAATTTTCCTATAGAGCCCCCAGAGAGAGAGAGAGCGTGTGGTCTTAATGACACTTTGCATTTGAACTTCTGGCTTTAGTACTGTGAGAGAATAAGTTTGTCATTTTTAATGCCATTGTGGCAACTCTAGGAAACTAATACTGGGGGTGGTAGCAGTTTAGTCGCTAAGTTGTGTCCAACTCTTGCGACTCCATGGACTGTAGTCTGCCAAGCTCTTCTGCCCATGGAATTTCCCAGACAAGAATACTGAAGTGGGTTGTCATTTCCTTCTCCATGAGATCTTCCAGTTCCAGGGATGGAACCTGGGTCTCCTGCATTCATAGGTGGATTCTTTACTGATTGAGTCACCAGGGAATTTCTCATCTTTTTTCTTACTCTTACTTTTTTCTTTAGTCACCTTTATTCTACAGATATGTGTATTTGTATGGCATCTGACAAAAGATCTAGTAAGAAAGACATTTAATTTGAAATTTTAAGTTCTAGAAAAACTTTTTTTCCCCACCAGTTTGGCTTTGCCGTCCTTGGAGAGATCATCATTACTATCTATGGGGAGAGACACCATGATTGGTTGACCATGAGTTACCTGACTATTCTTTTGAACAAATAAGAAGCATTTGTGATTATCAGACACTAATAACACCACCTGAATAGTTTGCAAAAGAAGGGAGAACATTTTGTGAACAAAGGACTATATAAATGCATGAATGTCATTCTAGCTCAGCCTTCTATTCTGCATGACACACTCACATATACACTGTAGTAAGTTCCATATCTGGAAAATGTTGAACTTACATTTCAGAAAGACTCTTTTTGTGTCACTTGCATCTCTTTCAACCAGAAAGCACCAACAGTTCAATTGAAAATAGACAGATTCTGCTCAGTGTCTGGCCTCTGTGTAGATGATGAGGGTGACAAAGATGGGTTATTTTATGAGTTGTCACAGTTGTGCCTTATTGAAGGTGGTAACAAATCTACTGGCCCAGGCCCTCAGTGGGCTTCATTGAGTATCCCTAGAACCCCCCTAACAGGCAAACTTGAATTATTTTCCATAGCGGTCTTCTATGTCACATTAAATTTTTAGTCTCAGTGAAGAGAGTGATGTCAAATTTTGGAGAGCCAGTTGTTTCCAAAAAAAAATGTTCCCATGTTATCAACTGATATTGTCTAAATAGTTTATTTTCATAGATGGAGGTTATGATGTGGCTCTTCTAGCCTCTACAAAATATACATGACATTGTTCTATTAATGTATTCTACACTGCTGAAAGTTGAAAAAAAGTCTGTGAAGAACTGTAAGAAAGATAGACTACATATAAATAATTTCTGGAATTTCAATTAAATAAGATCCTAAGAGATCTGGATATAATGGACACATACATAGTTGAGGCTGAGACCTGGATCAACTATTTCTATTAATTCTGTTTGGTCATGCCTGGCATTCTCTAAGCATGATGTGGACAGAATGGATATTAGAGAGATAGAGACAATTTCAATATATGTAACCTGTTATACAGGCTTTCCAGGTAGTGGTAAAGAACTTGCCTGCCAATGTAGGAGACATAAAAGATGCAGGTTCAGTCCCAGGGTCAGGAAGATCCCCTGGAGGAGGGCATGGCAATCCATTCCAGTACTCTTGCCTGGAGAATCCCATGGACAGAGAAGCCTGGCGTGCTACAGTCCATACAGTCACCAAGAGTCAGAAATGACTGAAGTGACTTAGCACTCATGCACAACCTATTATAATTCAAATCAGTCGCTCAGTCACACCCCATTCTTTGCAACGCCATGGCCTGCAGCATGCCAGGCCTCCCTATTCATCACCAAAAGATGCAGGTTCAGTCCCAGGGTCAGGAAGATCCCCTGGAGGAGGGCATGGCAATCCATTCCAGTACTCTTGCCTGGAGAATCCCACGGACAGAGAAGCCTGGCGTGCTACAGTCCATACAGTCACCAAGAGTCAGAAATGACTGAAGTGACTTAGCACTCATGCACAACCTATTATACTTCAAATCAGTCGCTCAGTCACACCCCATTCTTTGCAACGCCATGGCCTGCAGCATGCCAGGCCTCCCTATTCATCACCAACTCCTGGAGTTTACACAAACTCATGTCCATTGAGTCGGTGATGCTATTGTACTTAGAAGCATGTAAAGCAAAGAAACAAAGAAAGTTATGTAAAACATAGGGATCGGATGGTTTGCACTATAAGCTGTCAGATAAAATTATGTCTCATACTTTACCATCTAGCAGCAAAGTTTTACATTCCAGAGGTGAGCTAGTCAAAAATGGATAAATTTCATGCTTCACATAATCTACAGTGATGATTTCAGAGATCTAGAGAAAAGTCATATAACATTCTGAGATACACTTAGCAGATGAGAGAAATGATATACCAGTGGCATCAACTGAACAGCAAGTTGTGCATAAAACAGCATAAAACATTAGCTTGGAATTTGATGTACCAAAAATATGAAATTAAATATAATAATGAATAAATCTGAGAGCCATTCTGTCTCCAAAGCAACTGTCACATTTTTCAACAAGAGAAATGATGTATTAGCACATGAATTCTATAGGAAGTTGTATAAAAATTCTTGAATTCTCAGATATCATGGATCAGCCAATTATGTAGAGAAAAATAATCCATGCAAAGCTAGTGGGTTATTAAAGAAAATGATTTTTCATCATAAAAAATTAACTCTTAGCTACCTTTAAAGAATTTATATTGCCAGAAATATGATCACAAAAGGAAAAACAAAACAAGTTGACTGTCTAGGAGAAAGGCTCGAGGGATGAAAATTGTGTTCCTAAGTTGATTTTAGATGTGTTTAAAACTAAGTATATAATGATGTGGCATATATTGTTGTGTTGTTTAGTTTCTCAGTCATGTCCGACTCTTTTGCAACCCCATAGACTGTAGCCCATCCGGCTCATCTGTCCATGGCATTTCCCAGGCAACAATACTGGAGTGGGGCCATTTCCTTCTCCAGGGTATTTTCCTGACCCAGGAATTGAACCCATGTCTCATGCATTGGCAGATGGATTCTTTACCACTGAGCCATCTGGCAAGCCCTGGTGGCATATATTAGAATCCTACAAAGAAAAAGTACTTATATTTTTGGATTCTTGTATCTAGAACAGTGTTTAGATCCTACATTTTTGTTCAGTGGAATTTAATGCTAAATCTCATAGGGGATTATAGAAGGTTAAAAGATTTGGCTTGCCTACATCTTTCTCCCACAATCTCTGATGGATTGGGTGGCTCTGCTTGTATGATGTTTGCTACTGCTGCTAAATCACTTCAGTCATGTCCGACTCTGTGCGATCCCATAGACGGCAGCCCGCCAGGCTCCTCCATCCCTGGGATTCTCCAGGCAAGAACACTGGAGTGGGTTGCCATTTCCTTCTCCAATGCATGAAAATGAAAAGTGAAAGTCAACCCTCAGTGATCCCATGGCCTGCTCCATCCATGGGATTTTCCAGGCAAGAGTACTGGAGTGGGTTGCCATTGCCTTCTCCTGTATGATGTCAATTAGATTTAAAATAAGGATATTCACTCCATCTGTTGAATGTTTTCATGCATCAAAATTTAGAGTTTCAGTAAACCAAACATTCAGTTAGTGAAATGACTCACTTTTCACCTGACTCTGTTCTTTGACATTATATAAATCAAGGCTTGGCAAGCAATGTCTTATAGGTGAACTATAGTCCATGGATCAAATCTGGTTTGACTCATCTCTTTTAATAAAGTTTTATTGGAACACACCCTGCCCATTTATTTAAGCATTATCTATGACTGCTTCCTTGCTGCAACGATAGTTCTAGGTCCTTGCACCAGAAACCATAGTCCACAAAGCTGAAAGTACTCATTGCATGGCTCTTTATAGAAACAATTTACAATCCCATTCTATCTATAAGTTCAGTTTCAGTTCAGTTGCTCAGTCGTTCCAACTCCTTGCAACCCCATGAATTGCAGCATGCCAGGCCTACCTGTCCATCACAAACTCCCGGATTTCACTCAGATTCATGTCCATCGAGTCAGTGATGCCATCCAGCCATCTCATCCTCTGCTGTCCCCTTCTCCTCTTACCCCCAATCCCTCCCAGTATCAGTCTTTTCCAATGAGTCAGCTCTTCGCATGAAGTGGCCAAAGTACTAGAGTTTCAGCTTTAGCATCAGTCCTTCCAAAGAAATCCCAGGGCTGATCTCCTTCAGAATGGACAGGTTGGATCTCCTTGCAGTCCAAGGGACTCTCAAGAGTCTTCTCCAACACCACAGTTCAAAAGCATCAGTTCTTCTGTGCTCAGTCTTCTTCACAGTCCAAGTCTCACATCCATCCATGACCACTGGAAAAACTGTAGCCTTGATAGATGGAACTTAGTCTGCAAAGTAATGTCTCTGCTTTCGAATATGCTATCTAGGTTGGTCATAACTTTTCTTCCAAGGAGTAAGCGTCTTTTAATTTCATGGCTGCAGTCACCATCTGCAGTGATTTTGGAGCCCCAAAAGATAAAGTTTGACAGTTTCCCCTGTTTCCCCATCTATTTTTGCAAATCTTTTGTTCAAGTCTCAGGAAAAAAAAGCAAAGTAATGCTGAAAGTTAGGTCTTATTTTAAAACTGGAAATTCCTCTGACCACTGAAACACAGATAAATAATGTCATTCAAAGCAATCATAAAAAACAGTTCAGGGATTGGCGTGCTGGAAATGAAGAAAAGTAAACTCTTATTCAGGAAAATGCTTCAAATTAGATACTATTGAAAACTCAGAGAAACAGAAGTAGTAGTCTCATCTGATGTTTAGCTAGGAGGTTAAAGAAAAAGGCAAAGTTTCTTCTGTTCATTTTTGGATCTGATCCTGATTAAACAGTGGTTGCTGATTTTTTTTTTTTTTTTTTTATGTTTCCACTGTTTCCCCATCTATTTCCCATGAAGTGATGGGACCAGATGTCATGATCTTTGTTTTCTGAATGTTGAGCTTTAAGCCAACTTTTTCACTCTCCACTTTCACTTTCATCAAGAGGCTTTTTAGTTCTTCTTCACTTTCTGCCATAAGGGTGGTGTCATCTGCCAAGCATCACCCAATCCAATAAGCCTCAAGCTGAGAGTTTGCAATATGAATGATCATTGTACACACAGAAAAGGTAGAAATGGGGCCTAATCTATAGGATCTGGTAACCTCTTTCATGAAGCTTGAGAAAGAGGACAGAACACGCTGGCTTTAGAGGTCAGGGCTAGGTGACATCTGGCCCTCCCACATTCTAAGGCTATTTGCTCCTCAATTAAAGAGGCAAACTGAAGGTTGGGGAACCATGAAAAAAAAGGTTTTCACCAGCCCAGCACTCTACCTGTCAACAACAGCCCCCCATCAAAAAATGGAAAGTGTTGTTAGCCACAGTTTTATAAAATTTTCATCTCTCCCAGAAAATGATGGAGCATAACACAGACTTGTCAATAATGAGTAAAAACCTGCCCACGAATTTTGTAGCCACGCTGTCTCTAGCTGATTTCCAAGACACCTGGAACTGGAGGAACCAGGCCTCTGTCCTTGGTGTCTGGGCTTGGCTCTAGGGTCAGCGTTCTGTGCGGTGAGAGCGGGGTCTCCCCTGGAGGACCGGGTAAGACCACTGCGTGCAGGACCATCCCCCCAAACATGCTTGTGCGCATGCGCCAGCCTCCAAGCCCCTGAGGCTCAGCTCGCGAGTCGACCTTGGTGGGATCGCGGCACAACCCCAGTTCAGTCAACAGTTACTGGGAATCTGATGTCTTTGAAGACCTGACTCAGGTCCTTGGCTGCGCACAGGAGAGCTTCAAAGATGAGCAGAGCACAGGAGTCCCCATCTTTGAAGACCGCAGAGTCTGAAAAAGGAGTAAGATGCATAACGAGACCTTTCTCAGTGCAAGGTGGATTTCCCCTTATGGGCTTTCTTCCCCCCTTAATTGTGGTAAAACACACACACATACACACACACCACACAACATTAAATCTACCATCCTAGCCATTTTTAAGTGTCCAGATCTGTGGCAGTAAGCACATCCATCTACACCATGTTGGGCAACCGTCACCCTCATCCATCCAGAGAACTTTTTCATCACCCCAAACCAGAACTCTGTCCACTTTCAACCATAACCATTTGCTCCTCCCCCAGCCCGGGACCACTGCCATTCTATCCATAAATTTGACTATCACAGGGACCTCATGTAAGTGGAACTATCCAGTGACTGTCCATTTGTGACTGCCTTATTTTACCCAACTCAATGTCTTCAAAGTTCATCCATGTTGTCCCATGTGTCAGAATCCCCTCCCTTTTAAACGGTGAATGATATTCCATTGTATGGATGGCCCATGCTATGTGGGTATCTGTTCCTCCGTCAGCAGACCCTTGGGTTGCTTACCCCTTTGGGCTACTGTGAATGCTGCTGCTGTGAACAGGACGATACAGACACCGCTTCCATCCCCTGCTTTCGGTTCTTCCCCCAGACTGCCTTCTGCCTTTCATTCTGCGGTCCTGCCTTGGTTTTATTACCTCATTTGTTCTTAGCGAACATTAGAGAGCTTTCGCGATGGGTAGGAAGGGCAAAGAGCTAGTCACTTGGACAGATGAGTTTAGTAGCCATCTTCCTACCTTCCCTGGTGGCTCAGAGGGTAAAGTGTCTGCCTGCAATGTGGGAGACCTGCAATGTTCAGTCCCTGGGTTGGGAAGATCCCCTGGAGAAGGAAAAGGCAACCCACTCCAGTACTCTTGCCTGGAAAATGCCACGGACAGAGAAGCCTGGTAAGGCTACAGTCCATGGGGTCGCAAAGAGTCGGGCACAACTGAGCAACTTCACTTTCCTGCCTTCCTACCCTTGTGCAGGGGGAGGGGGCAGGGGAGACCGAGTGGGTCTCACTTTAAGCCAAAAACCCTGGGAAGTGGTTAAACACAGGTGGTCTCTCATGTAACCTGATGCAGGCAAGCTCGACTTGGGCTCAAACCTGAAAGGGACAGAAAGTGCCATCACCACCACCATCCCCAACCTGCTTCTGAGTCCGTGAGCTGGGAGGAGGGCAGGGGGCGAGGCGTCTGCTGGGCTTCTCAAGGACACCTCACCTAAGCAGACGGCTTGGGGTGGGCAGCAAGAAGGAGCCGTGGGAGAGGTAGAAAGAGGAGGATTTCCCCTCCTTTCTTTTGCCCCAGCACAGCACGGTTCAGCAGGCAGAGTCCAGACAAGCAGCTGAGACCCTGGGCTCGGGTCCCAGCTGCCGTTCAGCGGTGACTTGAGCCGGTCAGCGCATCTCCAGGCCTAGCCTCCCGTCTGTGACATGAGGACTGTTCAGGGGCCTGAGTGGCCTCAGGACACCATCTGGTTCTGCCAGGGGGTATTGTCCATGATGGCCGGGCCGAGAGGTGCTGGGGAGGTTTGAGGGACGGAGTGTGTGAGCAGCATTGCCATGAACTTGCTTCTTCCATAAACTTGAACGTGGCTTTGTGACACCCTCTCTTCTTCAAGGAGCGTCAGGCTCACTGAAGCCGGGTCATCACTGCCTGGCACTGAACGTCATGCAATGGTTTGATTTCAGAAGGGACCAGTTCTGCCCCTCTGCTAGCTTCCCCTGGTTGAAATCCAGGCTGCTGCAGGGCCCTGATCACTGGGTTTGTTACCTAGGCAGCTTTCTGCAGGATGAGCAGGGGTGGACTGTGCAACTTTAGTCCAGGGCTAGATGACAACTGATATACAAAGAAGAAAAAACAGGATGTCGTTGGAACATCCTGAGAAAGAACCAGGAGCCGCATTTGGCCCAGGTGCAAAGCCACACGCTCCAGGGAGAGCAGGAGAAGCTGTGTGCTCGGGGTTCATTCCGTAAACAAGCCACAGTAATATTTTCACAAGACGTCAGCCTGGACTTCTCTCCATCACGAGGAGCGACGCAGTTCTTGTTTGCTGGGCAGTGGGGCTTCTCACGTCTCCTCCTCTCGGCTACCTTGGCCAGAGCCTGTCTGGAGCCCACAGAGGTGATTACAGGTTCTGCTACGAGCTGGACAAATGAAATCAGTGCAGTGTCTGAAAGCTCCAAGTCGTAAATTTCTCATTGTAAGAACCACACTGTACATCGTGGGTATGAGAAGAGATGCGGCCACCAGATCAGATCGGCAAACCCAGCAACCAAGGGAAAACCCAGGTTCACAGATGCTCATGCCTTCTGCCATCATCCTGCCTTCCTACCTGCAAAGTCAAAGCGGCCTCTCTACAGAATTCTCCAGCAGCTCATCCGCCGTGCTCGACAGTTAGAACCAGCTGGCCGTTCTCACCAGCTGTGACTTTTGAGTTGCTGTTGTTGAATGGGAGAAAGATCCTAGCACTCTGTTTTCCCTAGAAGTCCCTCCCGCTGTAACAAACCACAAACTTCAGCAAGAACAAGGGAAAGTGTCCCCTTGGGGGTCTAGGTTTGTCCTCCCCTGCCCCCTTACAACAAGGGGGCAGCGGCTCGGAGCAGGGCAGGCTTTGGCAGAGACGCTCCTGGCTGGGAAGCGGCCGACTCAGACTCGCTCAGTCAAGGCCAGGACTCCAGATCACTGACTGCCAGTCAAGTTTTCTTCTAGCCACACCCCTGTCTAGCTGAGCTGAGCTGCTGTCTCCCTGTGGCTGATTCTTTAAAAAACGTAACAAACATACCATAAAACTTAAAATTCAATACTTACAAAGTTGTGGAAGCATCGCCATGATCTAATTCCAGAACATGTTCATCATCCCCCAAAGAAGCCCCACCCCCATACTGTCCATCCCTGGAAACCACTAATATATGTTTGACTCTAAATGAAATCATAAATATGTCAGCTTTTGTATCTGGCTTAAAGATGGAAGGCAGCAGGAGAAGAGGGTAACAGAGGATGAGATGGTCAGATGGCATCACCGATTCAATGGACATGAACTTGGGCAAACTCAGGAAGATGGTGAAGGACAGGAAGCCTGGAATGCTGCAGTCCATGGGGCCGTGAGAGTCGGGCACAACTTGGCAACTGGACAAGAACCACAACGAATCTCACTGAGTAATGTATTCGAGGTTCATCCAGGTTGTGTCAGAATGTCCTTCCTTTCTATGGCTGAATAATGTTCATTTTGTCCATATTCACACTGTATGGAGCACAGATTGAGTATCTGTTCAGTAGCTGATGAGCATTTAGATTGCCTCCACTTTCGTTTCCCTGATAGCTCAGTTGGTAAAAATCTGCCTGCAATGTGGGAGACCTGGGCTTGATCCCTGGGTTGGAAAGATCCCCTGGAGAAGGGAAAGGCTACCCACTCCAGTATTCTGGCGTGGAGAATTCCATGGACTGTATAGTCTATGGGGCTGCAAAGAGTCAGACACGACTGAGTGACTTTCGCTTTCACTTTTTGGTAATAATAATCAATGCTACCATGAACATTTCTGTACAAGGCTTTATGTGGACACGTTTTTGCTTTCTCACGGGGATATACTTAAGGGTAGAATTGCAGGTCATATGGTAACTCCATGTTTAACTTTTTGAGGAAATGTCACCCAGTTTTTCAAAGTGGCTTCACTACTTTACATCATTACTAGCAAAGTAGTAAGACTCCATTTCCCCCATCTTTGTCAACACTTATTATTATTCATTGTTTAAATTGTAGCCTCCTAAGTCTGTGAGGTAGTATCTGATTGTGGGTTCCATTTGCATTTCCCCAAAAAGCAAGAGAGTTCCAGAAAAACATCTATTTCTCCTTTATTGACTATGCCAAAGCCTTTGACCGTGTGGATCACAATATGTGGAAAATTCTGAAAGAGATGGGAATACCAGACCACCTGACCTGCCTCTTGAGAAATCTGTATGCAGGTCAGGAAGCAACAGTTAGAAATGGACATGGAACAATAGACTGGTTCCAAATAGGAAGAGGAGTACGTCAAGGCTGTATACTGTCACCTTGCTTATTTAACTTATATGCAGAGTACATCATGAGAAATGCTGGACTGGAAGAAACACAAGCTGGAATCAAGATTGCCGGGAGAAATATCAATAACCTCAGATAATTTTTTTTTTTTTTTTTTGAGTCACAGCTAAGAAGGAGGTTATTAGCCCTTCTCATTCAGGTGGAAAACTTCCCCCACTCCATGTATTCCTTAGAGTAAATGATTGGTTTGGGAATTATGGGAATCCTCAGTGATCCATGTTATTTTAGTCAATCCAATAATCAAATTAAAGTGATTCTGTAGCAATCTAATTAATCATTCATTGATCTGCAATTATAGTTTAAAAACAAAGAAATATATTGGCTATAAAATTATTGATTTGTTTTGATTATGTCCACAGAAGAGCTTTAATTTCTTTACCAATTGTCTGAATATAATTCATAGAATTACCTGCCTGCAGTCATAATGCAAACATGAAAGAAATGTTCTACAGTCTCAACTTTCAAAATATATCAGGAGGAAAATAAAGGCAATTATTTTTTTTTCCCAAAAGATATATTGAAAAAAAAATCATTTTAAGTGAAAATAGTGGAATCAAATGCACTTAAATAGTGATTATAGCAGTATATATCTGTCCTCAGACAAGATTTTTACATTTTTAATACTATACATGGAATGGCAAATAAGATTTTTCTGTAGTACAAAACAAAGGTTTTAGAGTTAGGACCAAATTTACAGAAACAGACAGAAACCTGACTTAAAATCTCTAACCCATCCTGGTGAAGTAAGTAACATTTGAAAGTGTCAGGGGTATGTTGCTCACTTAGATCCTTCTTCAAGATTGAAGGGCTTATTCTCTCTTTCAACCTCCATGGAAAGAAAGTTGGTAAGTGTCAGCTCTCAGACCACTCAAGAAACTATCCTTAGCTAAAGAGAGTCACCTCTCCCAAAGTCCCACCTTCTTTCCAGGACAGCCTCCATCCAGTGACTGGACAGTAAGCTGTATAAAGGACTAGACACTTTGTCACAACTCAAGGGCAGTTCTGGCTTCAGAGTTCCATAGAGGGTTTCCTGAAGCCCTACTGTGACTTCTCCACAACCTAAATTATCCCTCTGTCAATCATCTTCTTTATCTCCCCTGTAGCAGTGATCCCAAGAGAACTCTTTTAAAAAATTATTAATTTTTTGGCTGTACTGGGGCTTTGTTGCTGCATGGTCTTTAGTTGTGGCGAGCAGAGACTCCTCTAGCTGAAGTGTGCTGTTTTCTCTTTGTGGTGGCTTCTCTTGATGCAGAGCTCTGGCTCTGGGGCATGCAGGCTTCAGAAGTTGTGGTGCTTGGGTCCAGTTGCTCCACGGCATGTGGGATCCTCTCAGACTGGGGACTGAACCCATGTCTCCTACATTGGCAGGCAGATTCTTTACTCCTGAGCCACCGTGGAAGCCCCTAAAAGAACTTATGAATTACCATCCACCATGCTAATCTCAGAGCTTCCCTGGTAGCTCAGCCGGTAATGAATCCACCTGCGATGCAGGAGACCCTGGTTTGATTCCTGGGTCAGGAAGATCTGCTGGAGAAGGGATCGGCTACCCACTCCAGTATTCTGGCCTGGAGAATTCCATGGATTGTATAGTCCATGGAGTTGCTAAGAATTAGACACGACTGAGCGGCTTTCACTTCACTTAGTTTCCTGCTAATCTCCAGGCTTCCCTGGTGGCTCAGGAGTAAAGAATCCACCTGCAATGCCAGAGATGCTGGCTGTATCTCTGGGTCTGGAAGATCACCTGGAGAAGGAGATGGCAACCCACTCCAGTATTCTTGCCTGAAAAATTCCCTGGACAGAAGTGCCTGGTGGGCTGCAGTCCATGGGGTTGCAGAAGAGTTAGATATGATTTAGTGACAAAGCAACAATAACAGTGCTAATCTCCATCTCAGTTCTGCTTCCTATTAAGAGTCAGTGATTGGAATAGGCTAAAAAAGTGCACATTCAGATTGAATTTTTGGAGACAGAGCACCCAAATCCAGCTGGCAATGAAAAACCCAGCATTGTGGTAGGTGGAAAATGATAGCCTCTGGCTCAAGTCAGCTGACTAATGATGCATTTGAACTGTGGTGTTGGAGAAGACTCTTGAGAGTCCCTTGGACTGCAAGGAGATCCAACCAGTCCATTCTGAAGATCAGCCCTGGGATTTCTTTGGAAGGAATGATGCTAAAGCTGAAACTCCAGTACTTTGGCCACCTCATGCGAAGAGTTGACTCATTGGAAAAGACTCTGATGCTGGGAGGGATTTGGGGCAGGAGGAGAAGGGGACGACAGAGCATGAGATGGCTGGGTGGCATCACTGACTCAGTGGACCTGAGTCTGAGTGAACCCGGGAGTTGGTGATGGACAGGGAGGCCTGGCGTGCTGCAATTCATGGTGTCACAAAGAGTCAGACACGACTGAGCAACTGAATGGAACTGAACTGAACTGAATGTGCCCTGGTAGAGACATAGTGACTTATATCAAGTTATCATGTAGCCATCACATGTTTGGTTCTGTTGCACTTAACAAATCATGAAATCAAAGAGGTCCATTGAAATTCCATTATAACATGGAAGCTGTGCACTTGGAATTGAGCATGACCAGTGCCAAAAATGGTAAGTTTGTCATACAAACAATGTTACCCAGACTCCGTGTTCAACACAATTTTTTTTATTTTTTATTTTTTATTTTTTTTACTTTACAGTACTGTATTGGTTCTACCATACATCGACATGAATCCGACATGGGTGTACATGAGTTCCCAATCCTGAACCCCCCTCCCAGCACCCTCCCTGTGTCATCTCTCTGGGTCATCCCAGTGCACCAGCCCCAAGCATCCCATATCCTGCATTGAACCTAGACTGGCAATTCACTTCTTATATGATAGTATACATGTCCCAATGTTGAATCAACATCTCTCCTTCAGCTCACTTCTATTGCCATACGGTGACTTATTATAACCAAGGGATGGAGGCAGAAAACAAAGTCAGATCATTTTTCTGATCTAGGTGCTTAATACAAATGAGTACAACGGAAAATGTATTGCAGCTGATAATCCATTTGGTTAAATGGAAATAACCTGAGTCGGTACAGTTGTCCTTTGGTATTTGTGGGAGATTGCTTTTAGGACCCACTGGAGATCCATGAATACTCAATTCCCTTTGTTGGTTCTCTGTATCTGTGGTTCTCCATTCATGGATTCTGAAGGCCAGAGGGCCAATTATATGTAGATTCATGAGCAGTGGCAAATGGCTTGGGGAGAGTGCTCAGAGGTTGAACAGAGAAAAAGAAATGGGTTGGCAAGTTCATCAGAAGCCAAAAAGAGAAAAATTGGTAAAGGCATCTGGAATAGCAGCATGGGATGTGTCTACAGGAATGGACATAAAGTGTAAAAATCTTTGTATTTCATGTTAATGCCCACTGGTGCATATCTACCATGGAAGATGTATATAGCCAACTAGAATATGTGTGCCTTGGCTAGCTGACATCAACCAGCCTTGTTATTCCCCTCTCCCCCAATTCTGGCACAATGAATGAAATGGACAGAAGAGTTATGATAGCATCTATGGGCTCAACAGCACGAATTCCCACTTGCCAATCTGGTATAGATAAGGCAGTATATGGGTTTCACCCTGTCAGCAAAAATGTTCAAGTCTAAATCTCCCATTGAGTCTCCTCCCTCAAGGAGAATAACAATATCCTTTGTAGCAGGATTATTACATTGGACTCTTTCAACCAGGAACGAACAGTGATTTATTTTGATTGAAATTGATACATGTTTTAGGTATGGGATTTTCCTTCCTGCTTGAAGGGCCTTATCCAGGATGACTGTCAAGGGATTCGTGTAAGTATCTGATGCATTTACATGGCATTCCCAAAGTATTATGTTCAATTGTATTTTTGGTCCTTAGCATTATTTTCTCATCAGCCATAGTAGCTCTCTGGTGCTATGTAATTTCACAGCCTGTCTAATATAGTCTGTCTTCAGTTCAGTTCGGTTCATTCACTCAGTTGTGTCCGACTCTTTGCAAAGTTCATGGTTCACATATTCCTGAAGCCTGGCTTGGAGAATTTTGAGCATTACTTTACTAGCATGTGAATGAGTGCAATTATGCAGTAGTTTGAGCATTCTTTGGCATTGCCTTTCTTTGGGATTGGATTGAAAACTGGCCTTTTCCAGTCCTGTGGTCACTACTTAGTGTTCCAAATTTGCTGACATACTGAGGGCAGCACTTTCACAGCATCGTCTTTCAGAATTTGAAATAGCTCAACTGGAATTCCATCACCACCACTAGCTTTGTTCATAGTGATGCTTTCTAAGGCCCACTTAACTACACATTCCAGGATGTCTTGCTCTAGATGAGTCATCAAACCATCGTGATTATCTTGGTTGTGAAGATCTTTTTTGCACAGTTCTTCTGTGTATTCTTGCCACCTCTTCTTAATATCTTCTGCTTCTGTTAGGTCCAGACCATTGCTGTCCTTTATCGAGCCCATCTTTGCATGAAATGTTCCCTTGGTATCTCTAATTTTCTTGAAGAGATCTCTAGTCTTTCCCATTCTGTTGTTTTCCTCTAT
>SJYX01017643.1:30815-41781 GCA_006410675.1 Oreotragus oreotragus | reverse complement strand
AAACTATGTGAAACATATCCAAAAAAGTATTAGTGCTCAAGATTTTACTAAAGGCAAACAAATTTAAAGGATACAAATGAACTTATTTATATAAACAGAAGTAGAATCACAGATGTAGAAAACAAACTTATGGTTACCAGGGTATAAAGGGAGAGGGGGGTAAATTGGGAGATTGTGATTGACATATACATACTACTATATATAAAATAGATAATCAATGTGGACATATTGTATAGCACAGGGAACTCTGCTTAATACTCTGTAATGAATTATATGAGAAAATTTAAAAAGAGTGGATATATGTATGTGTATAACTGATATGCTTTGCTGTACACCTGAAATTAAAATGATATCAAAATATTTGTGCATGCATGCTCTGTCACTTCAGTCATGTTCCACTGTTTGTGACCCTGTGGACTGTAGCCTGCCAGGCTTCCCTGTCCTTCACTGTCTCTTGGAGTTTGCTCAGACTCATGTTCATTGAGTCGGTGATGCCATCCAACCAACCATATCATCCCCTGTCATCCTCTTCTCCGCCTACCTTCAGTCTTTCTCAACATCAGGGTTTTTCTTTCCCAATGAGTCAGCTCTTCACATCAGGGGGCCAAAGTATTGAATCTTCAGCTTCAGCATCAGTCCTTCCAATGAATATTCAGGATTAATTTCCTTTAGGATTGACTGGTTTGATCTCCTCTGTCCAAAGGACTCTCAAGAGTCTTCTCCAGCATGACATTTTGAAAGCATCAATCCTTTGGAGCTCAGCCTTCTTTATGGTACAACTCTCACCTTTGTACATGACTACTGGAAAAACCATAGCTTTGACTATCCAAATCTTTGTCAGCAAAATGACAAGGTTCCTCTGCCTNCTCCTCTGTCCAAAGGACTCTCAAGAGTCTTCTCCAGCATGACATTTTGAAAGCATCAATCCTTTGGAGCTCAGCCTTCTTTATGGTACCACTCTCACCTTTGTACATGACTACTGGAAAAACCATAGCTTTGACTATCCAAATCTTTGTCAGCAAAATGACAAGGTTCCTCTGCCTTTTCTAAATCCATCCTGTGCATCTGGAAATTCTTGGTACACAAACTGTTGAAATGTAGCTTGAACAATTTTGAGCAGAACCTTCCTTGCATGTGAAATGAATGTAATTGTCTGGTAGTTGAACATTCTTTGACATTGCCCTTCTTTGAGATTAGAATGAAAACTGACCTTTCCCTGTGGCCACTGCTGAGTTTTCCAAATTTGCTGGCATACTGAGTGCAGCACTTTCACNAGCAGAACCTTCCTTGCATGTGAAACGAATGTAATTGTCTGGTAGTTGAACATTCTTTGACATTGCCCTTCTTTGAGATTAGAATGAAAACTGACCTTTCCCTGTGGCCACTGCTGAGTTTTCCAAATTTGCTGGCATACTGAGTGCAGCACTTTCACTGCATCATGTTTTAGGATTTGAAATAGCTCAGCTGGAATCCTATCACCTCCACTAGCCTTGTTCATAGTGATGCTTCCTAAAGCCCGCTTGACTTCACACTCCAGGATGTCTGGCTCAAGCTGAGTGACCACACCATCATGGTTATCTGGGTCATTAAATTTTTTTTTTTTTTTTGTACAGTTCTTCTGGGTATTCTTGCCACCTCTTGATCGCTTCTACTTCTGTGAAGTCCTTACTATTTCTGTCCTTTCTTGTGCCCATCTTTCTCTAAAATGTTCCTGTGATGTCTCCAGTTTTCTTGAAGAGATCTCTAGTCTTTCCCATTCTGTTGTTTTCTTCTATTTCTTTGCATTGTTCCCTTAAGAAGGCTTTATTATATCTCATTCCTATTCTTTGGAACTCTCTATTCAGTTGGGTATGTCTTTCCTTTGCTTTTAGCTTCTCTTCTTTTCTTAGCTATTTGTAAGTCCTCCTCAGACAGTTATTTTGCCTTCTTGCATTTTACCTAAAAAAGGAGCATGGCTCAATAAACTCTGTTGTGATTAATACTACTGAATAGTTTAAAACAATTAAAAAGAATAAAAAATATTTACATGTGTTATCAAACAAAGATTTCCAAAATGTTATTGTTTTGGGAAACCAATCTTAGAAAAAACATATATATTATAAAATTATTTATGTAAGATATAAACAATCACAGTGATAAAACTGTATTTTATGTCTATATGTGCACATATATGGAAAGCACATAGAAGAAAAATATATATAGCCTTATGAGATAATTAAGAATATGAGGGAGAAATTTGGAAGAAAGTGAAGACTTGAGCTTATCTGACATAGCTTAGATTTTTATAGAGAACCCATATTAACATACTCTTTATGCAACTAAAACTAATTTAAGAGTAGTACAGAATAATGCTGCTGCTAAGTTGCTTCAGTTGTGTCCGACTCTGTGCGACCCCATAGACAGCAGCCCACTAGGCTGGGATTCTCTGTCCCTGGGATTCTCCAGGCAAGAATATTTGAGTGGGTTGCCATTTCCTTCTCCCTACAGAAGAATAAATACTATTTAATCCATCAAATAAGTGTATTAAATGACATAATGTAGTAAACACGTGTAGCACTGAGCCTGGTTGATAGNAGGCTGGGATTCTCTGTCCCTGGGATTCTCCAGGCAAGAATATTGGAGTGGGTTGCCATTTCCTTCTCCCTACAGAAGAATAAATACTATTTAATCCATCAAATAAGTGTATTAAATGACATAATGTAGTAAACACGTGTAGCACTGAGCCTGGTTGATAGGAGTATGTGAAAATTTCATATATTGTGGATATGATAGTATGTTGTGCTGTGCGGTGCTTAGTCGCTCAGTCATGTCCAACTCTTTGAGACCCCATGGATTGTAGCCTGCCAGCTTCCTCAATCCATGAAGATATCTCCAGGTAAGTATACTGCAGTGGGTTGCCATGTCCTCCTCCAGGGGATCTTCTTGATCCAGGGATCAAACCCATGTCTCCCACATTGTAGGCAGATTTTACCATCTGAGCTACCAGGGAAGCCCATTATACTGTGGTTTAAAAGGCAACAGAGGAGGAGGAAAGAAGGCTAGAATAATAATGGGGAGGGCCAGAGCTTATTCTTTCCCCACGTCTTTGATAAAACTCAGGAATTTACCTCCTCATTTCTTATTTATAAAGAATTATTTTTTGAGAAGAAAAAAAAAAAAAAAAAAAATAAAGNAATACTGCAGTGGGTTGCCATGTCCTCCTCCAGGGGATCTTCCTGATCCAGGGATCAAACCCATGTCTCCCACATTGTAGGCAGATGCTTTACCATCTGAGCTACCAGGGAAGCCCATTATACTGTGGTTTAAAAGATGCTGTATGTTCTTGTCTCAGATACCACTTTAATCCCACTGACTGTTGACATATTCCTTGAAATTCTTGTCTGTTTTGTTTCAATCTTTTAAGGTATAATACACAACCACAAATGAGCATACACATCTTGACATTTTTGACATTTCCCAATGCCTAACCTCATATCTGTCCCAATCCTGACTACTTTGCAGATTATATTTTTATAGATAAGGGTGAATCCAGGGTCTCTGGCCTCAGCCCTATAATTTTTCTTTCTGTAGTAAGAATAGATTCAGATTTTATGGGCTCTGATATTTATACTCTTTGTAGGGTCATCTTTAAGAAAAGTAATTTAACTTTATAGATACCAAATTAAGTATTTCAATGGGTATATATTTAGAAGGAGAAAATAAACTGAACAAATTATAAATGTTGAAAGCTGATAAACACTATAAGCAACACAAAATGAAACTAACTGTCTAGTGCTCATCTACTTTTTTTATATTTGGGGGTTCATTCTAATGATTTTGTTCTATAAGCAAATTACTTGCAAAGTTTTCTCTAGAGAAAATCAACACTTATTTCAGTCTTCCTTTTTGGGTGGCAAATATAAATTTTTTTTTATTACTACAAGTTTAGAAGTGTTTTTCAGCTTCACATCTGGTTGTTGCTAAGGCTACACACATTACTCTCAAAGCACATTTTTTTCTGAGAGAGTGTATCTTAGGATCAGAGGGACTTCCTGGGAACTATAACCCTTTGCCTGTTTGACAGAATCCAGAGCCCCTCACTCAGCAGTTGGTTTAGCTTAGCCAAGAAACTTTGATAGGAGTTGAGCCCCCTCCTACCAAGGGGCAGAGCAAAGCCTTCTTCAGGTCTCTTTCATCACTGTGAAGTTGTAGCTGGTCCTTTTCTCACATAATTTGATTTATTATTAGGAATATGGAAGTATAGTAAAGGAGACTCTCAACTTTACCTTAGACTTTGGTCTTAAACAATAATTGATTCATTTCAAAAAGTCTTGATATAAATCAGTGCCTGCTCATTATACAAAAAATGTAAAGTATATAAAATATAAATAAATAAGATACTATTACCTAGAGGCAACCACAGTTAATATTTGTATTTATTTCCTTCCAGTTTATTTTTATACTTAGTTTACATAGGCATGAAGATGCTGGACAAATATTTATTATTTGGTCTTATCATTTATGAACTTGTTCCCAAGTCGTTAGAATTTCCTAGATAATATTTATTTTATTTTATGATTTATCATATTATTTTATTAACTGGATGCATCATAATTCACTATTTCTCTACTATTGGTTATTTAAATTATTTTGTCCCTGATATGTTAGCCTGTCATCTTTGTGCTTAAACATTTGCCTATATTTCTGCTTATTTATTGCACAGATTTTAAAAAATAGAATTATAAGATTTAGAAATATCAATGTTTCTAAGGTTCTAGATATATATTGGAGAAGGCAACAGCAACCCACTCCAGTACTCTTGTCTGGAAAATCCCATGGATGGAGGAGCCTGGTAGGCTGGAGTCCATGCGGTCACTTCATCTTGCTTAATTAACTTAAAAATGAAACTTTTAGCTGCTCAATCATGTCTCACTCTTTGTGAACCTCTTAAACTATAATGCACCTGGCTTCTCAGTCCAAAGAATTCTCACGACAAGAATACCTGTCTCTTATACACATCTGGCTGCAGTCCATGCGGTCACTAAGAGTTGGACACGACTGAGTGACTTAGCTTTTACTTTTCACTTTCATGCATTGGAGAAGGAAACGGCAGCCCACTCCAGTGTTCTTGCCTGGAAAATCCCAGGGACGGCAAAGCCTGTTGGGCTGCCGTCTATGGGGTCACACAGAGTCGGACACAACTGACGTGACTTAGCAGTAGAGCAGCAGCAGGTATATATTGTCAAGAGTCTTTCTAACATATTTTCACTTACAACTTCAGTACATAAGATCATCCATTTCATAACACCATTTCCAGCACTACTTATTAATCAAAACACAGATTAATTTGAGAAATATAAAGTGACGCTTCCTTAAATGTATAGTATTTTCTGATTTTTCGTGCTTTTCTATGTTTCATTTTCAAACTGCCTATGACATCCCTGTAGTACTTTATTTATCATCTGCTGATCATATATAAAAGCTGAGTGCCGAAGAATTGATGCTTTTGAACTGCTGGCGTGCTGCGATTCATGGGGTCACAAAGAGTCGGACATGACTGAGTGACTGAACTGAACTGAACTGATCATATATAAGTGAAAGTTGCCAGTCATGTCCCACTCTTTGGGACTCTATGGACTGTAGCCTGCCAAGGCTCCTCTGCCCATGGAATTATCCAGGCACAAATACTAGAGTGGTTATCCATTCCCTTCTCCAGGGGATCTTCCCAACCCAGGGATTGAACCTGGGTCTCCTGCATTGTAGGCAGACAGTAACATCTGAGCCACCAGGGAAGCTCGATTGTGTACAGTAAATGTCATCAAACTATACCCTTTGCTATCAGTCATTCACTACAGAGATAAATATTACATCTGTCCAGTCTTTCTTACTTCTATTTTCCATTTCAAAAAAATATTCCCACTCTTGCTAATCTGACCTTAATTAAAATATCAGCACCATAATTTTAAAATACTTTTTATATTGATGCTGTTTTGTAATTTAGGCTTACAAATAACTAAGAGAGTAAGTCTCACCCATCAAAGAAGTGGGAAATTAAATGCACAGATAGGGCCTATCTATCTACCTGTAATCTATCTATTATCTCTCTATCATCTTTAAAAGTATCAATGCTAAGTAGCATATGCTCCAAATGAATCACATGAAGCAAATACAGGCTTGAAAGAATGAGTGATCATTAAGGCTTCTACAGCTTTTCAATTTCCTATAGGAGAACTGTGAGTCTTGGAGGAAAGTAGGTCAGGGAGTAACAGAAAGAACATAAAAACAAAAGAATGAGAGAAATGGACAAAAGTTTTCAGGTGGATGAGTATCTCACAAGTATAGGTAAGAAGAGGTGGAATTGATTTGACTAGATATGTAACTTTAGTTGCATTCAGATTCTGCTCCCTAGGGTCCACATATTCTCTTTCCTACATCCCTGGCCAACCATAGTGGAAGGGAGAGCTATAAGTGAGAGAATGGCTACCAACACTCCCCTACAATTCATCCCCTACCTTATTCACAGCGACTATTTTCATCTTCTTGCCTGTAGGAACCCTGTGTGGGATTCCCTGTGAATATAGCCATGCTTTGTCAAAAGAATTTCTAAAAGCTCTGTTGAAGAGGCAGAAGTATGGAAAACAGCATGTAGAGTAAGTGTGAGCAGTATACTGGTAGGGGAAATACACCAGAAAAGCAGAGGACAGATTTAATTGATGGGAGCTTTCCATAAAGAAATGAACTTGAAGATTATTGCAAATGTTCAACACTTCACATCATTGATCATCGACAAGACATCATTAGTTCAAGAGTAGAATGACAAAATCCTCTTGGGTAACATTAGCTTGAATTTTAAAAGGGAAATATGAATATATGAGACATGAGTCCTAGATTTGATGATAGAAAAGAGGAATTCAAAAAGAACCGCAAACTTTTCAGACTGGGAGATTAAGGGTAAAAATTGTAAGTAAAAAGAAAGAGATGGGGGAAAAGAAAGAAAAAACAAGATGAATATTGACAGAATTTTCTTGCATAATTAAAATACTATGTTTGTATTTCCATGGTATGAATTTATTAGTTTGAAAGAATGTCAGAATATTTAAATGGATTTGTTTAGCTGTAGCTAGAGGTTGCAGACTGTTGCATATCTACCATCTAGGAGAGGGGATTTTGCAAATCTTTGTAAAAATAATAATGGTGGATATGTTTCCTGATCAGAGAGTTTAAAATGAAAAAGGGAGGATATGGTATATGAGCCTTGAGATAATTCCTTGCTGAACACTAAGCCATAAATAGATCCATTCAGGTAAAGGGGGGTAGCCTGGATTCAATGACAATCGCCCTTCTGCCTTTACCCCTGCGCAAATCTGGGCTTTCTTCTTCCAAATCCCGGGGTTTTGGTTTGTTTCAGAGTAGAGGACAGGAGCTTAACTGCATCAAGTCCTAACTCCTTTGCTTGACCTTCATATTAGTGTATAACAACAACAACAACAATGACAACAGCTCTATTCAGACACCTTCTGGGAGGTCTGACTCCTTCCTGTTCTTTCAGCACTGTGGAAATGTTCCAATCTTCTACTTCTACATGAGGGCAATGTCTATTAATTTTCTCCTGTGATTTGTGCCCCATTAGAGTCTGTTTCCAGAGAAGGCAATGGCATCCCATTCCAGTATTCTTGCCTGGAAACTCCCATGGATGGAGGAGCCTGGAAGGCTGCAGTCCATGGGGTCGCTGAGTCAGACACGACTGAGCAACTTCACTTTCACTTTTCAGTTTCATACATTGGAGAAGGAAATGGCAACCCACTCCAGTATTCTTGCCTGGAGAATCCCAGGGATGGCGGAGCCCAATGGGCTGCCGTCTGTGGGGTCTCACAGAGTCGGACACGACTGAAGTGACTTAGCAGCAGCAGCAGCAGCAGCAGCAGCAGCAGCAGCAGTGTCTGTTTCAGCTTCCCAGGTGGCTCAGTGTTAAAGAATTTGCTTGTAAATGCAAGAGATGGAAGTTCAATCCTGGGTCTGGAAGATCCCCTGGAGAAGGAAATGGCAGTCCACTTTATTTGTTTATTTATCATATCGATTTCTTAACAAAAGGGTTTTTTGTCTAGGGAATTCCATGGACAGAGGAGCCTGGCAGGCTACAGTCCATGGGGTTGCAAAAGAGCAGGATACAGCTTGGTGACTAAACCACAACAAAGTCTGTTTAAGTGGCTGCTGGTCCATGCTTCCTACCTGAACACCTCCCATGAGTCTTTGTTTTGAAGATGATAGTCCTCCAAATAGAGGGAGACATTTCTTACTCAGATTCACATCTATGAACCGTCCAAGAAGCTCATCAAGATCCATTTGTAGCATAATGTGGGGCAGTAAAGACTTAAAGTTCCTGTTTCATTCGGAGGCTGTTTTGGGAAACAATCGGCCTTTCATTGGACTTTCCTTCACTTTATCGCCTACCTAATTCTTGCTGAGTCACAATTCGAAATCAGGCAAAAAGACTATTATACCTAAGCAAATCATATCTCTTTTATTATTATTATTATTATTTTTGCATTTCAAAATCAGTATCACATAGTTTAGGTCTCATTCTCCAAAGTCTGTGTGTCTCTAATGGCAAGAACTTTATCTTAATCCCTTTTTACATTCTTCATAATGCCTGTTGTGTGTTTATGCAGGTAGGATGTTCTTCATAAAACTTGTTCATTTGGACATTTGTTTAAGGTTGATAGAAATAACAGGTAATTTAGAAAAAATGATTCTAAACATTATTAATAAGATAGAAACTGCTGCTTTCTGAAATTTTGGAAATGTAAATGTGAAAAATTAATGATACTAGCATGTTAACTATTTCTGCTTTTAATTTTAAAAACCTATTATAACTTAAGTATTAGCCAGCAGTGTAGGGGATGAAAAGCAGGTGCAAGAGTTGTAAACCACCAAATAATCCCTTTCCCTATTCTCTCCTCATCCTACCCTTCTACTCTTCTTCCCATCTCCAGGATTCAGAATATCTAACTCTCCATGTTCCCTTAGGCTACACTGGGCTCCCAGACTCCTTGTTTCAGGCTTCTGTTCATGCCCAGAATCTGGATTATGGTTGTGCCGTTTGTTCCACTGTTTTACATTGGTTTTTCTGATTCTGAACTATATTCTGACTCAAATTAATCTTGTCATACTGTCTTTCAAAGAGAAACTCGTGGATTTATATATATAAGTTTGTTTGATTGTGACATTGCAAAATGATGGGATTGAGTTGTTACAAAATTAATCTCTTGTTGTCCATAAGGCAGTTGAAAACAAAAAGGCCACATGAACCTATTTTAACCTTGTTTTCTGAGTTGGCAACCCACTCCAGTACTCTTGCCTGGAAAATTCCATGGACTGAGAGGCTCCTTAGAGCCTGGTAGGNCTTGTTGTCCATAAGGCAGTTGAAAACAAAAAGGCCACATGAACCTATTTTAACCTTGTTTTCTGAGTTGGCAACCCACTCCAGTACTCTTGCCTGGAAAATTCCATGGACTGAGAGGCTCCTTAGAGCCTGGTAGGCTACAGTCCATGGGGTCGCAAAGAGTCAGACACATCTGAGTGACTTCACTCACTCTGAGTTTGACTGACAGATTGTTGATAGCAACAAGAAACACATTTGGTGGTAAACTGATGATTTGAAACCATATATAGATATAGCATAAGATACTACTAACTAAGTTGTTCTAAGAACTAATACCAATAAAGGTGTCTTTTTCAACATAGGAGACCAGAATACAAAAGTAGAAGTCAAGGGTTACCTAGAATAACAAGCAAGTTTAGCCTTAGAATACAAAATGAAGCAGGGCAAAGGCTAACAGAGTTTTGCCAAGAGAATATACTGGTCATAGAAAACACCATCTTCCAACAACAGAAGAGACAACTCTACACATGGACATCACCAGATGGTCAGTACTGAAATAGACTGATTATATTTTTCATAGCCCATGATGGAGAGGCTCTATACAGTCAGCAAAAAACAAGACCAGGAGCTGACTGGCTCAGATCATGAGCTCATTTTTGCAAAACTCGAGTTTAAATAGAAGAAAGCAGGGAAAACCACTAGGTCATTAAGGTATGATATAAATCAAATCCCTTATGATTATACGGTGGAGGGGATTAATAGATTCAAGGCTTTAGATCTGGGAAACAGAGTGCCTAAGAACTATGAATGGAGGTTTGTAACACTGTACAGGAGGTGGTGATCAAACCATTCTCATGAAATGGAAATGCAAAAATGCAAAATGATTATCTGAGGAGGCCTTACAAACAGCTGAGGAAAGAAGAGAAGTTAAAGGCAAAGGAGAAAAGGAAAAATATACCCAAAGAAATGCAGATTCCAGGGAATGGCAAGGAGAGATAAGAAAGCCTTAAGTAAACAATGCAAATAAAGAGGAAACCAATAGAATGGGAAAGACTAAAGATTTTTCTTCAAGAAAATTGGAAATATCAAGGGAACATTTCACGCAAAGATGGGCACAATAAGGGACAGAACCAAAAAGGACCTAACAAAAGCAGAGGAGATTAAAAAGAGGCAACATAAATACACAGAACTATACAAGAAAAGTCTTAATGACCTACGAAAACTCAATGGCTTGGTCACTCACCTAGAGCCAGATATCTTGGACTGTGAAGTCAAGTGGGCCTTAGGAAGTATTATTACAAACAAAGCTAGTGAAGGTGATGGCATCCCAGCTGAGCTATTTCAAATCCTAAAAGATGATTCTGTGAAAGTGCTGAACTCAATATGTCAGCAAATTTGGGAAACTCAGCAGTGGCTATGGGACTTAAAAAAAAAAGTTTTCATTCCAATATTAAAGAAGGGAAATGCAAAGAATGTTCAAATTACTAGACAATTGTGCTCATATCACATGCTAGTAAGGGTATGCTCAAAATCCTTCAAGCTAGGCTTCAGCAGTATGTGAACCGAGAACTTCCAAATGTACAAGCTGGATTTTTTTTTTTTTTT
>SJYX01017642.1:198748-220065 GCA_006410675.1 Oreotragus oreotragus | reverse complement strand
AGGCCTGGCGTGCTGCGATTCATGGGGTCGCAAAGAGTCGGACACGACTCAGCGACTGAACTGAACTGATCCTTATCTGCAGAATGAGCAAAATTCTGAGAAGCCATATTTCATATGATTCCATTGTGAGAACTGAAAACAATATGAACCAAAGTTGATTCCAGGCACAAAGTAGATATTTAAAAAACATTCCTGTCTCCCTTCTGAATTCACCCTTCCATTGCAGAGAGGATTAATAATCAATATGTAAACCTCATGGCTGAAAAACAGTCAACACTTCCTTCTGTTTTATTCTATTCTGAATTTGCACAATAGATAAGAAAACTACAGCCTCAGAAAGCTTCTCCAAGGCTTTAATTATTATTCAGTCAAGGTTCAGATTGATTTTCTTAGGTCATTTCTATCACTTCCCTCAAATAATACTTCATTCTTGTACTATGTAATATCTGCCCTATCCACAAGTACAAGACCCATATCTCCCTAACACAAATCCAAATATATCATTTATGTCTATTCAGAGTCTTCAGTGCCTTCCTCTGTCTGCAGAATAAAGTCTAAGTTATTGAGTGCAATCATCAGGGACCTCCTTCACAGAGACAACTATCCTTTTTTAAAGCAATATAGTCCAAGGGCTAAGAGTAGAGTCTAGAGATAGGCTTTCTAAAAGCATAGCTCTGTGAATGTAAGCAAGTTACTTATCCTCTGCATGCCTCAATTTGCTCATCTGAAAATGGGAAAACTAATAGAACCTACCTGAAATGGTGGCTTTGCAGAGTAAATGAACTAAGATAAACTCAGAACAGTGTTCAAAATAGAGAACATGCTGTTTAAGTGTTAGATTATAACTAATACTACTCACACATGCAACTTCAACAAACAGGACTCTATAATACTCTGAATAAATCCCAAATTTTTGGATATCTGTCATTTTTCTTATATTTTCCATATATTTAAATACCCTCTCTAAGCTTATTGCCAGCTTATTAATCTTTACAAATTCTATTAGCCCATCAAAAGCCTCTCTAGGAAGCTCTTCCAGATTTATTTATTTTGCTTCTTAAGGAAATTAATTTCTACCATTGACTTTACTGACAAGTTTCCACCTTATATGGCTATCTACTTATTTTTATCATAGTCTTAATCATAATTTATAAGCAAATGTTTCTTTGTTGGTTAATCTGTTTAGGGCCTATCATTAAGATTTCAGATATCTATGTGTGTGTTTTATTTACCTTGCACATTCAGATTAGAGTATCTTTATATCATTGATGCATAATTACATGATGGGTAAATGAATGAATGAATGCATATCTACTACTGAAATACAGATTTCCTTTTCATCTTATATATACTATAAACAGTTCTTTCCATTGATGGATTTTCCTTAGGATGGTCCAAATACCCCTTCTTTTCAATATTGTGTGCTGAGTTTATAAAACCTATAAGGAGAATATTATTCTCTTAATATGTCAAAAGATATATGGCTTTAATTTCTTAAATTATTCTATGAAAAAAAAACAGATAAGGTAAACTAAGACCCATTGCCTACTTGTTTCATTCATTTTATTGTGATTGATATAAATAATGGCTTAAAATCACAAAACCTAATTCACATTGAAAACTTATGTTTAAGTATCTATATATGACATAGCCAGATATCTCTGAAAAATCTTTCAGAAAGTGCATATTGCTACAGAAATTCAGCTCTTACATCTGTCTTTTGTTTTGACTATAGCTTTTGTATGATTTTTTTCCACAATACAAACATGCAAGTATATTACTGATTTTTTTTTTAAGTTCACAGCAGAAAAACAATGGGTGAGCCAATAAATATGAACAATAACTTGAGTGAAAAGTACAACATTTAATAAAACTGAAAACAAAAAGTTAAGCAACTGTTCAGGGAAACATAAACATGTGATGAACCATAAGAATCCATGGGAGGATAAACACAAAATTTGGTAAGTGGTTTCCCTAAGGAAGTGGCAGAGTGATGGAAGGGAGGAGTGCAAGGGGGTAAAAGTTATTGGCGATGCTGCAGTACTTAGATTGCATGGTAGGTTCAGGAAGGTCTTTACATGTTCTTCTTTTAATACACATATCTATAATTTGCATTTAAATACATGTTAAATATATCTTAAAAGAAAATTAAGACCATTCCGTAACATTAAAAAAGAAAGAAAATGAAGAATAGGAGATAAAAGAATTGAAGGAATTAAAGCTGCATAAAACAAAACAAATAACAAAAAGAGAATTGCCTAGACTGCTTCAGAGTACAACTGCCATCTGGATAAGTGTAACATTACTTACACTTTATGTATGTGTATGGCTGTTTTCTAGTTATGGAAAATGATGATGGATTTTCCATGTATGATTATCAACATAAAATTTCTTCTTGTGTGTATAATATTGATGTAAAAATGTAAAACCACATGTATTTTTCTAAAATAATAGTATTGGGGGGCCTCACTGTAATTTCAGCAAATTAAGATAACATGAAAAATATATTAGGTAAAAAAAAAAAAATTTATCAAAAGGGATTTTTTAGGAGCCATAAACTTGAGAGTGTTAACACTGGAGAAAAAAAAAAAATCAGGTTACTAAAAAGAAGAGGTTAGCAGAATTCTGCAACAGAAATGGCTGTTTTTCTCTCAATATCCCCTTGGCCTTTGATACCTGTTTTTCCTGAATATTTTGATGGACCGTGGTGTCCTACAATAGAGGCTACATTTCTCAGTATACATTGCAGCAATACAAAGTAGTCCTGCAAGTTGTCAATAAAGAAATATAGAGAAAGGCAAATATAAAACTTTCTGAGCATGTCCTTTTCACTACTGGATCAGTTTAGTTCAGTTCAGTCGCTCAGTCGTGTCCGACCCTTTACGACTGGATGGGATGAGGATAAAAGTTAGAATGGAAGCATTCATCTCATTCCATGAGGTTATCATGGAAACTGAGGTCTTTGCAGAGGAAAAAGGGAAGTCATGACGTTTTCAGACTTCAGAGTGTCACATCATCTTTTAACTGACTACTTTCAGACTCAAGAAAGAAATAAATTTCTCATTTATAAAAACCAATGTTGTGTGGGATTTTCTGTTACCTGTAACCAAATCTACATTCAATTATCACATAATCATAAGCAATCAGATTATTATTCATTTTTTCATTTTTTTAAAAAGAACTTTGTACATCTAATAGCAAGGACTATACAAGGTCCCTGAAATTTTTACCCATGACTTAGTTGTAAAACCTCCAAAGATAGAATAATTAGAAATTTCATTTATTTAAATTTGGAATCCATTATCAACTGTGAGAATTAAAATCAGACAATTACTTTACATTTTATGTAGTATACATTAGAGGCATTTTGCCTATTTCCATTGCATCTAGCAATATTATTCAGAGGAAATGTTGATTCCTGATGATCTATGCGGAACAGTCATATCCCCGCCTCCTTCCCAGGAATTAGAAGGTTGGGATAAGGCACACAGAATTGGAAAGTGAAGTAGGTGAGCATACTAGAGCAGCACTGTAGCAAAGCCCCTATGTTCCTGCTGCTGCCGATACCAGGAAGCTCAGGCTCTTGGTGGCACAAAATTTTCATCACCTTTCTAGCATTCAAGGCTTCCCAAGTGGCACAATGGTAAAGAATCTACCTGCCAATGCAGGAGATGCAGAAGACATGAGTTCAGTCCCTGGGTTGGGAATATCCCCTAGAGAAGGAAATGGCAACCCACTCCAGTATTCTTGCCTGGAAAATTCCATGGACAGAGGNATTCAAGGCTTCCCAAGTGGCACAATGGTAAAGAATCTACCTGCCAATGCAGGAGATGCAGAAGACATGAGTTCAGTCCCTGGGTTGGGAATATCCCCTAGAGAAGGAAATGGCAACCCACTCCAGTATTCTTGCCTGGAAAATTCCATGGACAGAGGAGCCTGGTGGGCTACAGTCCATGGTCTCACAAAGAGTTGGACATGACTGAGTATGCATGCACACACTGGTCACATGATACTAGCATTCACTTTCCCTTTCCTAGTGGTAACAGTACCCTAAAGCCTCTTTCATGTAGTTTGAGTGGTATTTGATCCATCATTCAGGATCTATCCTAATTTGCTGAAGCCAATAGCATAATCCATCCCCATGTCACTGTTTATGAATTAGGAATGTGTAGCCTAGACCTCAGCCTGGGGTGCGCAGGAGCTGTTTCATATGAGCTCTGAAGAGCCAGCTGCTAAATTTCTTGAAAATGTGCAGTCCTTTACTAACACCACCATTATTAAAAAATAAATTATATAAACTCATTTAAATTCTATGAAAGTATAATAAATACTCAAACCAGATCCATTTCTAAGTGTTTTGTGTGATTTTACTACACTTTATTAGAATGCATGTACTTGAGATTATTCATATTTACTGCACAAGGTAGAAATTCTATATAATGATGTGCAACTGCATGGTGGTGGTGGTGGTGGTTTAATTGCTAAGTCGTGTCCAACTCTTATAACCCCATGGACTATAGCCTGCCAGGCTCCTCTGTCCATGGAATTTCCCAGGCAAGAATACTGAAATGGGCTGCCACTTCCTTCTCCAGGGGATCTTCCAAACCCAGGGACGGAACCTGGGTCTCCTGTATTGCCAGCAGATGCTTTACTGATTGAGCCGCCAGCAAAGTCCAGTGCATACCTTTTCCTGACTCTGTAGTCAGTGACATCACATTAATAGCCAAATAATATATATTCTTCCAGTATTTGAAAAGTATTGTCCAAATGAACAAATAATTACCATAATCAATGAATGAATCAGTAAGGTTTCTGAGCAGCTAGACTATTTTCAAATCATGACTAGATTGCAACTATACATGGGCTACAGACATGAGTCTGGCAAAAGTTAACAGAAGTACTATATGAAAATAATTGGCCATATGAAATTCATATTGAAAAGTATTGTATCCTTATTATTTATTAATTGTGTGGTAAACATCCTTTATACAAGTAAAGTTCATAATAATCTTATGTACATATAGAACATGCTTACATTTTTTTTTCAGAGAACTGCTTTTCATCATTTACCAAGAAACCCATGTCTAAGCCAACTAGTTAGTACATGATTTTCCATGAATGAACATGGGCCAAATTAGTTGAATCCCAGAGAAGGTTGGGACTTTCTTTTTTCAATGACTGAAACAGACATTTTTTTCTATCTAAAACTCTGAAGCTCTTTTTTTCCCTTCCACACACACAAATACACAATCACTCACTGCCAGGGTCCAGCCCCAGTAGATCCAGGGAATTTGAAGCAGGGACAGCGTTGGCGAGGAGAAACTTATTTATTTATTAATATAGAAATATAAGATTAGATTAGGAAGAAATGGTATCGTAGGAAATTTAGGCAGAGAAAAGGAGGCTGAATAACTTGGTTTATGTGCAAAGCCAATAAAGTTCCAGACAAAGAACTTGCACCGTCTACGTTAGGCCACTGGCGTCCCTTTGAATATCAGAGAGTGCCCTGCCTTGGGCTCTCCCTCTTACGGATCTTGGATCTTAGAAGCCGGGACAAGTAAGTAGACATGGCGAGCCTCCATGCCCCAGATGGGAATTCAGCCGGAAAAAGAAAAGAACGACATGGGGAAGTCCAGCATTGGTGCAAGACTCCAAAGATTCCACTTGCAAAATCAGCTTCTATACCCCAAGTTGTACATAAAGAAATAATGGAATATGCAGAGTTATGCAGGGGCAGCAGTCCTGACCCTCACTGAGACAAACAAGGCTTTCTTTTTGCATACCCTTCCGTATACAAAAGGTCTCAGGTGGTTTACATTATCTTCTGGCCAAGAGGCCTGTTAACATTTTTATGGCTCTCTTCGTGGATAATTGTCTATCAAACCAGAAAACTCCTTTCCCCTAGAAGTGTTTTTTTCTTTACTCTGCATCACCTTAAAGTACTAACTAAAGTTACATTCCTGTAGAACAAAGGTGCAGTGGGTTATAACAAAGAAAGTACTTAACTCAAAGATCTAATGTTGCTAATACCAGGTCTACTACCTGTCTTTCTATATACCAACTATATCTAAAAATAAAAGATATGAAAATTTGGCAGCAAGTATTGGCTCAACAAACAAAACCTTAAATCAGTCCTATTCTAATGATTTTGACTCCTCAGAAGCCCCTACACTCCTAGGATGTTTTGAGCTTCCTGTGCCTCCACGGTCAGGAGGTCTCAAATAATCACATGCACAGCTGTACGAGTCCTGCAGGCAGGCTAGAAAGCCATCAGAAGGGTTTTTGGATTGAAGCACTCGTATTATGCCCAGGAGATTTATTATCTAAAAGCTCTAAATTAATTTTTTTCCAGAAAAAGGTGGTGGGGGGACAGCTCCCTGTTAATGTCAGAAGAGTAGGTGGAAAGCATAACACAGTAGAGCAGGCAGACTCTGGTTTTGGGGGGTGGATGCTCAGGGAATTCCAGGGGGAACCCCTGAAGCCTGATCATGTCCTTGCGTTTTGCCAGGCTTCCTTCCTCATGACCTTGTCACGGGCGGGATTCCTCACGCTGGCTCCCGGCAACTCACTCTCGACATAAACAAGGAAGAGTGAAGACTTAGGAGCCTATTACTGTGGTAGGATGACACTACAAATGAGGTTCCCTGGAGGTTCAGATGGTAAAGAATCCGCCTGCAATGCTGGAGACCTGGGTTCAGTCCCTGAGTTGGGAAGATCCCGTGGAGGAGGGCATGGTAACCCACTCCTGCATTCTTGCCTGGAGTATCCCCATAGTCAGAGGAGCCTGGTGGACTACAGTCCATGGGATCGCAAAGAGTCAAACATGACTGAGTGACTATGCACACAGGACATGACAAAGGAGTCAACTTCAGGATACAAAAAGCAGGTAAGACAAAAGAAAGCAGCTGATTTCTTGCTGAAAGTTTTGAGGTACTGGGTCAAAGTGACCTTATAGTAGCCCTAATAGCTAATGAATTTTTTCATTCCTTAAGGCAGTTTCAGTTGAATTTTCTGTCCTCCCTGAGACCCAAAACTATCCAGCTATTTTGTCTATAAACTATACCACTTTCCTTCTATGAAGCATTTCTTTTTTTCTCATATTTACCGAAGTTTGTGAATCAATCGTCTAAAAAGGTTAGGTTGGAGGCTTAATCTTTCAGAAGAAAGAAAGAATTCTGATATATTTTTCTTACAGAAGGTACAAAGAAGGAGCAAAGAAGCTTTGGGGTGAGTGTTGTTTTTCAAGACTCTCCAGGTAGTCTTGGACAATACACTTAGGTTGGTAGGGATAGTATTCTTTTACTCAGGCCCTAGATCCCAACTAGTCATGAGAAGCCATAAGAGAGCTTACTACAGGCTTACAGGTCCCCTATACTATCCATTTTATGGCCCTGAAACTATAAGATGATGATATTTTGTGGCTGGGAAATCATTTAGCAGGCCAGGTCAAGTATACCCTAATAACCAAGTTTCACATATAATTTTGTATTATGTCTCCAGTGCCACCTCTGCAGATATAAAGTAATGAAAACGTATTTTTGTGTTAATATTCTGTGCATCATACTATGTAATGCTGGCAGGTCTGTGGCAAGCAACTGAGTCCACTGCTTACAACCACAAACACAGAACTGGCAACTAGGAGTAGTGCAAGGGCCATAGATCCTCGGATAAATGTATCTTTTGGGAATTTGTCATCAGGTTGACATAAAACGAATAAGCAAAACCATTGGGATACTTTCCCATTAGGAAAGTGCCAGCCCATACTCCAGCCAGGCACAGAGTAGTGAACTTGTCAGTCAAGTTGGTAACTCTGGCTACTGGAAAAACAACAAAGGATGAAAAAGCCCAGGGCTATGGTAGGATCTTTGCTACATCTAATAGCAAAGTGTAACTTAAAATAAGAGAACCCTAAAAAGCAATTCTTGAAAATCCTACCTCAAGGTGATGATTGATACTCAGTTGCTACGTTACTATGCTAAAAAAAATCTCTCTTGTAGCCACAGAGTGAAGCTGCTAAAGGTCATTGAAACTGATTCCAGGGGATGCTTAACTAAGAAATTAGTTAAATTCACAACATCACTAATTTTATGCAACATATGATATATGAATAGGAAATTAGGGGACTCTGAAATAAGAAAATTAGAGAATCCATTGAAATTAACATATCCAGGAGAAGGCAATGGCAACCCACTCCAGTACTCTTGCCTGGAAAATCCCATGGACGGAGGAGCCTGGTAGGCTGCAGTCCATGGGGTCGCACAGAGTCGGACACGACTGAAGCGACTTAGCAGCAGCAGTAGCAGCAGGAGTATTCTTAGGATTTGGAAAACCCCAACCCATAAAGCCACTCTAAAATGTTCCCATTGTATCTTTCTTGCTGAATGGATCTAATAATTTACCTAATTCTAACATTCATAGCCTCTCAATTTTCCCAGTCACTGAAATGCAAAATCAGAATAGAGAATAAAATAATTAAATCCAGAAAAAGTTTCATGGATTTAAAATTTTATATCCAGAAAAAGTTTCATGGATTTAAAATTTCATATCATTAAAAATGGAAATTTGTAGAGAAGTATTTTGGTAGCTCTCAATCATGAAGAATAGAGTGTGATTTTTGGATAAAGCTTAATTCTCTGCTATTGGTGAACACAGAGCAATTTGGAACTCAGCAGCTTGCAGGCAGCTAACTATGATTCCAAGAATTTGTTGGTTTAGTGAAAGCAAAACTGTACAAAAAGGCGACCCATGTTGCTGCTGCTGCTAAGTTGCTTCAGTCGTGTCCAACTCTTCGCGACCCCGTGGACTGCAGCCTACCAGGCTCCTCTGTCCATGGGATTTTCCAGGCAAGTTAAAATGTTCCCATTGTATCTTTCTTGCTGAATGGATCTAATAATTTACCTAATTCTAACATTCATAGCCTCTCAATTTTCCCAGTCACTGAAATGCAAAATCAGAATAGAGAATAAAATAATTAAATCCAGAAAAAGTTTCATGGATTTAAAATTTTATATCCAGAAAAAGTTTCATGGATTTAAAATTTCATATCATTAAAAATGGAAATTTGTAGAGAAGTATTTTGGTAGCTCTCAATCATGAAGAATAGAGTGTGATTTTTGGATAAAGCTTAATTCTCTGCTATTGGTGAACACAGAGCAATTTGGAACTCAGCAGCTTGCAGGCAGCTAACTATGATTCCAAGAATTTGTTGGTTTAGTGAAAGCAAAACTGTACAAAAAGGCGACCCATGTTGCTGCTGCTGCTAAGTTGCTTCAGTCGTGTCCAACTCTTCGCGACCCCGTGGACTGCAGCCTACCAGGCTCCTCTGTCCATGGGATTTTCCAGGCAAGAGTACTGGAGTGACTCATGTTAGGTGATATTAAAAAGCCAGAAAGCCTTTAGTTGATGTCAAAGAAAGAATTCAAAGACTGCAGGAAAAAGTGATATTAGATTGGATATATCTTGTACATTTCACCCATACATCCCCTCACTGTGTTCATTGCCAGGGTTCAGACAATTATTCATTCAACTTTTTAATTAGGAACAAAGTGGTGATGGAAGTTGTGCTGCTGCTAAGTAGCTTCAGTCGTGTCCCACTCTGTGTAACCCCATAGACGGCAGCCCACCAGCCTCCCCCATCCCCAGGCAAGAACACTGGAGTGGGCTGCCATTTCCTTCTCCAAAGCATGAAAGTGAAAAGTGAAAGTGAAGTTACTCAGTAGTGTCCGACTCTTAAGAGACCCCATGGACTGCAGCCCACCAGGCTCCTCCGTCCACGGGATTTCCCAGGCAAGAGCACTGGAGTGGGTATGGAAGTCCTAGTTTCTTTGAAAAATTCTTTGCTGCTGCTCCTACTAAGTCGCTTCAGTCGTGTCCGACTCTGGGTGACTCCATGGACTGCAGCCCACCAGGCTCCTCTGTCCATGGGATTTCCCAGGCAAGAATACTGGAGTGGGGTGCCATTGCCTTCTCCGGAAAAACACTTTACTAGGCTGATAATTCTAGTGAACAACGGAAGAATAAAAATGTGATCCTTGATCTCACTAGGGTTGAAATAAGCCAAGCCTAGTGAGGCCAAGACTGTGTTATTACCCTCCAGAAACAAAATGTCATTTTGCCATAGATTATATATCTCTTGGGCTTCCCTGGTGGCTCAGAGGGTAAAGCGTCTGCCTGCAATGTGGGAGACCTCGGTTCAATCCCTAGGTCAGGAAGATTCCCCTGGAGAAGGAAATGGCAACCCACTCTAGTATCCTTCCCTAGGAAATCCCATGGACAGAGAAGCCTGATAGGCTACAGTCCATGGAGTTGCAAAGAATTGGACACGACTGAGCGACTTCACTTTCACCTATGACCTCCATCTTGCAGATGTCTCAGTTCAAATGCAGTGATAGTAAATTTGATTATTCAAATGTGGCTCTGATATCTGTCCTAGAATTAATCAATCATGGCCAGAAACAAGGCTTGGTAACAATCACTGGGGCATCAGTGAGCCCATGAAGTGCCACTCTACTTTAATCCATTATGTTCTTTTTTATTTGATTCTCAACACATGTGCATGAGGACAGGAATACATGCATACACACACACACAGATTTTTGTTTCCTTAATCCCAAAATGTCATCATCTAATAAGATCTAAACTCTCCCATGCACAAGTACATCCTTTTTCCCACTAGCACACAATTTCTAGTTTATATCCTGCAACTCAACCAGAATTTTCTCTCCTATAGCCATACCCCAAATTTCCCCACTGCCTTTTCAACCTAATAACTCATATTAAAAATTAAAGGAAACCAGTATAGGGATTTGCTGTTTTTTTTTTTTTTTTTTTTTTGACAGTAAATTGTTAATAACAGCATTCTGGTAGGAGAGATGTCTTGATTTACAATGTTTGCTAATTTCCATAAACATTTCTACCATAGTCAACTTTGAGCTACCAATGTGAAGTCACTGAATTGTAGAGTTGCAAAGAGACATACATAATCAACTCTGTAAGTAAATGCAAATTGGCTCCAGCACACCTATATAATTATACAATCAGGAATTGGGGAAATTCAGGAGTTTTATGCCTAATTGATTATCTCTCTAGGCATATTTAGCTAACTTTCATTTATTATCTTATCCTCAATACCTCCCTTTATTAGTAGACTTCAGTGGTGTTCTGTAACATCAAGAATTAGTGTAAGCACTGAGCCAGGATCCAATAATTTCCAACAATTTTAAAAATATCTTTTTCTATATATTTACTAAATTAAGTAATCAATTGGAACAAAGATTAAAACATTTACAACTCATATATTTAATGTTGTAATAGCATCATTTTATTAAGCTTCTTCTTGTTCCAGAAAGGAGATGGTCAGCTCACAAAATTAGGTAATAAAATGAGTATGCAGTAATAAAATGGGTATTTGGTTGTTTCAGATAGAAATTTTTAAGTTTCCTGCAAATTAAGTAGGTCTTAATTAATTAAATCAAGTAGAAACAGTCAATTTTATTTCCTTAGAACACATGGTTAATTGACCATAATTGGTATGTCTTTTGCCATACTATGCACCTTCTCTGGGGTACTGCACTGATCCTATCCTCCCACCACCATAATATACCCATAGACTTATTTTCTTTCAACTTATGGTTATTATAAACTCTATAAAGGCAGAGGTGTTGTATATTTTGCTCCAAGAATAGTTTCTGACATCAAGATGAAGGAGAGAAGGAAGGAAGGAAGGGAAACAGTGAAGGAGAAATGTTGAAAGGTTGATCAAACATGCTAAAGTCATAGAATCTGGAAGTTTGAAGACACCTGATGCTATCTAATTCAGAAGCCTCCTCTACAGATTAGGAAACGGAATACTGGAACAGGTCAAAATACTTGTCCGTGAATTTGTTGTTATTCAGTTGCTCAGTTGTGTCTGACTTTGCAACCCCATGGGCCACCGCATGTCAGGCTCCCCTGTCCTTCACGAACTCCCAGAGTTTACTAAATTCATGTCCACTCAGTTGGTGATATTATCTCACCCTTCATCCACTACTGCCCAATTCTCATTTTGCCTTCAATGTTTCCCAGCATCAGCGTCTCTTCCAATGAGTCGACTCTTCCTATCAGGTGGCCAAAGTATTAGAGCTTCAGCTTCAGCATCAGTCCTTCCAACAAATGTTCAGGGTTGATTTACTTTAGGATTGACTGGTTTGATCTCCTGGCAGTCCAAAGGACTCTCAAGAGTCTTCTCCAGCACCACAGTTCAAAAGTATCAACTCTTCAGTGCTCAGCTTTCTTTACAGTCCAACTCTCACATCCATACATGACTACTGGAAAAAGCATAGCTTTGGCTACACAAACTTTTGTCAGCAAAGTGATAACTCTGTTTTTTAATACTCTGTTTAGGTTTGTCATAGCTTTCCTTCTAAGGAACAAACCTGTTTTATTTTCATGGCGGCAATGACCATCCACAGTAGTTTTAGAGCTCAAGAAAATAAAATCTGTCAGTTTCCACTTTTCCCCTTCTATTTGCCATAAATTGATGGGACCTGGTGCTATGATCTTAGTTTTTTGAATGTTGAATTTCGAAACAGCTTTTTCAGTCTCCTCTTTCACCCTCATCAAGGGACTCTTTACTTCCTCTTCACTTTTGCCATTACAGTGTTATCTTCTACATATCTGAGGTTGTTAATATTTCTCCAGACAATCTTGATTCCAGCTTGTGTCTCATCCAGCCCAGCGTTTCACAAGATGTACTCTGCATAGAAGTGAAAGAAGCAGGGTGACAATATACAGCCTTGTTGTACTCCTTTCGCAATTTTGAAATGGTCAGTTGTTCAATGTCCAGTTCTAACTGTTGCTTCTTGACCTGCCTACAGTACTTAGGAGGCAGGCAAGGTGGTCTGGTATTCCTATCTCTTTAAAAATTTTCTACAGTTTGTTGTGATCCACACAGTCAAAGGCTTTAGCATGGTTAGTGAAGCAGAAGTAAATGTTTTTTTCTCGAGTTTGCTTGCTTTCTTTATGATCCAACGGATGTTGGCAATTTGATCTCTTGTTGCACTGCTTTCTCTAAACCCAGCTTACCTTCCTAAACATATGGGAGTGCCTGGTTCACATACTGCTGAAGTCCAGCTTGATGGATTTTCAACATTACCTTGCCAGCATGTGAAATGAGTGCAATTATACAGTACTTTGAACATTCTTTGGCATTGCCCTTCTTTGGATTGGAATGAAAACTAATCTTTTCTAGTCATGTGGTCACTGCTGAGTTTTGTAAATTTGCTCAGCATATTGGGTACAGCACTTTAACAGTATCATCATTTAATGTTTGAAATAGCCTCGCTGGAGTTTTGTCACCTCCTCTAGCTTTGTTCATAGCACTGCTTTCTAAGGCCCACCTGACCTCATACTCCAGAATGTCCAGCTCTAAATGACTGACCACACCATCATGGTTATCCAGGTCACTAAACCTTTTCTGTTTAGTTCTTCTGTGTATTCTTGTCACCTGTTCTTAATCTTTTCTGCTTCTGTTCGGTTCCTAATGTTTCTGTCCTTTATTATGTTTATGCTTTCATGGAATATTCCCTTAATATCTGCAATTTTCTTGAAGAGATCTCTAGTCTCTCCCATTCTATTGTTTTCCTCTATTTCTTTGCATTGGTCATTGAAGAAAGCCTTCTTCTCTCTCCTTGCTATTCTCTGGAACTGTACATTCGGTTCGGTATATTTTTCTCCTTCTTCTCTTTATTCTTCAGCTATTTGTAAAGCCTCCTCAGACAACCATTTTGCCTTCTAGAATTTCTTTTTCCTTGGGATGATTTTGGTCATTGCCCTCTGTTCAGTGTTACAAAGCTCTCTCCATAGTTCTCTAGACACTCTGTCTATGAGATTAATCCTTTAAATCTATTTGTCACTTCCACTGTTTAAACATAAGGGATTTTATTTAGGTCATACCTTAATGGCCTAGTAGTTTTCCCTCCTTTATTCAACTTAGGTCTGAATTTTCAATAAGAAATTCATGATCTGAGACATAGTCAGATCCAGGTCATGTTTTTGCTGACAGTATAGAGCTTCTCCATCTTTGGCTGCAAAGAACATAATCAATCTGGTTTTGGCATTGACCATCTAGTGATGTTCATGTGTACAGTTATCTCTTGGGTTGATGAAAACAGGTGTTTTTTCCTGTAGTTTTCATACTGTTACTAGCATTTTCTGTTGATGAAACTCTGTTAGCCTTTGCTCTGCTTCATTTTGTACTCCAAGGCCAAGATCACCAGTTATACTGAGTGTCTCTTGTCTTCCTGCTTTTGCATTCCAATCCCCTATGCTGAAAGGACATCTTTTTTTTTTTTTTTATGTTAGCTCCAGAAGGTGTTGCAGGTCTTCATAGAACTGATCAACTTAAGCTTCTTTGGCATTAGTGGTTGGGGCTTAGACTTGGATTACCATAATGTTGAATGGTTTGCCTTGGAAATGACCTGAGATCATTCTGTCATTTTTGAGGTTGCACTCAAGTACTGCATTTCCAATTATTTTGTTGACTATGAGGGCTACTCCATTTCTTCTAAAGTTTTCTTGTCCACAGTAGAAGATTAATAGTCATCTGCATTAAATTCGCCTACTCCCATACATTTTAGTTCACTGATTCCTAAGATATTGATGTTTAATCTTGCTATCTCCTGCTCAACAACATCCAGTTGCCTTGATTCATGACCTAACACTCCACCTATGCAATATTGTTTTTTTACAGCATCAGGCTTCACTTTCACCACCAGACACATCCACACCTGAGTTACGTTTCTGCTTCAGCCCAGCCACTTCATTCTTTCTGGAACTATTAGTAATTGCCCTTTGCTCTTCCCCAATAGCGTATTGGACACCTTCGGGGCTCATCTTCCAGTTTCATATGTTTTGCTTTTCATACTGCTCATTAGATTCTCCATGCAAGCATACAGAGTTGTCATTTCCTCCTCCAGTGGA
This sequence comes from Oreotragus oreotragus, assembly GCA_006410675.1. Classification (NCBI taxonomy): domain Eukaryota; kingdom Metazoa; phylum Chordata; class Mammalia; order Artiodactyla; family Bovidae; genus Oreotragus; species Oreotragus oreotragus. The sequence goes on along the minus strand of SJYX01017642.1, from coordinate 205,107 downwards.
CCATGTTTGTCACAACTCTTCACTATGACTTGTCCAACTTGGATGACTCTGCATGGCCTGACTCATAGCTTCATCAAATTATGTAAGGCCCTTTGCCATGACAAGGCTGTGATCCATGAAGCATTGTCCATGAATAGCCAAGTATAAGTGTAAGTATAAGTGCCAAGTCAGAACACAAGTCAGAGAACACAGGTATCTCCATTTTATAAAGGCAGTTTATTTTAAGAAAAGGCTATAAAATAAGACACAGGATGGAAAAACACCATGAAGGTATACCAAGGTGTACAGAGAAGAGTGAAGTAAAAAGAGAGAGATCTTTAATGCACCACAATTTTGTAAAAAGCATACTATTTTTTTTTAAATTAAAGTAGGTAAAATTCACCAAAACTCTTGGATTCTTGCTTTCAGCTTTCTGATTCCTGGCCATCCCAGTGACTGCAAAGGTGCTGAAGCTGACATTTTTTTGTTTGTTTGTTTGTTTTGGTCAAAACAGAAATAACTTCCCTCTATATGGCCTCCAAAACATTTTATGGAGAGGTCCCTCCAAACTCTTGATACTTTGGTATACACTATTTGGAGGGTCACAGACTATTTATAGAAGCAGGCAGATTCTCTGAAATGCAAAGTGCTTTGTAATTATCACTTTCATTTACCCTGAAAAATACAAATTTTTATATTCCCAAAATGGAAAGATAAAAGAATCATCCATCAGGAAGCAACAGAACTGGACATGGAACAACAGACTGGTTCCAAATCAGGGGAGGAGTACGTCAAGGCTGTATATTGTCACCCTGCTTATTTAACTTATATGCAGAGTACATCATGAGAAATGCTGGGCTGGATGTAGCACAAGCTGGAATCAAGATTGCCAGGAAAAATATCAATAACCTCAGATATGCAGATGACACCACCCTTATGGCAGAAAGTGAAGAACTAAAGAGGCTCTTGATAAAAGTGAAAGGGGAAAGTGAACATGTTAGCTTAAAACTCAACGTTCAGAAAACTAAGATCATAGCATCGAATCCCATCACTTCATGGCAAATGGGGGAAAACAGTGGAAACAGTGACAGACTTTATTTTGGGGGGCTCCAAAATCGCTGGAGATGGTGACTGCAACCATGAAATTAAAAGACACTTGCTCCTTGGAAGAAAAGTTATTACAAACATAAACAGCATATTAAAAAGCAGAGACATTACTTTGCGAACAAAGGTCCATCTAATCAAAGCTGTAGTCTTTCCAGTAGTCATGTATGGATCTATTAAGAAAGTTGAGCACTGAAGAATTGATGCTTTTGAACTGTGGTGTTGGAGAAGACTCTTGGGAGTCCCTCGGATGGCAAGGAGATCCAACCAGCCCATCCTAAAGGAAATCATTCCTGAATATTCATTGGAAGGATGATGCTGATGCTGAAACTCCAATACTTTGGCCACCTGATGCGAAGAACTGACTCATTTGAAAAGACCTTAATACTAGGAAAGATTGAAGGCCAGAGGAGAAGGAGATGACAGAGGATGAGATGGTTGGATGGCATCACCAGTTCAATGGAGATGAGTTTGAGTAAACTTCAGGAGTTGGTGATGGACACAGAGGCCTGGCATGCTGCAGTCCATGGGGTTGCAAAGAGTCAGACATGACTGAATGACTGAACTGAACTGAACTGATTCTATTCAGGAAGGTTACTCTTTGAAATGTTTAAAAATACATTAAAATTTTACTAAGCATACATTATAGCTATAATGAAATAAGTTGGATTTTGTTCCCATATTTTGATTTTGAATCAAAATATATATCTCAAAGTATAAATTAATTCCTGAATGCATAGATGTTGCTTTATCAAAATGTTTAAAACAAAAAACTAAGTCACTTTGAGGATCAGGAAAGACTCAACTCTCTCATTATCATTGCAGGACAGAACATTCAGTTAAGCTTTCTTGGAATTTTAGGAAGCTTCAGTTCTGGGCAGGAGTTCTGTAATGATACTCAGTAGAATGAAGCTTCACTTTTCCTAGTTCAAAGCTGCTTTTTTTCTGAGAGATGAAAATTGTGCCAATCAAATTTGAATTTTTCTAGAACAAGTAGTTAATTTAGGAAAAGACTAATGCATATCATTTGTAGCACTTTTTAAAAATTATGCATTTCAGTAATCCTTCCAATATAACTTTAGCTGCTAAGGTATATAAAGTTCCTAAAAAAAATTAAAACTGAATATAAATGGGTGAGTTATGGCTAACAAAGGTGACACATTGGCAAGAATAAGATAATTTGAATAATAATTCACTCAGTATTTCTATGATCCAGGTAATCTAGTGTTTCATTTATGGAATGATGATGAAGAGGAAGCAATAGAATTATCAACCAACCACATACTCTGAAAGGGATTGGGTAATTATAAATCTTTCTGACTTTAAAATATTCTTGTTAAGAAGATATGTTAAAAAGATAAGATGCCTACAAGGAACAAGCTTCATAGGAGGAGATGTTTGCTGCTGCTGCTAAGTCACTTCAGTCGTGTCCGACTGTGTGACCCCATAGACGGCAGCCCACCAGGCTCCCCCATCCCTGGGATTCTCCAGGCAAGAATACTGGAGTGGGTTGCCATTTCCTTCTCCAATGCCTGAAAGAGAAAAGTGAAAGTGAAGTCGCTCAGTCTGTCCGACTGTTAGCGACCCCATGGACTGCAGCCCACCAGGCTACTCCGTCCATTGGATTTTCCAGGCAAGAGTACTGGGGTGGGGTGCCATTGCCTTCCCCGAGGAGGAGATGTTTAGACAAACCTTAACAGATGTGAATCCTTGGAAGTTTAGTAAAGTACTTAAAAACAGTGAAGCAAGGGAAAAGGGTTATAACATTACAGCTTGCAGAAAATCCAAAGAGATAAATATTTATCACACATATTAAGTTGGAATCAGATGCAACTAACTTGCCCTAACACTTACATGACAGAAACCTAGTCTTACTCATGCAAAATAACAATATGATAGATACTAAGTGCATGTTATTCGTCAATGATTGTTTTAAATGGTTTACATGCATTAGTTTATACAATCTTCATAAAACCTATGACATCATTAGTATGATCATCCTTGATTTACAGATGCTGGAATTTAAACATACAGATATTATGAAATTTTTCCAAGTTCATATACCTAATAAATGGTGCAAAAAGGATTTTAACATAGGAACTCAATAAATGGAAGCTAGTTTTTATTTAAAACATTTAAAAATGATGAACTAAAAATCTCTATAAAATACTAGCTAAAACAACTTTTCAAATTGAAAAAACTCTGCAAACATCATATTTTTATTACTGGTTCCCCATTTCCAGAGATTAATGTATTACATATTTCTTATATAATGACTATTCAAAAGAAGAGTAGATTATACAGAAATGGAAATCAGCCTAAAATATTCTTTAGCCAGGAGGCATTGTTCTACTAAAAATTACTGGATATAGTAAATTAACCTAGGGCAATACTGTATTGCTATATCTAATGATAAAAAATGTAATTTCATGAGTCATTTATCAAATGCAACTGAATAAATTACTAAGAGTTCAAACAAACATGTTAGGAACAAATTAACAAGTGCTTAAAAAAGAAAACATTCAAAAATTATGTCCACATATTTATAGGGTGTGTGTGTGTGTGTGTGTAAATTCACAGTAATCTGTAGATATGTTATAGATTGTCTATAAATTTTGCTATTTTAATTAATTAATTTATTATAACTGGAGGCTAATTACTTTACGATATTGTGGTGGTTTTTGCCATACGTTGACACAAATCAGCTATGGGTGTATTTAAATTTATTATAATATACAGCACTTGCTTCTGAAGTGCTATTTTGTTATTTTCAACCAAATAAACTAGGCAGATCAATAATAAGCAAGTCAATGACACAGCTTAATCAGAAAAAAGTATGCAGAAAATATTCATGAATACCTCATGGACTGTAGCCCGCCAGGCTCCTCTTTCCACGGAATTTTCCAGGCAAGAATATTGGAATGGTTAGCCATTTCCAACTCCATGGGATCTTCCTGAACCATGGATCAAATTTGCGTCTCCTGCATGGCAGGCAGACTCTTTACCACTGAGCCACCAGGGAAGCCCCTCCTAGAGATGTAAGGATAAAGTCTGAAATCTTTATCTGTAACCAATCAGTTCAGTTGCCCAGTTGTGTCCACCTCTTTGCAACCCATGGACTGCAGCACACCAGGCTTCCCTGTGCAACATAAACTCCCAGAGCTTGCTCAAACTCATGTCCATTGAATTGGTGATGTCATGCAACCATCTCATCCTCTATTATTCCCTTCTCTTCCTGCTTTCAGTCTCTCCCAGCATCAGGATCTTTTCCAAGGAGTCAGTTCTTCACATCAGGGGGCCAAAATATTGAAGTTTCAGCTTCAGCATCATCCTTCCAATGAATATTCAGGAATGATTTCCTTTCGGATGGGCTGGTTGGATCTCCTTGCCATCCAAGACACTCTCAAGAGTCTTCTCCAACACCACAGTTCAAAAGCATCAATTCTTCGGCGCTCAACTTTCTTTATAGTCCAACTCTCACATCCATACACGACTACTGGAAAAATCAAAGCTTTGACCAGACGGACCTTTGTTGGCAAAGTAATGTCTCTGCTTTCATATGTTGTCTAGGTTGATCATAACTGTTCTTCCAAGGAGCAAGCGTCTTAATTTCATGGCTGCAGTCACCATTTGCAATGATTTTGGAGCCCACCAAAAATAAAGTCTGTCACTGGATTGGATCTATTGGATCTATAACCAGCACTCTCCAGAATCTCGTCTTTTGACTATCTCTCTCAGTTTCGGTGCCTAACACTCTCTCATACTTACCTGGAGCTCTTGTGTCACATATTTGTAGCTTCAAAGGTTTGTGATCCCAAACACATGTTCTCATGGCATCCTGGAAAAGTTCATGCTTCTCCCTCTTACTTATTTAGCATAATTATGTTTATCCCCTCACTTAATTATTTCGCTTAATTATGTTTATTCCCTCACCAGTGTACCCTTCTTCCCAAAGCCTTTTAAGAATCAACCCAGTAGGATTCTATCTGTGGTTCTAAGTTGATATAGATAGACAGATGATGGTAAATGATTGACTAATAGATAGATGGATAGAGAGGTCATAACATTTTGTACTGTGTGACATCATGGTCATCGTTTTTTGTTTCCTTTGCAGAATTTAGGTTATTTAAGGACAAACATTTCTTATTTGACTTTTCCCTAAGTCTTAGTTGACTTTGCATTATAGAATTCCTGGCTGTTATAAAATGACTTAGTAACTAATTTCAACAAAGTTTTCATAGGTAGCTGACTTCTATTACAACTTCTCAAGACTCTATATAAAAACAAAATTAACTTCTCAACCAGCCTCTCAATTTAATGTCACTACCTCAGAAGCAGCAGATAAGGTGCTTATTACTCTTTCATGTATTTCCTTCTAAGACTTGTTGGTTCAAAATCTTTTCAGTGACTTCAAGAGACAGATTTAATAAATGAGAACATTCCTTGACTGGGATCTTTTGAACCAGCATAAAGTTACCTTCAGATCATGAACATATTTTGAGTCAAAATATATTTATTATTTAAATATTGATACAGTCTTTTCTATATTTTCCAAAGGAGAGAAAACTTGAATAAGAAATCCCTACACAAACTGATCATTGTCAACTTTTTCTTTCTAACCCCCCAAAGTAAAATAATCAAAAACAAAATACAAAGTAATATTTTCTCAGAACATATTAGACAATGTTACTTTCCTAGATAATTTCTTGGGCTGTGGGATAGAATAATAATTTAAAAATAATAATATCTTTTGAGATTAGTTGTTTGTCAGTTGCTTCATTTGCTATTATTTTCTCCCATTCAGAGGGTTGTCTTTTCACCTTGCTTATAGTTTCCTTTGTTGTGCAGAAGCTTCTAATTGTCCTGGCTATTATAAACAGTGCTGCAATGAACATTGGGGTACATGTGTCTCTTTCTATTCTGGTTTCCTTGGTGTGTATGCCCAGCAGTGGGATTGCTGGGTCATAAGGCAGTTCTATTTGCAATTTCTTAAGGAATCTCCACACTGTTCTCCATAGTGGCTGTACTAGTTTGCATTCCCACCAACAGTGTAAAAGGGTTCCCTTTTCTCCACACCCTCTCCAGCATTTATTGCTTGCAGACTTTTGGATCGCAGCCATTCTGACTGGTGTGAAGTGGTATCTCATTGTGGTCTTGATTTGCATTTCTCTGATAATGAGTGACGTTGAGCATCTTTTCATGTGTTTGTTAGCCATCCGTATGTCTTCTTTGGAGAAATGTCTATTTAGTTCTTTGGCCCATTTTTTGATTGGGTC
>SJYX01017642.1:147096-187085 GCA_006410675.1 Oreotragus oreotragus | reverse complement strand
GCATAGTCAATAAAGCAGAAATAGATGTTTTTCTGGAACTCTCTTGCTTTTTCCATGATCCAGCAGATGTTGGCAATTTGATCTCTGGTTCCTCTGTCTTTTCTAAAACAAGCTTGAACATCTGGAAGTTCACAGTTCACCTATTGCTGAAGCCTGGCTTAGAGAATTTTAAGCATCACTTAACTAGTGTGTGAGATGAGTGCAATTGTGCAGTAGTTTGAGCATTCTTTGGCATTGCCTTTCTTTGGGATTGAGATGAAAACTGACCTTTTCCAGTCCTGTGGCCACTGCTGAGTTTTCCAAATTTGCTGGCATACTGAGTGCAGCACTTTCACAGCATCATCTTTCAGGATTTGAAACAGCTCAACTGGAATTCCATCACCTCCACTACCTTTGTTCATAGTGATGCTTCCTAAGGCCCACTTGACTTTGCATTCCAGGATGTCTGGCTCTAGGTGAGTGATCACACCATCCTGATTATCTTGGTCATGAAGATCTTTTTTGTACAGTTCCTCTCTGTATTCTTGCCACCTCTTCTTAATATCTTCTGCTTATATCTAAGTGAAACTCTAATATTTGAAGTAAACTCCCACATATGCTATTTTATTTGATTGTCAATACAACCTCTTAACTGTGAAATAAATATAAATGGTAGGAAAATTGTACACACTATTCCCAGCTTACCTAAAACAGCTCATATATATGAGACAGTATCAGTCCATATTATACTTGATATTAGTAACCTACTCATAGCCTTTCTAAATCAATGCCTATATTGGTATTACCTCCTTTTTCTAAAGCTGAAGTCACATTTATGAATATCTACTTGATAGTGGCAACCCATATAACTCAGATAATAGTAGAAAATTTAGTGTCCTAAGAGTAAATCTTAGATGAAAGACTCTCTAATAGGAAAATCAATGTGATCCAAGAACAAGATACTTCTAATCTGAAGGTATGTGTCCTTGTGCTAATTGCCTGTCCCTTTATTAAGAAGACTGCAGTTAATTATTACAGGAGGTGTTATGCACCATTCTAAATATTAATTCCCACCAACAAATATATTTGAATGTTCAGTAAAAGATAAGCCTTGATTTGGCAGAAATTGAGATGGCTTTTGTGGGCTCCACAACCTCTCAGGAATCTAGGCACCGATAATTTGCTTAGGAGGAAAAGGAATCTGTGAGAAGTAGATTTCTGCATGAGTTCTATAGCTAAGAAATATAAATACTTCCCACCTGTTTCCTCAGTCCAGTCCCATGACTGAGATTGAAGCCTTAAGAAGAAAAGGCATTTCTAAAGTGGTTCTGAGGCAGAGAGATTGTAGGAAATACATCATAGTGCTTGGATCTCAAAGGTCTACAGCTCAGGAGTTCCAGGAGACAGTGTCTGGGTAACATGGCAACTGGCCAGCAGAGCAACAGCAGCGCTTTGGTAGATGTGGTGGAGCTGAGCGTCCCTGACAGAGACACAGTGAACAGCCCTGGCTACTGGCAAGACTGAGATTTATACACAAGCACATCCAAACAGGAATCTCCAGAAATACATGGGTGAATTTTTCAAAAAGCTGAGGTCTATGGGCAAAAAAGGATAAGAAATATGTTCAGTGAAATCTGGGTAGATATGCTAAAACAAGCTTCTTTGGTAGGCTGGTGAGGGAGTCAAATCCAAACATGTAATGCTATAAAATACAGGTTTACAACCATAGGTTATTAAAACTGAAATGATGCTTACATATTATACAGTTCAACCCCATTTGGTCTCTCATGAGGAACCTGAGGCCTCATGTTACTTCCTTCTCAAGGAAACAAGCCTCAAGAGTGATGGAGGCAGAGCTTATGACCATTGCTTTTCACTGGATCATGGTGCAGCTTTTTCTCACAGCTGGTCCATTTCATTTACTTAAAAGACCTTTGCATTTAACACTCTAGGGGTTCTTCAAATTTTTGAGAAGTGAAAATTCTTTTTAATAGAATGTGGGCTTTGCAGTTTTAAAAATACTAGTTTTTGTAAATATCAAATTCTTCCCTGAACCAGCTCTTTGAAAAGGCTTTGATGTAAAAAAAAAAAAATCTTTCTAAAATAACTTCTTTGTAACACCAGCAAGGGCACCTCAGGACAATTTATGTTTTCTATGCTATTCATCTAATATCCTTACATTTAAAATGCTAGTACAGGCTTGTTATTACAAGACAAAAATGTTGAAATCAAATGCAACATTTACTTAAAAATGTGTCCAGTTAAGTCTTGCTGTTGCCTCTGGTCTTTTTTATACTTTCAGAATGAAATGATTTAAATTTAGAAAAGAAGGATGCCGCATGTTGCCTGGGAAGTCAATGATAGTTTTAAATTTAATATCATACGTAATGTGTAGTTAAATATTGAATTGGAAGGATGTGGTTAGTGTCTACCACATATACATACATACATATATATATAGTTTAAGCCTACGTATACAGGCTCAGCGGGGAAGGCAATGGCACCCCACCCCAGTACTCTTGCCTGGAAAACCCAATGGACGGAGTAGCCTNTGGAAGGATGTGGTTAGTGTCTACCACATATACATACATACATATATATATAGTTTAAGCCTATGTATACAGGCTCAGCGGGGAAGGCAATGGCACCCCACCCCAGTACTCTTGCCTGGAAAACCCAATGGATGGAGTAGCCTGGTGGGCTGCAGTCCCTGGGGTCGCTAACAGTCGGACAGACTGAGCGACTCCACTTTCACTTTTCTCTTTCATGCATTGGAGAAGGAAATGGCAATCCACTCCAGTATTCTTGCCTGGAGAATCCCAGGGATGGGGGAGCCTGGTGGGCTGCCATCTATGGGGTCACACAGAGTCGGACATGACTGAAGTGACTTAGCAGCAGCAGCAGCATACAGGCTCAGACTGCCTCTACATTAAATAATTAGCAGAGACCATCTTTATCAGTATTAGAATAAGAATAAGAATTTTGATTTCTAATTTCAGGTCACTTTCTAATTGCTTTGTGGTCTTGTGTGATTTAATTTCTATCTTCAGTTCTTGGTTTCTAGAATATTATGCACGTATGTGTCCTTCCTAACCTAATAAAACAGTGTCATATATATTGTTATTGATTTAGAAAGGCATGAATGAGTTATTGATGTACAATATAATATTGACTTATGTTGTCTCATGCAGATCATGAGCTGTTTTAGTAAATCAGGAAATAGTGCACCTTTCCTACCATTTGCATTTATTTTATAGTTTAGGGATTGCACTGACAATCAAGTAAATAGCATATGTTGGTGCCTACTTTAGATTTTAGAGTCCCATTGAGATATATGTGTGTGTGTGCCAAGTTGCTTCAGTCATTTTCAACTCCTTGCAACCCTATGGACTGAAACTGGCCAGGCTCCTCTGTCCATGGGATTCTCCAGGCAAGAATACTGGAGTGGGTTGCCATGCCTTCCTCCAGGGGATCTTCCCAACTCAGGGACTAAACTCATGTCTGTCACATCTCCTACATCAGCAGGAGGGTTCTTTACCACTAGCACCACCTGGGAAGCCCCCATTGAGATATAAGGAATTATTATTGTTTACTTAGAAAATTTTCCCATCTAGCTGTTGAGACTACTCCACTAACAATCTCTTCCATCAGTAGGCTGAGGTCTTGCAGTTGGTTAGCAGTGCACTGAGGGTGAATCAGAAGGAGAGAGTCCTATTTTATACTCAAATATCCTAAGGGTTGCTAACAACTTAGCCATAGTTTATCTGGACTGACAGACAATATCCTATTCTCTTCATCAGATCAACTCTATGCTCACTTCTTTCTCCTTGAACATAAATCCTAAAATACTGTGTTGGGTTTGAATTCTCAAAGTCCTATCTAGAGTAAATAACTAATACTTTTATTTCCATACCTACTTAAGAACCAAGAACAAAGGCAAAGTCGGGCTCCTCTGGAAGGAAGGCATCACAATCTATTAGCTGGGAGAATAGCAACCCTTCATCACAAACGGAGGGAAAGTAAGATGGCATGTGATCTTTTTATTCTAATTACAGACTCAAAAGAGAAATGTCTCACCCTAACCCATAACACACAAACACATGATGGCAAGTCCAAACAACCATCACCCGTGGCACCCAGAAAGTGACCAGAAAAGCTAAGAATGATCTCCAAGAATTCTGAACTGGCTGTGGTCTGTCTCTGTTTCACACTGGAACTGCTCTTCCCTTAGTTGGTCATTGTGAGTGTGTGTGCTTAGTCTCTCGATTGTGTCTGACTCTTGTGCAGCCCCATGCACGGCAGGCTGCCAGGCTCCTCTGTCCATGGAATTCTCTAGGCAAGAATACTGGAGTGGGTACTCATTCCCTTCTCTAGGGGATCTTCCCAACTTAGGGATTGAAGCCAGGTCTCCCGCATCACAGGTGAATTCTTTACTGTCTGAGCCACCAGGAAAGATAAATTTGTCATTGATTGATACATAAAGTACCAATCCAATCAGGAATCAAGTCATCACTGTCATTCTGCAGACAGATGCTGTGCCTTACCCATTTATCTATAGGTATATCTCATCCATGTTCTCAGTTATCACAGTTTTCCCTGTATTGACTGATGATTTTATTATGTATTACAAGCAATTTTCTGTCTGGCAATATATCATAATCCTTTCCATGCTTAACATTTTTAGCCAACACCCTATTCTATCATCATTTGGGAAGTTTAGAATACAGCATATACATATCACTTCCTATTCTATATGGTATGTTAAACTCTAGTTTTCTACTAGCATCAGCTTGTTATGTTTGGCACATTCTGATGAGCCAGCCTGATTATTCTGAATTAATGATGTTTCTTCACTACTCTTAATGAAATCGGTTGATCACAGTCTTCAAAAAGGCAAATGAGATGTATGAGAAATCACCACCATGTAGGAAGTTGGAAAACTTAAATTCTCTATTTAAAGGGTGAAAGTGAAAATGAAGTCGCCCAGTCATGTCTTACGCTTAGCAACCCCATGGACTGCAGCCTACCAGGCTCCTCCGTCCATGGATTTTGCAGGCAAGAGTACTGGAGTGGGCAAGGGATTAGTCTGAATTCACTCTCTGAACTTATGACTGACACTTCTGTTGTCCTCTGTATCTTTAAGAGTTTCTAATGTGATTCCTTTGTCTCCTTGAACAGCCTCATGGGCATAGAGCACACTCATATCATCTGAGGAAGCCTGCAGAGCAACCTAGCAGACCAGGATGCATAGCCATTGTTGATAATTTCAACTTTAATCTTTTGTACTTGCAATGAGTTTACAGAAAAACAATTCATGGTGGATTAATAACAACCTTGTATATAAAATTGTCTGATAAGCTCTTCATTAAATAAAATAAAATGACTCAGTTTATCCAGCATATTTCCATTAGAAATGAACAGTTTATAAATTATTTGCAAAGTTTGGTAAGCAATTCCTCAGCATCGAGAATTAGTTAATCTGCCTTCAACAAGTGAGCAATTTAACCTCCTTCCCATCCATACAATCAGCAGCAACATCATATCCAAGGGGAGGAAAGCATAAAACATGTTTGGATATCATAATGAATTCGATTACAATAACACCAAATTAAGCCTATTTTCATTTTGATATTATAAAAAAGCAGCAGGAGGTTTGACTAGATAACTTGCTTTTACTTTATTAAATTCCTTATGTTACAGTCAGCTGGATTGAGTGCTCCCTGGGAGTAAATTAAGAACATTTGGGCCTTGTCTTTACATTCCAAACAGTGTGGCTTTTACAATTCATTTTACTTGGGTTGCCAGGGGGAAATTAAGAAGAGCTCCCTAGTTCCTTGGCTTGTTTATTGCTTTCTTTATGCAGAAGGGTTTACTCCCAACTTCAGGTCATGAAATATCACACAGTGGCATTAGGCAAACAGAAGACTGACTTGTCCCAAGAGCACCATCTCTGTTGTCCAGGACAAATGTCACATAAATATGGGAACTGTCCACATCCTGTTCACTTAAGAGTGAACCGAAACCCTAAGCCCTCCCTCCTTTTCGGTCAACACATATTTATGGCTCCATCTCAACAATGCTAATTAATTAAATGTTTGCTTAGTGGACTAAAAGAGCATACCTCCCAAAGCTTCAGGCAGACACTAAGAGGATTTTAAGTTTGGCTATAAAGGGAAAAGGGCACTTCTGAAATGTTAGAATCCTAATTTAAAATGGCATACTGGTATAAGATGGAAAAAAAGGCCCCTAAATAAAATTGAGTCAATTTCAGCAGTCCTCAAACAGTTCATACCACTAACTTGGAGCACATATCCAACTGCAGCCAAGTCTAATGAAAGCTTGAATACTCAGTTCTCTAATGGCCCTGCCACTTTCCCTTTGCAGCTTCCTGTTTCTCCTTACATTATGATGTTTGAAATCTATTTTTATAGCAAGTTTATTACATTTCATTTCCTAACAGTTGGCACATTTTGTCTCACTGTAGCCATGTTATGAAGTCAGCCACCCGTTATCCTATCATCAGTTGCTAGGGTTGTGAATCTTCTTGTCTATTGTCAGGGATTTGATTTTCTCTAGTAAAATGTGTTTTCCTTTCGAGGCTTCACAAGAGCATTCACAGCAACTGAAAAGGGAAGGCTGAGAGGCAGGGCTAGCCACCAGGCCAAACCCAGACGGAATGCTGTTGGGTCCTATGGTGGGGCGAGGGGTGGGGGGAGGCCTCCTTCCCCAGACAGGAACAGCATGTGTTCACCATGCATTTCCTCTCAGTCTATGCCATTGGATTTTTTCTTCTTTGCAGGGCCAGTTCTGGGACTGAAGATGAAAAAGTGGTACCTTCCGACTCAAGAACAAAGCAGTTTTAGAAACCATTGGTCAAACTGATTGCAGAGAAAAGGTTTCCGGTACTCAGGAAGAGAGTTCATTAACTTTTATTGAAATAAGCACAGGAAAAAGCAATGTCCACTTTTTCATGCCATATTTTACATGTGAGCAGGTGCAGAGGGTTCTGCTATGAAAACATCATCAATATTGACAGACATCAAAAAAATGGTTATGCATTTGGATATGTTATAAATTGATTTGGATATATTCTTACTAGAATATTGACAGACATGAGAAATTTTCACATTATACAATAGAGCACTCCTTTTCATATCCCCTCCACGCTCTTGTTCCCACTCTGTCAAAATCATTTTACACACTGTAAGCCTTGGTTAAATCCAACTGTCTCCCTAATCCACACCAGAACCTGAGCATCAGAGAACTGTTAAGAAAAAGCACTCAATCTTGCTGAGTGACTTCACCTAAAATTTTCAGTATGTGTGTGTGTGAATCTATCTATTTATCTATCTATTCGCTGAATCACCCAATCCCCTGGTTTAAATGTATAAATGTTGGTTTAAATGTAAATGCATTCATTGATAATATAACACACAAATTGTATCTCCAGTGCTGATTTCCCTCCTGAACTATATAGCTTTATAGAACTAATAAGATTAGTATTAACTGAGCATCTTTTATACATAATGGGAAGGTCAAATGTATTATGACCAACAGAGCATTATGTCCTCTTCACGTTCCCCCAATTATTCCTTCCCCCATCACTATTCTTCTCAGGAAACGGTACATCATTGTTCCTGCACCTCACTCCCAAAAACCTGCAGTCAGTTTTTTACCACTCTTTGTTCCCCATAGCCTATGTTCAATCTTCTAACAATAATTGCATTGTTATGCAAAATTACAGTTAACAGTAACCATTACTTACTAAAAGCATCAGTTCAACGTATCATTTTTTTTTTTTTNCAACCCCATGGACTGCAGCCTACCAGGCTCCTCCGTCCATGGATTTTGCAGGCAAGAGTACTGGAGTGGGCAAGGGATTAGTCTGAATTCACTCTCTGAACTTATGACTGACACTTCTGTTGTCCTCTGTATCTTTAAGAGTTTCTAATGTGATTCCTTTGTCTCCTTGAACAGCCTCATGGGCATAGAGCACACTCATATCATCTGAGGAAGCCTGCAGAGCAACCTAGCAGACCAGGATGCATAGCCATTGTTGATAATTTCAACTTTAATCTTTTGTACTTGCAATGAGTTTACAGAAAAACAATTCATGGTGGATTAATAACAACCTTGTATATAAAATTGTCTGATAAGCTCTTCATTAAATAAAATAAAATGACTCAGTTTATCCAGCATATTTCCATTAGAAATGAACAGTTTATAAATTATTTGCAAAGTTTGGTAAGCAATTCCTCAGCATCGAGAATTAGTTAATCTGCCTTCAACAAGTGAGCAATTTAACCTCCTTCCCATCCATACAATCAGCAGCAACATCATATCCAAGGGGAGGAAAGCATAAAACATGTTTGGATATCATAATGAATTCGATTACAATAACACCAAATTAAGCCTATTTTCATTTTGATATTATAAAAAAGCAGCAGGAGGTTTGACTAGATAACTTGCTTTTACTTTATTAAATTCCTTATGTTACAGTCAGCTGGATTGAGTGCTCCCTGGGAGTAAATTAAGAACATTTGGGCCTTGTCTTTACATTCCAAACAGTGTGGCTTTTACAATTCATTTTACTTGGGTTGCCAGGGGGAAATTAAGAAGAGCTCCCTAGTTCCTTGGCTTGTTTATTGCTTTCTTTATGCAGAAGGGTTTACTCCCAACTTCAGGTCATGAAATATCACACAGTGGCATTAGGCAAACAGAAGACTGACTTGTCCCAAGAGCACCATCTCTGTTGTCCAGGACAAATGTCACATAAATATGGGAACTGTCCACATCCTGTTCACTTAAGAGTGAACCGAAACCCTAAGCCCTCCCTCCTTTTCGGTCAACACATATTTATGGCTCCATCTCAACAATGCTAATTAATTAAATGTTTGCTTAGTGGACTAAAAGAGCATACCTCCCAAAGCTTCAGGCAGACACTAAGAGGATTTTAAGTTTGGCTATAAAGGGAAAAGGGCACTTCTGAAATGTTAGAATCCTAATTTAAAATGGCATACTGGTATAAGATGGAAAAAAAGGCCCCTAAATAAAATTGAGTCAATTTCAGCAGTCCTCAAACAGTTCATACCACTAACTTGGAGCACATATCCAACTGCAGCCAAGTCTAATGAAAGCTTGAATACTCAGTTCTCTAATGGCCCTGCCACTTTCCCTTTGCAGCTTCCTGTTTCTCCTTACATTATGATGTTTGAAATCTATTTTTATAGCAAGTTTATTACATTTCATTTCCTAACAGTTGGCACATTTTGTCTCACTGTAGCCATGTTATGAAGTCAGCCACCCGTTATCCTATCATCAGTTGCTAGGGTTGTGAATCTTCTTGTCTATTGTCAGGGATTTGATTTTCTCTAGTAAAATGTGTTTTCCTTTCGAGGCTTCACAAGAGCATTCACAGCAACTGAAAAGGGAAGGCTGAGAGGCAGGGCTAGCCACCNCTGTCTCTTATACACATCTCAGTTGGCACATTTTGTCTCACTGTAGCCATGTTATGAAGTCAGCCACCCGTTATCCTATCATCAGTTGCTAGGGTTGTGAATCTTCTTGTCTATTGTCAGGGATTTGATTTTCTCTAGTAAAATGTGTTTTCCTTTCGAGGCTTCACAAGAGCATTCACAGCAACTGAAAAGGGAAGGCTGAGAGGCAGGGCTAGCCACCAGGCCAAACCCAGACGGAATGCTGTTGGGTCCTATGGTGGGGCGAGGGGTGGGGGGAGGCCTCCTTCCCCAGACAGGAACAGCATGTGTTCACCATGCGTTTCCTCTCAGTGCATGCCATTGGATTTTTTCTTCTTTGCAGGGCCAGTTCTGGGACTGAAGATGAAAAAGTGGTACCTTCCGACTCAAGAACAAAGCAGTTTTAGAAACCATTGGTCAAACTGATTGCAGAGAAAAGGTTTCCGGTACTCAGGAAGAGAGTTCATTAACTTTTATTGAAATAAGCACAGGAAAAAGCAATGTCCACTTTTTCATGCCATATTTTACATGTGAGCAGGTGCAGAGGGTTCTGCTATGAAAACATCATCAATATTGACAGACATCAAAAAAATGGTTATGCATTTGGATATGTTATAAATTGATTTGGATATATTCTTACTAGAATATTGACAGACATGAGAAATTTTCACATTATACAATAGAGCACTCCTTTTCATATCCCCTCCACGCTCTTGTTCCCACTCTGTCAAAATCATTTTACACACTGTAAGCCTTGGTTAAATCCAACTGTCTCCCTAATCCACACCAGAACCTGAGCATCAGAGAACTGTTAAGAAAAAGCACTCAATCTTGCTGAGTGACTTCACCTAAAATTTTCAGTATGTGTGTGTGTGAATCTATCTATTTATCTATCTATTCGCTGAATCACCCAATCCCCTGGTTTAAATGTATAAATGTTGGTTTAAATGTAAATGCATTCATTGATAATATAACACACAAATTGTATCTCCAGTGCTGATTTCCCTCCTGAACTATATAGCTTTATAGAACTAATAAGATTAGTATTAACTGAGCATCTTTTATACATAATGGGAAGGTCAAATGTATTATGACCAACAGAGCATTATGTCCTCTTCACGTTCCCCCAATTATTCCTTCCCCCATCACTATTCTTCTCAGGAAACGGTACATCATTGTTCCTGCACCTCACTCCCAAAAACCTGCAGTCAGTTTTTTACCACTCTTTGTTCCCCATAGCCTATGTTCAATCTTCTAACAATAATTGCATTGTTATGCAAAATTACAGTTAACAGTAACCATTACTTACTAAAAGCATCAGTTCAACGTATCATTTTTTTTTTTTTGTCTAGAATAGCTTTCTAATAGTCAAGCCCTTCTGTTTTTTCCCCCAAAGGTCACTTTTGCATGGCATGCAGTGATATTTTGTAAAGCATAATTCATGTTATATCACTCATGACTAAAACCATCCAATGAATTCACACATACTGTAATGTCACACATTGTTATATTTTTAATACATTCATCACCCTATGAGGCGTTGTTGTTGTTAATGTTCAGTCGCTAAGTCATGTCTGACTCTTTTGCAACACCATGGACCGTGCTCCTCTGTCCACAGGATTCCCCAGGCAAGAATGCTGGAGTGGGTTGCCATTTCCTTCTCCAGAGGATCTTCCAGACCCAGGGGTTGAACCCATGTCTCCTGCATGGGCAGTAGTAAAGACCACTGACCCACCAGGGAAGCCCCATATGAGGCATACTTCTCTGCAGTTTTTTTTTTCAAGATGAATTAATTTTTCCACTCAGCAAATATTTATTGAGTGCCGACAAGGATCCAGGCACTAATACTCACCTCTGGAAATACAAGAATGGAGAAGGAAGAAATCTTGTAAGAAGTTACACTATTTCCTCTGATGTCTCACTGCACATTTGTCCTGTTGAGAAAAATAATACATGTTCACTACATGAAATTTGGAGGATACAGAAAAGCATACAGAAGACACATAATATACTACATAGTTACATTAATGTTACTCCCGGTGTCCTCTCATGCTTTTCTGTATTTCCTTACTGTATTATTCCTGTGGCCATAGCCTATGTTTCTGCATTTCTTAGTACCCAGGTCAGGATAGTCCATCCCAGTTGGGTTTTGGAAATTACTTCAATCCTGAGCTATCTTCCCAATGACTGAGATCACTCCTTATCAAAGTCTTATACTGTAGGGAGGCAAGCTTGTCCTTCTGTTTACCTTTCTAGAGAATCCTTCCTTGATGTATGCATCACATTTAGTACTTAATGGTTACAGAGGATCTATCTCTAACCCTCAATCAAAAAAGCAAGAGAAGCTCCAAACTTTAGGCATGTATCTTATGGTTTTGTTGATTTAACCTCCAGAGTAAGCAAAGGAAAGGGGCTGGTGGTGGTTGTTCTTTTATAAAAACAGCCAGATCAGACATCCTGGGGGACTTCTTGGCTGATTCTAAAACTGCCATCAAGCTCGTATGCCATTCATAAATATTAAGAAATAGAAAACTCAAGCATAAGAACGAGAACTTCAAATAAAATCAAAAGTCCTGTGAGAATGTAGTTTTACTGCAGAACTACTGCACAGCCTGAAGTCATAAAGAGAAGCACCAGGGAACTGATTAACTAGGACTGTAGTGACAGTAAGCCAGAAAATACGCTTTCCCTTCAAAGGCAGAGAATCTGATAGCCCTGCATGATACAGTGCAATGCCACATGCCTCATGGACACCAATTTAAATCCAAGCAGGGTCAGTTGTCAGAGCAGAAGTCATTTGTGTCCAATAGCATTTTATTAGCACATGCACAACGTTTCAAAGTTCTGAACCCCATTCTTAGCGGGTATGAGTACATCAACAAGAACATGGGAGGGGGATTAACATATACACACTACTATATATAAAACAGATAAGCAACAAGTACCTAATTTACAGCACAAAGAACTCTACACAAAATTCTGTAATAACCTATATGGGAAAAGGATCTGGAAAAGAATGGATATATGTGTGTATGCTGCTGCTAAGTCACTTCAGTCGTGTCCAACTCTGTGCAGTCCCGTAGATGGCAGCCCACCAGGCTCTGCCGTCCCTGGGATTCTCCAGGCAAGAACACTGGAGTGGGTTGCCATTTCTTTCTCCAATGCATGAAAGTGAAAAGTGAAGGTGAAGTTGCTCAGTCGCGACCCCATGGACTGCAGCCCACCAGGCTCCGCCATCCATGGGATTTTCCAGGCAAGAGTACTGGAGTGGGTTGCCATTGCCTTCTCCGATATGTGTGTATACATATATATATAAAGTGAATCACTTTGTTGTACACCTGAAACTAACCCAACACTGTTAATCAACTCTACTCAAATATAAAATAAAAATTAAATTAAAAATAAATAAATTAAAATAGTATTACTCAATTTGTTCTCACTTGGACTCCAAAGCAAACCATGTCCAGATAACAGTAGAATCTAGCAAATAAGGAGTAGTGGAGAATCTCAGCTTTATAATAATTACAATAGCCACAGCAAGGTGTTTTTGCACTTTGTATTTATGTACTCCTTTACAACTTTTACCTTTGTAATTTATTTCTTTTAGCAACTCAGTGAAATTAACTAATTTACAAATTATTATTGGTTTTATGTTACAAAGGTGAAAAACTGAAGTTCAGATTGCTAAGTAACTTGCACCTTGGTTTGTAACCTATACTCAAATCCTAGCCATGAGGAGAAGGGAACTAGGACTCTCCTGTGGGCCTTCTGATTGCAAGTCTACCATTCATTCTCAAACAGCATGTTGTCTCTTTTCAAGGGTTTTGTAACAACTCAGTCTTTAGAAAAAAGTAATTTCATCAATTGGACAATTTAGAGAATAAACCATTGTCCAGATATTTTTTCCCTAGTGCTGAAATACTGTGTTCTTTCACAGTAGAGCAATTATGCAGTACTTTTAGAATAATCAGTTGAGCATACTATGATTATTCACAGTAGAAAATGTATATTTGTTCTTTCCTCAAGTTGATAATAATAAAACCAAAAATTAAATAACAGCATATGTTTATTGATTACTTTACATGTGGCAGTTTTTATTTTTAAACCTCATAACAACTTAGGAAAATGAGCATTATACACTGTTTTTCAGATAGAAACTCAAGCATATAAAGGTTAAGTATGCTGAACAAGCACAGAGAAAATGTAGCAGAGCTGGGATAAAATTTCTATTGATCTGATTTCAAAGCTTGCGGTCAATCATTACAATTTCACCAAGAAGATAAGAAGCACACAGCAGAATCACTAAGGAACCTTCTCTGAGGATGGTACAAGGAATATCAGACTTTGAAAACCTGTGTCAGTTTTTTGTTTGGTTTTGTTTTAAGGACTCACTGGATCAAGAGAAAATATGTAAAATTATTTTCTCAAGTACTATGCTATTTTTCTAGGAAAAATATCCAATAGTATATATTTTACAACTAATGTGATGTACTGACATACTAAAGTCAAGTGTAATATCAATTTAACAGCAAATATTCATTGAGTTAATACTGAATGCAAAATGCTGTAAACTCCATGGTCTTAACAATATGAAGAGTTCAAGATAAGAAAACAATGACTAAACAAACATGCCTGCAGCCTTGGAGAGCCAGTGGAGCAATCGTTGCAAGCTACAGTAAAACAGAAATGAAATATTGTGCGAGTTGCAAAAGCCACAGTTCTCAAGTTTAGTGGGGACTGGAGACACCTGGAGGACTTGTTAACAGATAGACTGTTGGATCCCACCCCCTGAATTTCTGCCTCACAGTCTGTGAAGATTCTGAGAATTTGCATTTCTAACAAGTTTCCAGATGACACTCATGTTGCTGGGCCCTTGGTCTGGGTGCCACACTCAGCACCACTATGACAGAAGTGAAGTGAAGTCGCTCAGTCATGTCCGATTCTTTGTGACCCCATGGACTGTAGCCCACCAGGCTCCTCCCTCCATGGGATTCTCCAGGCAAGAGTACTGGAGTGGGTTGCCATTTCCTTCTCCAGGGGATCTTCCCGACCCCAGGATCGAACCCAGGTCTCCCGTATTCCAGGCAGATGCTTTAACCCAATTCTAAGAGAGTATAGAGGGAGATATGATAAGCCTTCCAAAGCAGAAGTAATACTTCACGGAGGACTCAACTTTTGAACTGCATTTTGACAAAGCAGCAGAATTTCAGATATTGAGAGATAATGGCTTCAGTCTCAAGAAGAGACATAATCCTTCAGGCTCTTCTTTCTCCTTTTAGTGATTTGGTTAATCTGCTCTTGCAGAATGAATATGAAACCACATCTCCTTGTTCAACAACTCAGTATACTTTGTTTTCTAGGCTTAAACCAATGTACTGATACCCAGAAAAGAATGAAAGAACAGTGTCAGCACATTTTAAGCCTTTAATTAAATTATTTTTTCTATTTTGAATAATTTCAATTTCCTCTGACACTGTACATTTTGTTTTACTTGGCCCTCACCTGACTCTCACATTTTAGGGATGACTAAAAATATGAATGAAGTGTTGATTAAGTTTTATTTTGTAGGTTTGTTTGATTGTAATGGCGAAAATAGTCACAACTTCTCAAGTATTTGTCCTAGTTTTAAACCAAGAGGCAAAAAAGAAAAAAAAAAAGAATTGGAAACATTTCTAAAAGCAAACATATATAATATCATATAAGAAACGAATCACCAATCTAGGTTCAATGCAGGATACAGGATGCTTGGGGCTGGTACACTGGGATGACCCAGAGAGATAGTATGGGGAGGGAGGTGGGAGGGGGGTTCAGGATTGGGAACATGTGTACACCTGTGGCAGATTCATGTTGAAGTATGGCAAAACCAATACAATATTGTAAAGTAAAAATAAAACAAAATAAAAGTTTAAAAAATATTAAACTGTATGATTAAGCTGGAGAATAATCAAGAGATAAAATAATACTAACCTGTGAGAATAATTTTGTTCCCAATTCCTCTATCATTTTACCACCTGGTTCTAAGGAAGTAATTTAAGTTCTCATTGCTCTGAATTCTATATTTGTAAAACAGGGATAATGTTTGCCAGGAGGCTTAGTTAAGGATTGAAAATCATTTTGAGATCATTGGGAAAGGACAATAAAGCACCATTTCTCTTCTTTGAGTTTTGGTAATCAAATGATCAAAAAAGAGGAATTAATACTCTTTCAGCAACAAATCCTTTTAAAGTCATTTTCCTACTTCTAAGTTGCTTATTGTCATGCTAAATGTATATTAGATTCCAATATTGTCAAGTACATACAATCATTTCTACTAATGGTTTTTATTCCATTTCTCTTGCAGATGTAACAACGAAGTGGAAGATAATTCAAAAGTTTTCAGTCTAGATGTGAGAAAACTTTTCCCAAAAAGGGCCACGTAGTAAATATTCTAGATTTTGCAGGCTACATAGGAGCATGTGATCACAATGATCATGCTCATGAGTCATTGAAAAGTGGGACAAAGTATCACCACTAAGCATTATCATTTTTCATTTCCATCCCCCAAAGCCTCAGCATCTCTTCCCTCTTCTTTTACTTACTCAGGTTTAGTCAGTAATAAAAATTGTGGTAGAATTCACTAATCTTGGCTTTTTTTGGTAATAAAATGGATTGCTTTCAAAAATAATACTGTTGTTTTTAACTTCTGTTTGGCTTCCCCAGAATAATTTATTAAGTCAAGCTGGTTAATTTCAGTATCCCAAATGCAAACCATTCTGTTTCATTCACATTTTCTATTTCATTTTGCCTGCTGCTTTACTACTTATGTTTCCTCATGAGCCTTCACAGAAAATAACACTATTCCTTCAGTTGTACAAATTGAAAACCTATTTTTAAGGAGCTGTGTTCCAGCCATCTTGATTATCCTACTTTCTACTCCTCTCTTCATTTATTTAAAAAGAAAAGACTATATATAAGCCCCATCTCTCTCCTGAGTGTAGCTGTAGAAGCCTGTTGTACTCCTATTAACGCTTTTACACACATTTCATTTTGTTTCCTTATTGCAAAGATAGTTTACCTTCCTGTTTGCTTTTCTGTTTACACCTCATTTAAGAAGTTTTGTCTAAAGTGCTTTATATAAAGATTCCTAATTAGGTCTCCTTTAAAAATGATTTAAAGTAGAAATTGAGAGTTTCACAATTTAAGTTGCAACAGTTTACAAAAGTTATTTAAAGATTTTTGCTACTTTGTGGTTATAATTAAGATTTTTAAGATTAAGAGCTTCCTTTAACTGAGATGGACTTTTACACAAAGATCCTCAAAACTTTGTAAAAATCAATAAAACATTTCTTATTTTAGTCTAATATAGAAGTAATATATTTATGCTATAGAAAATGGAAAAGATACTCATTTTTAATATTTGACCATAATTTCACAACTTAATACGAAGTTCTTTTCCCCCCCTATTGCTACAGTGTGCACTTCAGAAATAAGCCTATCAGTCCTAGACACATGGAAGTCATACTGCATGTTTTCCTTCAGTTCATGTCATGATTGGAAATCAATCAGTCATAGAAATGTCTTCATAGCACTATGATTTAGCCTTATGTCCTCAGCTTTTATTGAGGGCTGATGTAATAAAGGGCTCTGTGAAGAAACTCTTTGGATAAAATTGCTGCTGGAGACACCCCTCATTACATTGTTCAATGATCCTATAAAATTTATCCAATTTATGTTTTTCCTTAGTTTCTAAACAAGCAAGAGATTTCCCCTTTTGATGATTTTATTTGGTCTCTTTCATTTTACATAATTTTAAAAGAGTTGTAAACTAATAAACAAATTCAATAAAGTTGCAGGGTACAAAAACAATATACAAAAATCAGTTGACTTTCTATATACCAAGAGTGAACAACTCAAGACGGGAATTAAGAAAACATTTCTGAGTAAATTGTCTATCTCCAAGTGACTTAGTTCTTCTTCTGGGTTTTTGGCTCATTCTTTCCTTTGAAATATGTTCCTTTGTCACCTAATTTTGTCTAAATTGCTATTTGTATTTCTATGTATGTGGTAGGTTGATTAGGTTTCTCAACCTTAACAGAGAAAGACAAATACCGTATGATATCATTCATATGTGGAGCCTAAACAAACAGACAAATGAACTAACTTACAAAGCAGAAACATACCCACAGACTTAGAAAATAAACTTAGAAAACAAACCAAAGGGGAAAGGTGAGGGGGAGGAAAAATTAGGAGGTTGGGATTAACATACACATACTATTATATAGAAAATAGGTAAACAGCAAGGACCTACTATATAGCACAGGGAACTATAATCAGTGTCTTCTAATAACCTTTCATGGAAAAGAATCTGCTGTAACTTGAAACTAACATAACATTGTAAATTAATTATACTTCAATTCTGAAAATAGAAGGAGAAAAAACAGAAAACATTCCTGTTTCCAACAGCATGAAAAAAAAAAAAAAATGAAATGCTTAGAGAGTTAACCAAAAAGTTAAAGGACTTGTGCATTGAAAACTACGAAACATCGCTAAATTCATCCAACTCAGAGAAGCAGAAAGCAGAATGGTGGTTGTGTAACCCAGCAGGACCCAAAGGGACCTTCCTTGAATAGTCTGCCTTCCCCTATATCCTCAGCTGTAGCTCCTCTTTGACGTACTGGATAATAGTATTTCATGCAGATTTCCTGAGTTTTTTAGATGCTAAAATCCACCACCCAAAGGAGTAAACGAACTACTTGATGATCTTCAGCATGTAGCCCCAGATCTTCTGGCCCTTAAGGATTGATAATGTTAGCATCTGTGACACTACCTTGTTACCTCAACATCAACCAATCAGAATTGTGCACAAGGTGATCACATACCCTGGGATGCCCCTCCCTTATCTTGCCTTGAAAAAAATGCTTTGCTGAAACCCTTTGGAGGAGTTAGGGGAATTCCATGTTTTTTGAGCATGAGCCACTCATTTTCCTTGCATGGCCCCGCAACAGAACTTTTTCTGTTCCAAACTCCAATGTTTTGCTTTGTTGGCCTCACTGTGCATCGGGCATGGAAACTGTCATTTGGTAACACTTGATAGCGTCTGCAGGAAGGGGAAACACTGTTAAATAGTATAGCGATTCAGTCATCTGAGAAGAAAGAGTTCGGGAGATCTACTGTACAACACTGTGCCTACAGTTACAAACACAGTAGTTGACAATCAAAAAAATTTGTTGAGAGAGTAAATTTCATGATAGCCATATTTTTACCTCCAATAAATAAATTAAAAACCTATAAAATTTCTGGAGAAAAGCATAAGAGAAAATCTTTGTGAATGTCATCAAAATTCTGTACTTCTACTAGTTGAAAGGTATCACTAAAGTGTTTAAAAGATAAGCTGCCAACTGGGAGAAAATATTTGCAAATTATATATATATAAAATCTGTATCCTGAATGTATAAATGACTCTTAAAAGGTAAGAAAAATGAACAAAATATTTGAATAGTCTACCATACAAGATATAAGGTCTGAATGGACAGTCCACCACAGAAAATACATGACTTAAGCACATAAATATATATTCATTATCATTTATCATTAAGACAATGAGATGCCACAACATACTGATTAGAATTCCTTTTTTAAAACATTTAAGAGAGTGCTTTATTTTTTTTCTTTTAGCTTTAAACTTATTTATCTTTTAATTGAAGGATAATTGCTTTACAGAATTGTGTTGGTTTCTGCCAAACATCAACTTTTTTTCAATATTACTGCATTCTTATTACTCTAATTCTGTGATGTTTCTTCATTATTGCAGCAGTGGAAATAACAAAGTGAAATTTCTCCATGCACAAACAGTGTCCACTGACAGAAAATGATACAGGAATGATGTCTTTCTTTTGGCAACATTTCTAAAGATGCTCGCCAGCTGAAGTCAGCTAGCAGTGAAACTTCAAAGTGAATTCCAGTGTCTGAGATGGTCCATCATATGTCAAGAAGCATATTGAGGAGGAACCCTTCCCCTCCCTGGTGGTTAGCCCTGGCTCAGGAACCTGAGGGAAAAAGTTGCCCAGGTTCTAAGATCCCTTCACTCCTGGCCCCAGGCCAAGAAATGCACACCAGGTGAATGGGGAGGAAGCTATAGGCCTGGGATTCCCACTGTTATTCTGGGATCCAGATGCATCCTAGAGTGCCAGCTGTCCAAGAATTTCTTAAATTAAAAAAATGTTATCATACAAAGTGATGATGAGACTGTGAAGTAACTAGAACACTCAAGTGCCATTGATCAGAATATAAAATGTCACAGGCACTTTTGAAAACAATGAGTAATTCCTAAAATATTTAAATACGTACATATCACATGACCTAGTTATCCCAGTCCTTGTATTTACCTAAGAGAAAGGAAAGAATGTGCCCATACAAAGTCTGGTATCTTATTCAGAACAATTTTATTAACAATTTATTTACCACAGAGATATTAATACATCTTTTGTTATCTCAATGTTATAGACTGGTGTGTTTCAATAGTCACTTACATAACAAGTTGCTGGCTACAGACATTAATTTCTGCAAAAACCTCTCCGTCAACAATGTGTTCAGTACAGTTCAGTCGTTCAGTTGTGTCCGACTCTTTGTGACCCCATGAATCACAGCACTCCAGGCCTCCCTGTCCATCACAACTCCCCGAGTTCACTTAGACTCATGTCCATCGAGTCAGTGATGCCATCCAGCCATCCCATCCTCTGTCGTCCCCTTCTCCTCCTGCCCCCAATCCCTCCCAGCATCAGGGTCTTTTCAGATGAGTCAACTCTTTTGATGAAGTGGCCAAAGTATTGGAGTTTCAGCTTTAGCATCAGTCCTCCCAATGAACATCCAGGACTGATCTCCTTTAGGATGGACTGGTTCGATCTCCTTGCAGTCCAAGGGACTCTCAAGAGTCTTCTCCAACACCACAGTTCAAAAGCATCAGTTCTTCGGTGCTCAGCTTTCTTCACAGTCCAACTCTCACATCCATACATGACCAAAGGAAAAACCATAGCCTTGACTAGACAGATCTTTTGTTGGCAAAGTCATGTCTCTGCTTTTGAATATGCTATCTAAGTTGGTCATAACTTTCCTTCCAAGGAGCAAGCGTCTTTTAATTTTATGGCTGCAATCACCATCTACAGTGATTTGGAGTCCCCCAAAATGAAGTCTGACACTGTTTCCACTGTTTCCCCATCTATTTCCCATGAAGAGATGGGACCAGATGCCATGATCTTCGTTTTCTGAATGTTGAACTTTAAGCCAACTTTTTCACTCTCCTCTTTCACTTTCATCAACAGGCTTTTTAGTTCCTCTTCACTCTCTGTCACAGGGTGGTGTCATCTGCATATCTGAGGTTATTGATATTTCTCCCGGCAATCTTGATTCCAGCTTGTGTTTCTTCCAGCCCAGCGTTTCTCATGATGTACTCTGCATGTAAGCTAAATAAGCAGGGTGACAATATACAGCCTTGGTGTACTCCTTTTCCTATTTGGAACCAGTCTGTTGTTCCATGTCCAGTTATAACTGTTGCTTCCTGACCTGCATGTATGTTTCTCAAGAGGCAGGTTATGTGGTCTAGTATTCCCATCTCTTACAGAATTTTCCACAGTTTATTGTGATCCACACAGTCAAAGGCTTTGGCATAGTGTTAATATAAGCCAAAACTCAAAATATCCCAAATATCCATCTGTAAGTATGCCCATAAACAGACTGAGGTTTGCTCATAGACTAGAATGAAGTGAAAGCTGTGTCAGACTCTTTGTGACCCCATGAACTATACAGTCCATGAAATTCTTCAGGCCAGAATACTGAAGTGGGTAGCCGTTCCCTTGGATCAAATCCAGGTCTCTTGCATTGCAGGCATATTCTCTACCAGCTGAGCCACCAGAGAAGCCCAAGAATGTTGGAGTGGGTAGCCTATCCCTTCTCCAGTGGATTTTCCCAACCCAGGAATGGAAGCGCCTGCACTGCAGGCAGATTCTTTACCAACTGAGCTACCAGGAAAGCCAGAATAATAATTAGCAATAAAAAGAAACAGGCTTCTGGATGAACCTTTGTTAGACAGTCCAAACTCATACTGCTCATTGCAGGACAGACCAATAAATAGGAGTTGTTGGGGATAGGTATAGGACTTTATTTGGAAATCCAGCAGACTGAGAAGACAGTGGACTAGTGTGACAGAGAACCATCTTTTTCAAGTCGGAATGCAGACTTCTTTTATGCTAAAAGGTGAGGGGAGGTGGCTGGTTGTTGCAAACCTCTTGGGGCAGGAATCCTTGGCACTTGGAGCTGTCAGTGTAGCTCTGGTTACAATGTTCCTATAAACTTCCAACAAGACAGTCATTATTTTCTGTTCTGCAAATAAGTGTTACACCTTGAGAGGTCAGAGCCTTGACAATGTGTCGTCATGTATGTTTCAGAGTATAGGCAACATCCCTTTACACAGGTGCTGAGCCAGCATGACAAAGCACATGCAATTAAGTATAAGGGTTAGCCCTGAAGAAATAGATCTAATATGAAGTAATGTTTGTTCTTTTCTGTGACACCTTGATATAATTATGGTGAGTGAAAGAAATCAGAAAAAAAAAAGTACATACTTTATGATTCCATTTATATACAGCTCTATGGATTGCAAACTAATCTACAGTGATGGAAAGAAGATCAGTGGTTGCCTTGAACTAGAGGGACCTCCAAGGCCACCTGAGGTCCAGCCTGTCACCTGGCACACCGCCACTCCTGCTGGACCCTATCAGCCAAAGCAAGTCAGCTCAGATTCAAGGACTGGGGAAGACTAGACTCTGCTTCTTGATGGGAGGTTACAAGGCAAGGAACGTGGATGCCAGGAGACACTGTTGCCATCCGTACAGCACAAGACAGGCCCTCAGGCCATAAACTCAGAGGATGGCCCAAGAGCCGCCCGCCAGGTTCCATGGGGTCTATACGAACAGAAGGCCCAGGTTCTCTCAAGGCGCTCTGAGCAGCTGCCCAGTCCAGGAGGGCAGGTGGGTACCCTGTGGACTACCAACCAGCATCGTTTCCAATAGCACCGAGTTTGCTGGGCCACCGCCTTTCCCCCTGCTCCAGAGGCCAGTTGGACAGGGGAAGGGAAATTCTCTGCCTTTGTCACAGAGCCTTCTTTAGGCCCCATGCAGACCTTCTGCCATTGCAGGGACTTGTTCAGCAGACCATGTTCAATCCAGTGAGGCTAGAGCTCAAGGCTTGGAAGACAGAGAGGTTTCCCTCCTAAGAGAGCTGCCAGGGAGAGATGGCCCTTTCTCCAGATGCTGTGAGACTGGAACTGCTATCAACTTGGAGACAAAGCTCTTGGATCAGGCATGTCCTGAAGTCCACTCTACCTTTGAATTACCAGTTATAGAAGGTGACAATTCCTCAGGAGCCGTCTGAGCTCCTGAGGGACTCTCTTGGGACAGGTCATCATCATCAGTGTATTCCCTCAACATCAAGTGAAATGGGTTTGAATGACTCAACAAAAGATGTAAGAAATACCTTTTTTTTTTTTTTTTTTTTTTTTAATGAAATTTAATCTTCTCCCAGCTCTAATTTGACAGGGAGGTGGGAAATTCCTCTTTTTACCAGCCTCGGTTGCAGGGAAGTCCTGGGGTTCTGACACAGTTGAGAATATTGGGGGAGAACTCTGGTCTTTAGTCTGTTCCTGTCACTTTCAGATGTCCACCCTCTGTGCTCTGGGGTCCTGCCTCCCCGCTCTGGGGTGCCCTCTTTTCTGCAGGCCCACAGAGGCTGTGGGTATGGGGTCCCTCTCCTAGACATCCATCCCCTGGCAGTGTGCAGCCCCTGCCCCACCGCCTGGTACCCCACCGCCTGGTACCGCACCGCCTGGTACCCCACCGGCTTGCCCATCCTCTCCCAGGAGCTGCAGCACACTGCGTGGTCTTCACTCAGCCAGCCGGTCCTCAGCCACGCACCTGCTGCCCAGGCCTGGGTCTGAGGACCAGGGGAATCAATCCGTTCCTGTCCAGGCCCTGGGCCAGGGCACCTGCCCAGCGGCTCCAACCTCATTCCTTCGGTGAGCCTGGGGAAGGCTGGGCCGTACGCTAAAGGCTTCCAGGCCTAGCTTTGGGTCCCAGGGCTCCAGGCAGTTCACTTCACCTTTCTGAGCACTGATGTTCTCATCAGCAGAAGGCGTGCGGGACAGTTCCCAGTTCCCTGGCCAATTACCCCCATCCTCTGAAGTTTAGGAGATCAGGCGCGAGAAGGGCCAGTTGGTAGTGACTCAGTATCCTGACCACTTCTAATTGCATCCGCACAACGACATACTCAGTTTTGGGGGTTCCTGGATTAGGGCAGAGACCGGAGATTCTGGGGTTCCACGGGCACTGCGGGCTCCCGGAACTCGAGCGCGGGCGAGGGGAATGCCTACCGCTAGGCCGCAGGGAAGGGCAAGGATCTGGACCAGGGTGGACATGTTTAGCACATTAGATACAAGACACCCCAATAAAGCTGAATTCCAGCGGATGCTTTCTTAGCATGCTTGTCCCACGCAATAAATGGGCGTCCCGCCTTTTATTTGGCAACCCTGCTCTGGGCGGGCGGAGACGGGCGGAGCGAGGCAGGGGGCACGGCCCCGCGGTCTTCATTCGGACTAGGGTCTCGGGGTCCTGGGTGGGGGCGAGGGGAGGCCGCGCGGCTCAGGCGGCCCCCAGGCGGCGCGCGGGCCCGCATCCTGGCTGCTGCGCCCGCAGCCAGCGCTCGTGGCTCCGCTCCAGCTCCAGCCTGCGCTGCGCCTCCAGCTGCGCCTGCGGGAGGGCGGGCGGTGGAGGTCGGCGTGCGGCGCTCCGCCGCAGCCGGACGCGGCTTCCCTGCGCCCCTCCCTACCCCGCACCTCGCGCCCCCGACCCCCGCGCGGCGCGCCCTCGCGGTCGCCCCCGGGCTCACCCGCTGTTTGGGGCGCACGGCCCGCGGCGCCGGAACGTGCCCCGGGGCCGCCCGCGCGCGCCGCTCGGCCGCCTTCTCCTGGATCCGGCGCTGCAGCTGGAGCACACGCTCGTCTTGGGAGGGCGCTCCGGCAGCCGCCCACCGCGCCTTCTTCTCCTCCCACCTGGGCGGGCGGAGGGGCCGGTTTAGGAGGGCTTTAGGGGTTTAGGTGCCAGGGAAGAGCGCCCCCCACCCCCCACCCCCCGGGGAACCGCTCCGGGAGGGTTCTCCTCGGCGCCTCTTGTCTTTTTGCTCCTTGTACTTCACAGTTGAAAGAGTATTCCACAGGTTTGCCTATGCACGTTTTCGGGGATGAGAAAAGCCACCGCCCTTTCATCTTACTCTGCCTTCCCCGCTCTTGCCTAGAGATTACCGCTGCTAGTATTCCGCTCGGAGAAGGCAATGGCACCCCTCTCCAGTACTCTTGCCTGGAAAATCCCATGGACGGAGGAGCCTGGAAGGCTGTAGTCCATGGGGTCGCTGAGGGTCGGACACGACTGAGCGACTTCACTTTCACTTTCACGCATTGGAGAAGGAAGTGGCAACCCACTCCAGTGTTCTTGCCTGGAGAATCCCAGGGACCGGGGAGCCTGGTGGGCTGCCATCCACGGGGTCGCACAGAGTCGGACAGGGCTGAAGTGACTTGGCAGCAGCAATATTCCGCTGTCTGTTCAGATCTTCCCACGGGACCCGAAAAGTCACCACAGTGTTCCCCAAACAAAAAGGGTACATGTGCGTCTATGTGCTTTCCATTGAAATAGATGTCTGACAACCAGATGCTACGTGTGACCCCATCCCGCAAGTCCTAGTTTAGAAAGGTAAAAGTTATAGTGCTCAGTCTTTCCAAGCTGTGCTGAACAGTTTTGGGATCCTTGGAGAGAGGTGACCAGGGACAGGGTATTTAGATGGCGCTGGGAGTCTCTGCTCGTTTCTAGCGGTGTCATTGTGCTGTGGTTACGTAGGGCTGTGTTTTTTCTCAGAAGATGCACACCAGAGCGTTTATGAGTGCAAAGTCCAAAACCTGCATGGGCTTCCCTGGTAGCTGAGCTGGTAAAGAATCCGCCTGCAGTGCAGGAGACCCCGATCCAATTCTCGGGCTGGGAAGACTTCCCTGGAGAAGGGATAG
The DNA here is from genome assembly GCA_006410675.1 of Oreotragus oreotragus. Classification (NCBI taxonomy): domain Eukaryota; kingdom Metazoa; phylum Chordata; class Mammalia; order Artiodactyla; family Bovidae; genus Oreotragus; species Oreotragus oreotragus. The sequence continues at coordinate 161,552 of SJYX01017642.1, read as the reverse complement.
GCTGCCCACTCCAGTATTCACGGGCTTCCCTGGTGGCTCAGACGGTAAAGAATCTGCCAGCAATGTGGGAGACCTGGGTTTGATCCCTGGGTTGTGAAGATCCCCTGGAGAAGGGAAAGGCCGCCCACTCCAGTATTCTGGCCTGGAGAATTCCGTGGACAGAGGAGCCTACAGTCCAGTCGCGAAGAGTCGGACATGGATGAGTGACTAAGCACGCACTTCCCAACTTCCGCACAAACCCATTAAGTAGCTGGCTCGCTGTTAATGGATGAAGTGCAGGGCTAAAGGGTGTGGCCCGGATCATCTGAGCTGTCACCGAAGGCTTTTTTCCACCCTTTCTGAAGGCCTAAGACTCCTCTAAGAAAACAGTTGGGTCAGGGGAAGAGATTGCAAGGGAACTGACTGGAGGGTGGTGGATTGCTTCGAGGAAAACCCACGGTGGGAGTGGGGGAAAGGCAAACTCCCTTCTCCTTGCTCACCCAGGGTGCCCGCCCTGGCGTCGCCAGTACCCACCTCAGGGCTGCAGACCTCCCCATAGCGGCGCGGCAGAGCGCCACCTGCTCCACCGTGTCCTGCAATTCCTGGCTCTTGGCGCACTTGCCCTGGATGATCTGGTCTCGTCGCTCCTCCTCCTGGCGACGCCGGGTCTCCTTAAGCAGGGCCAGCCGCTCACGCAACTCCACAACCGACATCTCCCCCTCCAGGCCGTGGCCGGGGATCTGCAGGAGGACCAGGGTAGGGAGAGGCCCCAGGTCAAGAGCCAGGCCCAACCCTTCTCGGCCAGCCCCGGTCCCTGGCTTTCCCCCTGCACCGGCTTCATCGTCCCTCCTGAAGGCCACAGGCCTGGCCCTGTGCCCAGGCAGCCTCCTGTCCTCTCGGCAGTGTTTGTGTGGCAATGTCCACCATCTGGCTTCTCCCGCCTGGGCCCCCTCCGCAGCCCTGACCTGCGCGGGGACAGCTCAGCTGGGGGCCTGGTGGGGCCCCCGTGGTACCCAGCCCTGTCTCCCCAGCCGGGACCTGGGGGCCCAGCCAGAGAGCCTGTCGGACTCTGCACAGCCCGGGACCAGGCCTACCCACCCCAGCCCATCCCCGGGTACCAGCCTGGCCTCTTGCGGTGTTTCCCACACTGGCCCCCAGGAGCTGCTGCCCGTCCTGCCATCCCTCCAGTGCACCTGCCACGTGCGCCTGGTGGGTCCCGGTAGCTCCCGCAACGCGCAAGTCCATGAAGCTGCCTGGCCGCCCCCCGGGGTGCCAGGGGCCTCCCTGGACTGGGTCCTCTGGCACAGCACATGGGGGGCAGCTGGGCGTGAGTGGCCGCGTGGACCCCAGACTGCCTTCGGCCTTGGCGGGAATCGTGGGTGCACCCTCTGCAGGACACCAGGCCCAGGAAGATGCGGGGAAGCCGCCCCCGCTGGAGGGCGCTGGACGGGCACGGGCCGCGGGCGGTGGCCGCACCTGGGTTAGGTCCACCAGCTTGCCCCTGCGCGTGGGCTGAAACTCCAGGGCTCGAAGCTGGGAGACGAGGGCATGGCGCCGCCTCCCTTCCTCCTTGGCCGCCTCCGCGCTCCGCTGCAGCAGCTCCCGGTTCTCCTCCGTCACCTCCTGAGCTGGGGGCCGAGCGGGGCGCTGAGGGGCCTGGAGAGCAGCCGGCCAGCCCCGGGGGCGGGGGCAGCTCCCGGGAGGGCATGGCGTCCACCCCCCCACCCTGACCCCCTACCTATCCGCCGGCGGCCCTCCCGGAGCGCCGTCTGTGCCACCCTGACGTTCCTCTGTGTTTCCATCACCTGCTCCACCAGCTCCTTCATGGACTTTTCCTCCTGGAGGCGCCTCTCCGCGCACCGCTGCATCAGCTCGGCTGTCTGGACACAACCGGCCGCCGTCAGAGCTGCCCGCTCTGGCCCCTGAACCGCTGGGGTTGGCCCTGAATCACTCGGGAACCCGGGTTTAGGCTCACCAGCGTCTCAGGGGTCGGGCTTCGGGGCAGTCCCACCTCACGCCCTCCTGGCCTGTGCGATGGGGGTGAGCCCAGAACCAGGCAGCCGCGGCCCCGGATCCGACAGGGTGGCCGAGGAGGGCGGCCAACAGAGCCCGGGGGAGACCGGGTCAGGGCCCCCGGTCTGCCCTGAAGCCCGCCCACCGCTGACTCCGGCTGAGAGAGGAGGACCCTCCTTGCTTTGCAGCCACGTGGGACCAGCTGTCCAGATTCTGCCCACGTCTGTGCCCAGGCCAGGCCGGCCCCGGGGGAGCTCCAGGCACGGCCTGACAGTCCTCCCACACCCCTCTTTCTCCTGGAGCCTCTGAAACGCATGGCCTGAACCGCAGGGCATGCTGCTGCCACTGTGAACCACGCCACAGGCCCTGCGCCCCGGCTCCGCTCTTCTGCTCTGCGCCAGGGGTTCCAGCCTCACCCACGTGCTCACTGGCACTGCAGTTGGCTTACTCTTGTGGCTGTTTCAGGGAATGTATCACATCTCTTTGATCCATTCCACCATCAAGACACATTCCGGTTGTTTCCCGTTTGGCACTATTGTGAACAATTCAGAATATTATTTTCAGTCTTCGAGATACTACAAAGTGGACTTCCCTGGTGGTCCAGTAGTTAAGAATCTGCCTGACAACGCAAAGCTGAGCGCTGAAGAATGGATGCTTTGGAACTGTGGTGTTCGAGAAGACTCTTGAGAGTCCCTTGGACTGCATGGAGATCCAACCAGTCCATCCTAAAGGAAATCAGTCCTGAATGTTCACTGGAAAGACTGGAAAGACTGATGCTGAAGCTGAAGCTCCAATACTTTGGCCACCTCATGCAAAGAACTGACTCATTTGAAAAGACCTTGATGTTGGGAAAGACTGAAGGCGGGAGGAGAAGGGAATGACAGAGGATGAGATGGTTGGATGGCATCAACCGACTCAATGGATATGAGTTTGGGTGAATTCCGGGAGATGGTGATGGACAGGGAGGCCTGGCGTGCTGCAGTCCGTGGGGTCGCAGAGAGTCGGTGTGGCTGAACTGGACTGAGAGTACAGGGAACACAGGTTGGATCTCTGGTCTGGGAAGATGCCATGTGCTGTGGGACAGCTAAGCCCATGCGTCACAACTACTGTAGCCTGTGTGCTCCAGGGCCCAGGCTCACCACAGCTAGAGAAAGCCCACGCGCAGCAACGAACACCCAGTGCCGCCAAAGAATAAATAGAAAGTTCTTGAAAGACTCTCCATTTAAAAAAGAAAGAGATTCCTCAAAGGACAGGGTGGGATGTATGCCTCCCATCACTGCCCAGCGCCGCCAGGGGCCCTGGACTCCCAACCCCAGAGGTCTTGGCAGCTGGGGGTTCATTTCAGACCACGTGGCACACGGAGGGTCCGCCTGTGGTGGTGGCGTGGACTCCAGGCACACTGGGCAGGAAGAAAGCCTTGGTGAAGTACTCTGCCAACACATATAAACTGGCTCGTGGCCACCCCTCTCCGTGCAAGTTCATCCCAGGTTCTAAGAAAAGGAACCAGGGTCCCTGGAGAGATGGCCACTTTACGGCTGAGGAGGAGAAGGTACAAGATGCGCCGGGAGCATTTTATGGCATTGTAAAGGAAGGAGGGGGCCTCACGCGTGGCTCAGCAGTAACAAACCCGCCTGCAGTGCAGGAGACGTGGGTTCAGTCCCTGGGTCAGAAAGATCCCCTGGAGGAGAGCATGGCGACCCACTCGAGTACTCTTGCCTGGGATATCCCACAGACAGAGGAGCCTGGCGGGCTACAGTCCCTAGCGAGGAGCCAACAACAAAAGTAGCGTGGTGCGGACTGGCTCAGTTGGTCTGACCCTGCGACTCTACGGACTGTTTGTTTCAAGGAGTAAAAACGAGCTTCCCTGGTGGCTCAGATGGTAGAGCGTCTGCCTACAATGCAGGAGACCTGGGTTCAATCCCCCGGTCGGGAAGATCCCCTGGAGAAGGGAATGGCAACCCACTCCAGTGTTCCTGGCTGGAGAATCCCATGGACAGAGGAACCTGGTGGGCTACAGCCTGTGAGTCACAAAGAGTTGGGACACGAGTGAGCGACTTCACTTTCTTTGAAAACTCTGTCCTAGGTTCGAGAAGTGCTTCGGTGGAAATACGAGGTGAAAAAAAAGCAGGCTCCCAGAACATGGAGGAGTCCTACGGCAAGTAACCAGCCTCTGTGCAAAGAAAGATGCCTGGTCTCTGGGCGCCCAGCTTGTCGGCAGCACAGAGAAGGCTGGGGGCTCCCAGCTCTGTGCAAGCCTCATGGAGCCCCGGAGCCCCGCGGCCAGCCGTGGAGCAGGCCCAGGGAGGGAGGGAGGGAAGGAGGGAGGCCGGGACCGTAGTGCTGCCAGGCGGATGGCCCCGCCCCCGAGTCTGCTGGTGACTGGGGTGGCGGTGCTGCCTCCCGGCCGCTCCCTGGCTCCCATCAGCCGTGGCCTTAACGTCAGCCCAGCATCGCTGATCGGAGGAGAGGGTGGAGCGCTCGAAGAAAGAGGGGAGGCCGGAAAGCCGAATAGATGGGTGGGCAGGGGGCTGCAGCCTGGCCACCGGGCGGGCCAGCGGGAGGAGGGCAGGGGCCACCGGGGCACCCGGAGCCCCGGGCCAGCTCTCGGCTCTGTCTGCTCGGACGTAGCCCTTGGGCCCGTGGTCCAGCCCGGAGTCCAGTCAGGGGCCAGCCTGGCCTCCCACCTCCACAGCCAGTACCACCCTGCCCCAAGGAAGGGCCTTCAGCTGGAAATTCAAGGGAACACAGACCGCACCCAACAGCACCAAATAGATGAATGCCCCAAGGGCCTCCTAGGGGAACAATCCACCCAACACTTCCGTGAAGCGCGCTCTCTGAATGGGCACCCGTGACAACCGGAGTGGGAAGGGTCCTTCACCCCGTGGTTTTGTGTACAGGTCTTCTGGATTAAGTTCACTGTGACAACGGATTAAAAAAGGTAATTATATGAATTTCATCCATTTTTTCCCCCAATATAGTTACTTATTTCTATGGTTCATCAAATTATTTTTACAAGGGGATAAAATTGGGAATTCCCTGGCTGTCCGGTGCAGGGGCACGGGTTCAATCGCTGGTCGAGGAACTAAGATCCCACAAGCCGAGCAGTGAAGCCAAAAAGAGAAGGGGGAAGATGAAATCTAGTGAAGACAGTATATTCCAATTGTTGAACATTTTGAGACAGTGACAGAGCTACACTCAGGACTTTGCAACTGTGGCTTTTTCAGCCCCATTGCTAGAGTGCCTTAATACCGGTGATCAGGGAAAAATCAGAAAAGCCCCCTGGCCCCCAGCTATGGAAATCGACCCTGGGCTCTGTGAGGAGGCCCCGGGGCTCAGGAGAATAACTGAACATGTGTCTCAAGAAGAGGAAATTCAGATGGGCCCCAAACATCCTGCCCCTCAAAAGAAAGGACGTCCTGTGGCTCCAGATGGGCAGAGAGGACAGGGGAGGCTGGGTGGGGAGGGCGGGCTCCGTGGGCCGGGCCATGGCCACCGAGCCTCCGGCCGACACAAAGTCCCACTAAGGCCCAGTGGTTAAGACTCTGTGCTTCTACTGCAGGGGCTTGGGTTCAATCCCTGGTCGAGGCATTAAGATCCCATATTGTGCATGGTGTAGGAAAAATAAATAAATAAGATAAAGAACACTCAGTTTAAAAACTTAGAACAAGAAAAACTAAAATAATAGTTAAACAAGACAGAGGCTGTAAAAGTCACCAGTCCAGCATGAACGGCACAGGGAAAAACGCAATTTTCTCTTCAAATATTCCTGTGCAAGTTGCTCAGTCATGTCCGACTCTTTGCAACCCCATGGATTATACAGTCCATGGGATTCTCCAGGCTGGAACACTAGAGTAGGCAGCCTTTCTCTTCTCCAGAGGATCTTCCCAACCCAGGGATCGGACCCAGGTCTCCCGCATTGCAGGTGGATTCTTTACCAGCTGAGCCNATATTCCTGTGCAAGTTGCTCAGTCATGTCCGACTCTTTGCAACCCCATGGATTATACAGTCCATGGGATTCTCCAGGCTGGAACACTAGAGTAGGCAGCCTTTCTCTTCTCCAGAGGATCTTCCCAACCCAGGGATCGGACCCAGGTCTCCCGCATTGCAGGTGGATTCTTTACCAGCTGAGCCACGTCTAATCTGTTAGTTTGCTTGTAAAACATAGTCATCATCTAAACGCCTGTAGCTGGATGACCCAGGATGGGGAGAGGCGCCTAGACCCACTCAGGGTGGGGCAGTCAGGGTCAGCTTTGCTCTCGGGACACGGTTCGGGGCTCGCGGTGCTGCCCAGTTATGCGGACAGTCGAGAGGCGAGATGCAGGGTGGCAGGAAGCCAAAGTGTTTTGTGCCTGCTTCCCAGGAGCAGCCCAGCTCCTGGAACACGGAAGGAGCCCCGAGGAGGAGGACTGAGGAGCCCTGAGGAGTTAGGAGCGAGGTGTTCGGAGGGGGGAAAGCCTGCGGGGGTGGGGGTGCTTTCCTCCCGGGAGGAGCTGCTCCCCCAGAACCTCGGATGGGTCACCTGGACACAGTCTCGTCCCCAGCAAGGCCACTCATCAGGCTGAAGCTTCTAGTCCAAGCCCTGGCCTCCAGCACCCACCCCTCTGATGGGGTCTCTGCCCCTCCAGGTGGCTCCCCTGGGCTCCTCTCAGGGTCTCCGGTCAAGGCAAGTGTGCGGCTGCTCAACTACAGCCCACTTTTGCCCTCTGCCCCCGCCCCCCGCCTCTGGACATTTCCTCGTGAGTCCCAAGGATTCTCAAACTCCAGGGAGACTGCACGGGACTCATCCCAGGAAGGCACGGAAGGCTTAGCATTAAGAAATCCCTCATACAATTCACCACATGCATAGCGGTTGGGAAGAAAAGTGGATTCTCTCCACAGACGCTGCAAAAGCCTTCACGAGAATTGACACCTGGAGCTTCCATGTCTGGGAAGACGGCAGGGGGGTGGGGGGGCACTTTTCCCTACTCCTCCCATTCAGCACAGCTAAAACCCCCGAATACAAATTATCAAACATACAGGGACTTTCCCTGGTGGCCCAGTGGCTAAGGCTCCGTGCTTCCAATGCGGGAGGGGCCCGGGTTCAATCCCCGGTCAGGGAAGTAGGTCGCACATGCCACCACTAGGCCTTCCCTGGTGGCTCCGAGGTAAAGAATTCACCTGCTAACGTGGGCGACAACATGAGCTGGATGCCTGGGTCGGGAAGCTGGGGAAGGGAATGGCCACCCACTCCGGTATTCTTGCCTGGGAAATCCCATGGACAGAGGAGCCCGGTGGGATATCGTTCCATGGAGTAACAAAAGAGTCAGCTGAATAACAATCACAATGAATACCGCAACTGAGACCTGGGACAGCCAAATGAATAAATATTAAACAAAAAATACTTAAGAAGACAGCGGACAGTGGAGGGAAGAGGGCTGGCTGGCTAGGACTGCAGGGCCTGAGGAATGGCACGGTGCTGGGGCCCCTGGTCTCTTTTTTACCTTCTATGTTCTAGGCTGGGGGCTGAAGGCCCCCAAAATGCCGCAGGCACAGACAAAAAAGCGCAACCAAAGCCAGCTGTCCCCAGTGTCAGTCGCTCAGTTGTCCAACTCTTTGGGACCGCATGGACTGAAGCCCACCAGGCTCCTCTGTCCATGAGATTTCCCAGGCAAGAATACTAGAGTGGGTTGCTATTCCCTTCTCCAGGGAATCTTCTCCACCCTGGGCTTGAACCTGGGTCTCCCTCACTACAGGCAGATTCTTTACCAGCTGAGCCCCCAGGGAAGCCAGGAGCCACCCAGAGAGACAGAAGATGGAGCAACGTGACCTGTGCTCCAGCCAGGCACCACAGACAAAACCTGGGCAAAGGCCGAGTGAGCAGGCGTGAGCTTCCTCAAGCCGTGGGAGATGGGCACAGGAATCTGAGCAGGGGCCTGCCCTAGGGGTCTGGTGTGCCAGAGGAGAGCTGGCAGCAAGCTCAGCAACCTGGCGTCCACCCCCACTCGTGGGAACAAGGGTCCCTTCACCCGCCCCACCAGGGTGCCATCAGAGGAAGTTGAGTGCCAAGTGAGGGCTTTCCCTTCACGCTTGCCACATGATAGCGAGGGCCGTGTGGGGGCAGTTACAAGGTGCCCCTGCCACTCCCAGTCAGGCAGCTGTTGGTGGAGAACTAGCCCTTGCCCTCACGAGTAGCCCCTCTCGGGGGTCAGCAGAGGCACATGGGGAAAGTGGGCGGATAAGCCTGCCTGGCAGTAACGCAGTGGCGCCTCCCTTCCCCTGCCAGAGCAGCGTCAGAGAGGGGCAGCTCAGACAGAAGGCTTAAATGCGACCCAGAAGCTTGGAACATAACACCTAGAATGTCTGGGTTTCAACCGGTTATCACACACAAGCCAGGATGGTCTCCAACAGAATGAAGACACAATCAGCAGACGCCAGCGCTGAGGTCACAGAGGTGTTATATCTGACAGTGGTTTTTAAAGAAGCCATCATTAAAATGCTTCAACAAGCGATTATGAAAGACGTGATTGCAACAAATTTAAGATAAATAGCACGGAGTATCTTCAACAACCACGATGGAATCGACCAGAAATCAGTGACGAAAAAGGACAAATGCTTGGAGACTAAACAACATACTCCTAAATAATCCAAGGGGCAAAGAAGTACTTTCAAGGGAAATGAGGAAGGACATTGAACTGAATGAAAGTGAAATACAAAATACCAAAGTCTGTGGACACAGTCAAAGCAACAAATAAACGGAGACGTACAACACCGAGCACTTACAACAGAAAGGCAGCGGAGTCTCGCGTCAGTAATCCAACTCCGACCTCAAGAACCTGGGAAAAGAGCAAAGCAAACTCAAAGCAAGCGGAAGGAATAATAAAGAGCAGAAGTCAACAGCACTGAAAACAGTAGAGGAAAATCAATGAAACAAGAAGCTGGTTCTTTGGAAAGATCAATGGAATTGACAAATCTCTAGCAATTCTTACAGAAAAAATGAAAAAACATAAAATCATCAAGAGTGAAATGCTTTAGACTCTACAGACATTAAAAAGGATAGTAACAGAATCTTAAAAACAAGTCTTACATTCATAAATTTGGCAACTTAGTGAAATGGACAATTTCTCAAAAAACAGAAACTAGCACAACTTACCTAAAACGAGACGGATCATTTGAATCACCCTGTAACTTGTAAGAGAGTTGAATTTCCAATTTAGAAACGTCCAAAAAAGAAAACCCCAAACCCAGATGATTTCACTAGAGAATCCTACCATGTGTTGAAAGAATGAATATCAATTTTACATAATCTTTCCCTAGAAAACGAAAGGAGAAAACACTTTCAAATTCATTCTATGAAATTAGAATTACCCTGATAACCAAAACCAGACAAATTACATTACAAAAAAGAAAACTATAGATTAACACTATTTATGAAACTACATGTAAGAACCACTCTAAGAAAATCAAACTAGTAGCAAATAGAATCCACCATACATAAAAAAGAATCACACAAACACCACAATCAAGTGAGGTGTATTCTTAGAATGCAAAGCTGGTTCAACATTTGAAAATCGGTCAATGGAATCCACCGTATTAACAGGCTAAAGACGATCACACGACTGTATCCATTGATCCAGAGAACCATCGGGCAAATTTTCCTGATAAAAACTTTCAGAAAACCAGGAACAGGAAGGGAATTTAATTGACTTGATAAAGTGCACATCTTCGAAAAACCTAACATCTAACATTACACTTAACGGTCAAAGACTGATTCCCCCAAGATGGAGAACGAGCCAGTACAGCAGGCGAGAGGCGGCGAGAAACGGAATGCAGATGGGAGAGGGGGGATGCGGACCGGAAACGCAGGATGCGGACCGGAAAGGGAGGATGCGGACCGGAAAGGGAGGAACGGAAGATGGCTCCCGCATCACAGAGAGAAGCCGAGGAATCGACGGCAAGAGGAGGAGAGAAACGGAATGCAGACCGGAGAGGGGGAACGGAAGATGGCATCTGCGCCACAGATGGTGAAAGAGCCAGTGCAGCAGGCGAGAGGCGAGAAACGGAATGCAGATGGGAGAGGGGGGATGCGAACCGGAAACGCAGGATGCGGACCGGAAACGCAGGAAGCGGACCGGAAAGGGAGGAACGCAAGATGGCTCCCGCGCCACAGAGAAAAGCTGAGGAATCGACGGCAAACTGTCCTGTGTGTCCTAGAAAACTAGTTGGGGAGTTCAGCGAGGCCCTGGGACACAGGAACGACTCGCAAAACCAACTGTATTTTACAGACTGGCATTCACTATGTGGACGCCAAACCTGAAAATAATAGTGCCATCCACAACCACTCGAAAATCACGGAAGAAATAATCAGGTGCAAGTCTCACAAACTTCTATAGGACTTACATACAGAAACCTAATAAGCAGATGAAAGAAATAAAAGATTGAAGCAAGTGGAGGCACGTCCTGCATTCGGGGACTGGAAGACTAAACTGGACGGCATGTGCTGGATTCGGATCTCACACCACGCGCCAGAATAAGCTTCAAGTGGATACAGATCCAGGTTTAAAAATAAAACCACACAAATGCTAGAGGAGAATATGGCTGAATTCTTCCATACCAGGCGCATGGGAAAAGCCTTCCTCACTATTCCAAATCCAGATACAACGAAGGAGAAGACTGTTTGATGACACGAAATCACACTTGCACGGCCAGAACACACCATTCAAGTGAAGCCGAATGAGTAACCCGGGCAAGACACCTGTAATAATACATTATAATTAAACAGTTACTTTCCTTAACAGGTAAGTGAAAGTTGCTCAGCCGTGTCCAACTCTTTGCGACCCCACAGATGTACAGTCCATGGAATTCTCCAGGCCAGAATACTGGAGTGGGTAGCTGTTCCCTTTTCCAAGGGATCTTCCCAACCCAGGGATCAAACCCAGGTCTCCCGCATTGCAGATGGATTCTTTACCAGCTAAGCCACCAGGGAAGCCCAAGAATATTGGAGTGGGTAGCCTATCTCCAGGGGATCTTCCCAACCCAGGAATTGAACCGGGGTCTCTTGCATTGCATGTGGATTCTTTACCAGCTAAACTACATAAAGTCAACGAAATGAAGGTTAAAAGCTCACAGAAAATGAACATGGTCAACTAATCTTTGACCAAGGCACCAAGAAAATTCAGTGGGGAAAGGACAGTCTCTTTTATAAATATTGTAGAAAGAGCCGGATTTATGCAAACAGTGAGACTGAACCTCTACCTTAACCACACACAAGAATCAACTCAGAATGGATCAGAGGCTTAAATGTAAGGCCTGAAGCCATAAGTGGGCTTCCCCAGTGGCTCAGATGGTAAAGAGTCTGCCTGCAATGCAGGAGACCTGGGTTCGATCCCTGGGTCAGGAAGATCCCTGGAGAAGGGCATGGCAACCCACTCCAGNAACCTCTACCTTAACCACACACAAGAATCAACTCAGAATGGATCAGAGGCTTAAATGTAAGGCCTGAAGCCATAAGTGGGCTTCCCCAGTGGCTCAGATGGTAAAGAGTCTGCCTGCAATGCAGGAGACCTGGGTTCGATCCCTGGGTCAGGAAGATCCCTGGAGAAGGGCATGGCAACCCACTCCAGTGTTCCTGCCTGGAGAATATCATGGACAGAGGAGCCTGGTGGGTGCATGTCCAAGTGGTTGCAGAGTCAGACACAACTGAGCAACTCTCAGCTTCACTTTTTGGGCTTCCCAGATGGCAGGAGACGTGGGTTTAATCCCTGGGTCAGGAAGATCCCCTGGAGAGGGAAATGGCAACTCCCTCCAGTGATCTTGCCTGGAAAATTCCATGGACAGAGGCTCCTGATGGACCACAGTATATGGGATCGCAAAAAGTCAGACATGCCTGAGCACTCATACACGTGGAATGGGAGACGATATTTGCAAATCATATATTCAGTACAACTAGACATCTCTTCAGGAAAATTGGGGACATCAAGCTACATTTCCTGCAAAGATGGGCACAATAAAGGACAGAAATGGTGTAGACCTAACAGAAGCAGAATATATTAAGAAGAAGTGGCAAGAATACACAGAAGAACTATACAGAAAAGAACTTAATGACCCAGATAACCATGGTGGTGTTATCCCATAGAGCCAGACATCCTGAAGTCCAAAGTCAAGTGGGCTTAGGAAGCATCACTACAAAAAAAGCTAGTGGAGGTGATGGAATACCAGCTGAGCTACTTCAAATCCTAAAAGATGATGCTGTGAAAGTGCTGCACTCAAAATGCCAGCAAATTTGCAAAACTCAGCAGTGGCCACAAGACTGGAAAAGGTCAGTTGTCATTCCTATCCCAAACAAGGGTTATGTCAAAGAATGTTCAAACTACTGCACAACTGTAAGTGATGCTCAAAATTCTCCAGGCTAGGCTTCAACAGTACTTCCTGATGTTCAAGCTGATTTTCGAAAAGGCAGAGGAACCAGAGATCAAATCGCCAACATCTGTTGGATCATAAAAAAAGCAAGAGAATTCCAGAAAAACATCTGCTTGTGCTTCATTGATTACGCCAAAGCCTTTGATTGTGTAGATCACAACAAACTGTGGAAAATTCTTGAAGAGAATGGTAATACTAGACCACCTCACCTCCTGAGAAATCTGCATGCAGGTCAAGAAGCAACAATTAGAGCTGGACATGCAACAACAGACATTTCAAAATTGGGAAAGGAGTAAGTCAAGGCTGTATGTGGTTACCCTGCTTATTTAACTTATATGCAGAGCATATTGTGCAAAATGCTGGGCTGGATGAAGCACAACCTGGAATCAAGATTGCTGGGAGAAATATCAATAACCTCAGATATGCAGATGACACCACCCTGATGGCAGAAAGCAAAGAACTAAAGAACCTCTTGATGAAAGTGAAAGAGGACAGTGAAAAAGTTGGCTTAAAACTCAACATTCAGAAAAAGAAGATCATGGCATCTAGTCTCATCACTTCATGGCAAATAGATGGGGAAACAGTGGAAACAGTGAGAGACTTTATCTTCTTGGGCTCCAAAATCACTGCAGATGGTGACTGCAGCCATGAAATTAAAAGACACTTGCTCCTTGGAAGAAAAACTATGACAAAACTAGATAGCATATTAAAAAGCAAAGACATTACCTTGTCGACAAAGGTCCGTCTAGTCAAAGCTATGGTTTTTTCACTAGTCTTGTATGCATGTGAAAGTTGGACCATAAAGAAAGCTGAATGCCGAAGAATTGATGCTTTTGAACTGTGGTGTTGGAGAAGACTCAAGAATCCCTTGGACTGCAAGGAGATCAGTCCTGAATATTCATTGGAAGGACTGATGCTGAAGCTAAAGCTCCAATCCTTTGGCCACCTGATGCGAAGAACTGACTCACTGGAAAAGACCCTGATGCTGGGAAAGATCGAAGGCAGGTGGAGAAGGGGACAACAGAGGATGAGCTGGATGGATGGCATCACCAATCCGATGGACGTGAGTTGGAGCAAATTTTGGGAGACAGTGAAGCACAGGGAAGCCTGACGTGCTGCAGTCCGTGGGGTCACAAAGAGTTGCACATGACTGCGGGACTGAACAACAGTGTGAAGAACAGAGACAAAGGCGTCTTGCCGGAGGAGTGATGCTCATGGACCTGAGGCATAGCCGCTGACTCCGACCCTTAGAGGCACATCCGACGAGAGTGGGCTCCTGCGCGTCCCTGGGCCCTGCAGTTTCCCGCCTCGTCCAGGCTCCCGCCAGGCCCTCTGGACGGGACACCGGCAGGGCACACCAGCCAGGCCATGTCTCCTGCGATGTCCAGAGCATCCTAACTGGAAACGTGGGCGACCCATATACCCTCTTGCTCTTATGCAAACACCTTTGCAAAAGTCCCTCAGTCCTCCAGTCTCCCCTCACGTGAAGGTGCAGGGACCAACCGACCCTGCTAGTAGGGGCGGGGGGCAGCCTGGACCCGAAGTGCTGGCCAGGTGGCCCACTGAGGCCCCTCCACCACCGCCCCCGCCCCATCCCGGGCCCCGCGGGGCCAGAGGACCCGGCCCGGCTCTGTGCGTTTAGGAGGAAAAGGCTGGGTCAGCAACCGCGGGAGCAGCCCCGGCCGGCCCCCACCGCCGGTCACCTCCTCCTTCTTCAGCTCCGCCGTCCGCCTCTTCTCCCGCGCCACCTGCTGCCGCGCCAGCGCCGCCTCCTCGTGGCTCAGCTTCCCCCGCAGCCGGCGGACCTCGCCCAAGGCCAGCTGCTCCTCCCGGTCCTTCACCTGCATCCGCCTCTGCCACTCGAGGAACTCAGAGAAGTCCCCGGCCCCATCCACAAGCTGGTCCACCCTGGGGAGACGGGGCGGCGGGTGCGCTGGCGGCTCCCGAGAGGGCTGCCAGCCCAGGGTCCCCGGTGGGGCGCGTGGCCTTCACGGGCGTGGCCGCTCTGCACCGGACACCTGGCCCCAGGCCGCCCGCCGACGACCCCCGCCCACCCGCCCTGGTTCAGC
>SJYX01017642.1:134094-145509 GCA_006410675.1 Oreotragus oreotragus | reverse complement strand
GGGGGCGGGCTGTGACGGGGGTGGGGGGCAGCTTGGAGCAGCCAGCGCCCCCCTGCCCCTCTGCCCTCCACACCCACCCCCTGCCCGGCGCTCCCTTCGGCTGAAAGGGTTGGGATATCCTCAGTGGGACAGGCCCGAAGGTGGACGCGTGGGGAGAGGCCCCAGGATTCCCACTCACCGTGTAGAAGGTCAGTTTCTGGGCCTTGAGGATACGAGGCAGGAGCCGAAGCCGTGGCTGCTTCTTGGAGTCCTGTGGGAGTCCAGGCTTGGCACCTGTGCCCACGGGTGCCCCCAAATGCATCCCGGGGAGGCCTGGCCCACTCCCCTCTGCCCAGCTCGCCCCGTGCAGGGTCCCTGGGCAGGGCCCTGCAGCCGCCCGGGCGGGTAGGGAGGGTTTGGGGCCGGGGACCGTGGTTCCCAGTCTGGGCGCTGCAGCCTGCAGGCTCAGGGGCCCTCTCCCCACTGCCCCGGGGCCGCCCCAGGACGGGGCTGGTTGCTCCCTGCCCAGCCTTCGGCTGTGTTGATCCCCTCAGGGTTGGCACGGTGGTCCGTGGGACAGCAGCTGGTGAGAGGCACACCCCCACACAAGCACTCAGCCATGACACCCAGGCATGCTGCTCCCGGATGGGGTGCCCTCTCCCCTGGCCTGCCCCCACTGCCCCGGGGAGGCTCACCTCTGGCCCATTCGCTGCCACCCAAGTGGGTCGACAGTGTGGGGGGGTGGGGGGACAGGCCAGCCTCTCTCAAGGGAGGGCGGCGCAGTGTCCACCCAGCACGGGGCCACCCAGTGCGGGGCCTCCTGGCCCAGCTCCCTGACTTTCTTTATTGACAAATGCATCTTGGGTTTTCTTACAGAAACGTTAAATGCGCAGTGTGGGAAAACCTGGAAACAGCCGGAGAGTGCGAGGCTGCCCCTGCTGGCCTGGACCGCACATGGCCCGGCAGCTCAGGGGCCCCGCCCCCCGCTGTGGGCCAGGGAGGGACCTGTCTGTGGAGCTCCGCCCAGGGCGTGGGGGGCGGGCGTCACCTGTAGCTCGGGCTCCCCACGGCTCCTGGGCACCGCGCACCGCAGCTCCGTGATGTTGGCCTGCAGCAGCAGCTCCTGCACAGGGACAGACGGCTGCAGCCCCACCGGCCGCCACGCGGTCCCCCGGCTACTCACGCACAGGCCGGCTCGCCGCCTCTCCCACCCCACCACGCCCCCTACCCACTCACACCCCCACCCTGGCACCCCCACAGGGTTCTCCATGTGCAGCCTGCCCACCTCGGCCTTCCAGCGGTTGTATCTCTTGGTCATCTCCAGGAGCCACTGCTCCTTGGGCGGCTGGTAGGTGCTTCTGGGGACCTGGTTGGGGGGCAGTGGAAGGGAGACCCAAGGTGACAAGCCGCACTATGAAAACTAATAAGACCAATAAAAACCATAAAAACTAATTGGTGTCGTGAACAAAAGGATCTGGGTCAAGGAAAAGGAAATTGAGAGGGCTGATAGAGGCGAGGGGGTCCATGGAAGGCCTCTCAGGGAAGAGACTGTACGGAGACCAGACAGGTGGTGGGAGTGGGCTGGGACCCTGAGAGCGTCCTGCACCATCCCTTTACCCTTCATGTACTCCGTAGTTCTGCTGGGTGATGTGATCGGTTCTGGGAAGCTGAGTCCATCACAGGCACTCAGGGCAGAGCCCAAGACCGGTCAGAAGACTGCACTCCCGTTCATGGTCACCAGGTCAAGGGCAGACATGCGACCCCAGCTGGGCTAATCATACTGTCACAGAATTCTCGGCCCTAGGTGTCTCCTCTCAGGCCCTGGACAGTGAGTTGTGGGCATGAGGCCTGGATGTCTGGCTACTATGAGGGAAGTAAGCCCAAAGATCAAGCTGACCCTCAGAGGGGACTAGGGGAAAGAGTCACAAAGAAGCAGCTCTAGCACCCTGATCAAACTATGCCTGAAGCCGACCCTAATTCAGCCCTGAGAGTCAACTAGTCCTCTATCGTCTAAGCCAGACTGAGCTCTTTTTCCTTGTAATAAGAAGCATCTTGACTGAGAGACGTCAACAACGCAGGGGAGCGGGAGGCAGCGAAAAAGGCTCTAGGCAGATGGGATAGACAGGCAGAGACCCCGAGGTGGAGAAAGCCTGCACCGCGCACACGCATGTGCATGCACGCATACACTGTGGGGAGGGAAAGGTGCATAGCAACAGGGTTAAAGAGGACTCAGTGCCAAGTAAGACAGGCCTGCACCCTACGGCCACCAGAGTCACTCCACGCCTACTGACCAGACCTCACTCCCTGGGCGCCCACTCCCCTGGGCAGGCTCTGGGTCAGCCAGGCTTCCCTCTCTGGGCAAGATGGGGTGGCGGGGGCGTCGAATGCTCCTGGTCTGGCCCATGCACCCTCAGCCCTGGAAGAACCCAGCTCCGCCCTGGCCCACATGGCCCACGCTCCCTGCCTGCACAGGCCGGGCCCACGGAGACCGACTCCACTTACTGGTCTGGTCTCAGCCACCTGGGGGACCGGCTCAGGCACGGGGATGGCACGGGGCCTGGGGGTGGTCAGGCTGAGCTCCTTGGGCTCTGTGACCTTGGCTTTGCTCTTTGGAGGAGAGAGCTGGCTGGTCAGCTTCCCCTGCAGCTGGTCGATCAGCTCCTGGATTTCCGGCTGCCACCTCAAAGGCAAAGTGGGAGCAGCTTGGGACGGCTGCCTGTGCAGTTCAGTGAGGGGACAGCCCCTTGGCACAGGGGAGGAGGCTGTGAGCGGGCAGCAAGCGGGCAAGTCAAAAGCAGGCTCCCTGGAGCTGCACTGCCCTGATGGGCGGAGAGGAGGCCATGGGAGGGGCGAGGAGGAGGGGGTCTCAAGGTGGGGATGCCTCGGACCAGGGGTTCTGGAAGGGCCCTGCTGGGCTGCCCCTGAGGTTTGGGCTCCGGCCCCTGTGCCTCCTCACACCAGTGGGCACCGCCAGCCATTGCCCACGTAGCCAGTGGGTGATGCCTCCCGGGGAGACTGCTTGGTGTGACTCTTTCCTGCCCCAGCCTGAGATCCAAGGTCACCAGGAGGAGGAAGGGCGTTTCTGAGGGCCAGCAGGGCTGGGGTCTCGTGAGGAGGGGGGACGGTGAGGAAGGGGACTGCTCACAGAGCGGGCGGGGAAGGCTGCACATGGGGTGCTGGGCAGGGCCGCAGGGCCTGCAGGCCCGGGCAGCTGGGAGCATTCCCCCGGGCAGGCAGTGAGTCCAGCCAGGTGGGAGCGAGGCCCTCCCCCTGGTGAAAGGCTAGCTCCAGGGGCACCCTGCTGGGCCTCCTCCTCCGCATGGTGGGGGGCCTCCTGTACCCGGCTGGCACCCGAGGGCTCTGCCGCTGCCAGAACCACCTGCCGGCCCGTCCCCAGGAACAAGGTGGCTCCTCCCACCGTGGCAGAGGGGGCTGGCTGCGGGGCGTGCAGCTGCATGCTGGCCCTGGCAGGCCCACTGGAGGTCTTTCCGGTTGCGGGTCCTGGCCTGTGCCAGCCGAACTGGCACTGGCCCGAGCCTGTTGAGGGAGGTTGCGGGAGGTGGTGGGGACAGCTTTGGGGTGACAGGCCCAGGAGTGGCGCTCCGGGGGCAGCTGAGGAAGAGATACAGGCCCCCCACGCCCCGGCCATGAGCTGGCTGTCCGCGAGGATGCCCCCCCCCCAGGTGAGAACCCTGGCGCTGCCCACCTCATCAGGGGGTCGATCCAGTTCTCCTTCACGTGGGAAGTCTCATAGATGAGGCTCCACTCGTCCCTGATCCACGAGCCCAGGTTCAGGGGGTTGAAGAGGAACCTGAGGAACTGAGGGAAGAGGGAGCCGCGGGGGCCAGACCCACGAGGTGAGAGTGAAGCCCCCCGGGGCTCCCCCAGTGGGGAGTCAGTGCTGGGGGGGCAGCTGTGGCTGGCGCACCCCCAGGAGACCTCAGCCAGCTACAGGCAGGGGTTCAGCCCCGCTGGCCTGCCCCCTCCTGTGGGCCCCGGGGGAGCTGCCCGTCGTTCACCTGGGCCCCTGTGTTCGCCAGCAGGGTCCCTGTCAGCTGTGGGCCCCGGGCTTCAACCCCTGCACCCCCTGGGTCTGTACAGATGCCCCCACTCCATCCTCCTCACCGGCCCTGGTTGGGTGGGGGCTGGGCAGGCCCTCAGCCCTGATGCCCGAGGGGGTGGCGGTGGGCAGGGGGCAGCAGAAGGGCCTCTGGTTGCCTGCTGCTGCCTCCTCTGGGGGCCCACCGCCCCCACAGGCACGTCCACCCCTCCTCCTTCCGCTCAGGCCTCCATGCCCTTCCTCAGGGAGCAGCTGCCAGAGGTCCTTCTAGAGCCTTCCACAGCTCCCCACTCAGCAGCCTGGCCAATGCTCCCCCGCGTCCCAACCCCCCAGGCCTCTGTCTACCCCTGGGCACCATGGAGGCTGTCTCGGCTCCTCACCTACCCCCTCCCGATGTCAGCTCCATCTTCTAGTTCCTGTTCCCACTTTCTGATGGAGGCAGTCAAGTCCCTATGGTTGGGGCATGGGGTCTCTGCAATTCCTCCTCCCAGACCATTGTGCCTGGGGCTCCACCCCCGGGCCCCCTCCTGTTCTCAGCACAGGGGGTCTGTTGACCCCCATCTGGGGACACACCGCTCCCTGTCCGCCCGCAGATGGGGGCTCTCTGAAAGGAAGCTGCATCGGAGAGGGTGTGCTGGCCATGGGCACCGGCCAGGAGGCCGAGGCTGGTGCAGGGTCAGCTCCGAAGCTGCGGGACCCGGGGCAGGCTGACTCACACGTGGGCCTTTTGCTCAACAATCGTTAGGAATTTCAAGACTCTGACAGTGGAGTGTGAACCAAGTGCAGGCACTTCAGCCAGGAAGCTGGCCCTGGGCGAGGGGGGGTTGTCTCTGAATAGCGCTCAGAAAATGCTGTCAATAAATGAAGCCCTCGCTTACGCTGACTATGCAACATCCCTGCACTGTGAACTGCTTACGTTTGTACGTGGACAGGAACATGAGTGGCTAAACGCGCTGCCTCGGTCCCCTGCCAGGGCCGGGTGCAGATCTCTGGGGCAGTGGTCCCAGGAATGTCCCCCGCTCCTGGCTCCCCTCCCCCCGGCCCCGCCCCTCCCCCTTCAGGGCTTCCCTCCAGAGGGGCCCCAAAGCACTCCTGGGGGCTCAGCTGTCCCTGTCTTCTCCAGGGAGTCATTATCCTGGCCCCAGGGCTGCCCCCCCACCCCCAAGCCAAGTAGGGAGGAACCAGCCAGCGGTTGAAAGCCTGGCCCAAGAGCCGGCTCTGCCGCTCGTTGCCGTGTGATGTTGAGTTAGTTATCGAACCTTTCTGTGCCTCAGTTTCCTCAACTGTGGGCTGTGTGCCTGTAGGAGTGACTTCACCCAGTCCCTGTGAAGGTAGACCAAGAACTGCTCGCAGGGGAAGCCGGGGCCACAGCAAACGCCCGTAGGAGTGGCTGGCAGAGGGCAGTGGGCCTCAGGCCCATTCACGGTCCTGCTGGCCCTGAGGCCCCAGGCATCCCGAGCTTTCCACCCGAGTGAACAGGTGGCCACAGAAACGGCCTGGGGAGGTGCAGGGGGTGGGCTCTTGCAGGCGCCCTCCCAGAGGCTGCCACCCCTCAGGATCTGCTCCGGACTGTGCCCCCTCCCAGCCCCCCAAGGCCGCACAGCCCCTCCTTCAGGGAGGAGGGGCTGCCTCGGGCTCAGAAGGTTCCAGAGGCCCAGACTATGACCGGGCAAGGACACCTTGTCTCGACTAACAGCTCACATGCAGCAGCGACCACACACCAGACCATGAAGAGCAGAAACCAGATTGCCCAGGGCTGGAAAGGGCGCATTTGGAGGAAGGAGGGGTAGGGGCTGGGGTCTGAGAACAGAACGTGGGGCCGGGGGCGGTGCGGGCTTACCTTGCACGCCTTGTGGGCGGGCTGGGCCTGCACGACGTCGCGGAAGACCTGAAAGCCGAGCTCCTCCAGCTGGAACGTGGCCAAGTAGCAGAGCACTGGGGCGAGACAGGGCGTGGGCGTGGGGAGCAGAACGCCAGGGGGCCCGCCCGGGGCGTTTGATCCCAGGACAGGCACCCGGGGCTGAGGCCCGACAGCAGCAGCAAGCAGAGCCAAGGGTGCCCGCCTCCCTTGGGCCATGTGCCCAGAGGCGCCCGCTCCATCGGCCCCGTGAAAATGACAGCCTGATACAACAGCACATGCGACGGGGGCGGGGGCTGGGGAAGGGTTCCAGGGCTTCAAGCACTCACAGGTTGTAGTGGCTCACTGGATACATTTCTAGAAATTCCAAAACTTCTGGGGTAAAAGTAAAACCACCTTGCATTTCTGTTTGTGAATTCTGAGACTGGAAGCCGCTGGACTAGGGGGCAGGGGGCCAGCAGCCCAGCTCTGGCCCCGGCATTGGGCTCCCCCTACATCTGTCTCTGAGCTCCCTGCCGTCCCGACCCCTCCCTCCCAGGCAGGGCCATCGAGGCCCGGGGCGGGACCACCTTCCCCCACTCAGACCCTGGCCACTCTGCCCACGTTGTCACCACCCCCCATGAAGGCAGCACTGCACAGCACATGGGATCTCAGTTCCCTGACAGGGATCGAACCCACGGCCCCTTCACTGGCAGCTGCCAGGGAAGTCCCCAAACGCCTGCTTCTGCTGCATCCGCTCTGGGACCGTCCCGAGTACAGGCAGAGTGCCGGCTCTGCACGTGGTCCTCGGGCCGTGGGGCCAGTGGCTCAGCTGATGATGAAGACCCGTCCTCTCACCAGACCGGCCTCCAGGGCCACCTCTCCCAGCCAGGCCCGCCCTCCCTCTGAGGCCTGCCGAGGCCTGCCTCCTGGGGCCTGGAGGTCAGCACGCCCAGAGTCTGTCTCCACGTCAGTGAGAGGGGAAACACAGCCCCCTGGCCGCCCACGCTCTGGCAGCCGGGAGGGTCCAGGGAGGGAAGGGAGGCTGAGGACCACGGAGGCCTGCTGGCGGAGGGTCTTGGTCACTATCGAGGGTCTGCGGGGGTCTGGCCCGCACCTACCCTCAAAGAGGCTGTAGTCGGCCCGAGGGCAGAGCCGGCCATCCCGTACGTAGAAGGCGTCAACCACGATGGTCAGCAGCTTGTGGTACTCCAGGCACCCGGACAGGATCTCCATGATGAACGCCTGTTTCTGGGGGCTCAGCGTCTGGAGGAGAAACAGCCAGGGGAGGGGGCAGCTGCCTCCAGATGTGGGGGCCCCAGCGCCCTAAAGTGGGGAGCACCCTGGCCAAACCCTCTGACCCCGCAGGTCCTCCCCCAGGAGTTGGTCCCAGGGCGGAGACCATGAGGGGAGCAGAGACAGATAAACACGGAAAATGACCCCAAAGGAAAAGGCCTGTGTGATCCCGCTCGTGTGAGTCAGATTCAGGACAGGAAGTAGAAAGGTGTGTGGAGGGTGATGGGGGGATGGAGAGAGGGTGGAAGCTGTTATTTGACGCAGAGTTGCCGTTTGCGAAGGTGAGAAGGTTCTGGAGACAGACAGTGGTGATATTCACACGCAAACATATTTAATACCACTGAATTGTATTGCATCATACACCTAAGAATGGCTAAGATGGTGAATTTTATGTCACGTGTCAAGCTCCTATGAAGTCTTTCAAATGAATGATTTTAAAAATAACCACCCCCCCCCAAAAAAAATCAATCAATCAAACACAAAAAGCAAGCAAGGAAAATCTCTGGCAGAGGGAATTAGTGTCAGCAGAGACTGACTCTTATCCGTTTACTCTGAAACACGTTGGGTTTTGTGACCTGTGTGTGTCATGGTTGATGTATTCAAAAAATTAAGTTTCGACAATAAGAATAAAGAATATCTACTGTAGCCAGCAGGGCTTGCCAGGTGGAGGAGTGGTGAAGAGCACATCTGCAAATGCAGGAGGCGGAAGAGATTCCAGTACATTCCCTGGGTCGGGAAGCTCCCTGGAGGAGGGAACGGCAACCCGGTCCCGTGCTCTTGCCTGGAGAATCCCGGGGACAGAAGCCTGGTGGCCTGCAGCCCACGGGATCGCAAAAGAGTCAGACACGACTGAAGCAGCCTAGCACTCACTGCTGCCAGCACAGCAGTGAGCACGGGTCGCGGGGCTGGGGCTGGGGCGTCTTCCCTGAAAGCAATTTGGAAATATGTTTCAAGGGTCTTGTGTTTCCCACACACTTTTTAACCCAGGAGCCACACTTGGGGGACTCTAAGGAAACCAGACAAAAGGCAGGAAACATCCACATACGAGATGCTCTGGGCAACGGCGCGCGCAGTGGTGAAAATGTTAACAGCCTGAATGTCAAGGCGGGAGTCAGATACAAGCTGTGCCCCCTGATGCTCCTGGAAGAACTACAGTGAGGTGGCAAAACACTTCACGCCACGTACAACTGGAAATGCGGCTAGGATCCCAGCAGATGCTCATTTCAGCTCAGTTCAGTCGCTCGGTCGTGCCCGACTCTTTGCGACCCCATGGACCGCAGCACACCAGGCCTCCCTGTCCATCACCAACTTCCGGAGCTTGCTCACACTCATCATGTCCATCGAGTCGGTGATGCCACTCAGCCATCTCGTCCTCTGTTGCCCCCTTTTCCTCGCGCCTGCCTTCAATCTTTCCCAGCATCAGGGTCTTCTCCAGTGAGTCAGTTCTTCACATCAGGTGGCCAAANATGTCCATCGAGTCGGTGATGCCACTCAGCCATCTCGTCCTCTGTTGCCCCCTTTTCCTCGCGCCTGCCTTCAATCTTTCCCAGCATCAGGGTCTTCTCCAGTGAGTCAGTTCTTCACATCAGGTGGCCAAAGTATGGTGCTTCAGCTTCGGCATCAGTCCTTCCAGTCAGGACTGATTTCCTTTAGGATGGACTGGTTGGATCTCCTTGCTGTTCAAGGGGCTCTCAAGAGATGTAAAACACACATCAAAATGATAATAAACTCTTGTTAGCAACATCACTCCCCTCCACTTCCCCACTTTTGGACAATATTTTATCTAAAAAAAAAGAGAAAAACACTTCTCGGCGGTGCTGGCCGCTCTGCCTGAGCTTTCCCTACTCGCGGCGAGCCGGGGCTACTCTTCACTGCGGTGCAGACGCTTCGTCGCGGCGACTTCTGTTGCTCCAGAGCTCGGGGTCCGGGGCACCCGGGCTTCAGGAGTTGTGGCTCAAGGGCTCTAGAGCACAGGCTTAGCTGTCGCTTGGCATGTGGGATTTTCCTGGACCAGGGGTCAAACCCATGTCAGCTGCATTAGCAGGCGGGCTCTCACTCACTGCGCCACCAGGGACGTCCTGAAGTTTTCTTGTCAGTGCGATTTTCATACGTTTACTGGACATGTATTTCTCTTCTGTGAATTATCAATTTATATTCTTGGCTAACTTCTTCTATTGGGATGTTATTTTTCCCAATCGTTTATAGATGCTCTTCATAGATTGAGGGAATCAACACGTTCATTAGTGTGACAGCTATTTGCTATAAGCTTGTAATTTGCCTTTTAGTTCAGTCACTCAGTCGTGTCCAGCTCTTTGCAACCCCATGAATCGCAGCACGCCAGGCCTCCCTGTCCATCATCAACTCCCGGAGTTCACTCAGACTCACATCCATTGAGTCAGTGATACCATCCAGCCATCTCATCCTCTGTCGTCCCCTTCTCTTTCTGACCCCAATCCCTCCCTGCATCAAAGTCTTCCAATGAGTCAACTCTTCTCATGAGGTGGCCAGCTTCACATGAGTTTCAGCTTTAGCAACATTCCTTCCAAAGAAATCCCAGGGCTGATATCCTTCAGTATGGACTGGTTGGACCTCCTTGCAGTCCAAGGGACTCTCAAGAGTCTTCTCCAACACCACAGTTCAAAATCTATTCTTCGGCGCTCAGCCTTCTTCACAGTCCAACTCACATCCATACATGACCACAGGAAAAACCATAGCCTTGACTAGACGGACCTTAGTTGGCAATGTCTCTGCTTTTGAATATACTATCTAGGTTGGTCATAACTTGCCTTTTAACTTTGTGCAAACTTTTTTTTTTTTACATATGGATCATATAACTTTTGCTTTGTTTTGAGGTCAAATCTGCCTTTTCCTCTGTGATTTCCTCCCTTGTTTTTATGCTAAGAGAATACCTGAGTAATGAGCCCATGCGAGGGCTCCGAGATGAACTTGGACTTCCGGGAGCCCTAGCCCCCACGCATGTGAGTGGGGTGTTTGTTCTTACTCCCTCTCGGCCTCCACACCCCGGGGGCTGGAGGCCTAAGAGCCGCCCTCTCCAGCTGCCCCGCCTGGGGTGCAGGGGTCCTGGGTGGAGTCAGGCTCGGCTGGCAGCAGTGATGGGTGGCAGTTGGGGGACGTCCCCCTCCTGCCTTGGCAGGGGCGCTCCGACACTGACTCTGCCGCCCCTCTGGTGCCTAGAGCCCCAAGCTGATGGGGCAACAACACCCTCCCCGACCTCTGACCTCCGCTCATAGGCTCCTCCGCCTCTGGGTGACCGACCGTACACAAGCAGATTTGACTGTGGGTGGGAGGGCCCACTCCCATCTCAGTAAGCACTATGCCCTATTTCCCCGCGACGCTCTCCCCAACGTCCCATCCACGGGGTCCCAGCCACTCTCCGGCACGTCCTTCGGCCAGTCCTCAGTGGCCACCCAGCAAGTGTTTGTAAAGGAGAGGCCGATCATGCCTGTGCTTGCTGGAACCCTCTAGAAAGAGTCCTTCCATGGCCCGCCTCCATGAGTCTCCACCACCGGGCTGCACTCCCCAGCGCTGGCGACCCTCCAATCAGAGGGATCTCTCCTCAAGACCGGCTGTCCCTTCCGCCTGCAGGGCTCTGCCCTGCACGCTTGCTCCCCATGCCCATCAGGCCTTGGCTCAGATGCCACCCGACCCCGCAGGGTCACCCATGGCCCCTCGCCCGGCAGGATCTCGCACACCGTGCTTACTGCCCCCTCCCGGCTCACGAGGGAGGGGGTGGGCCGCCCTGCCTCCGGGGGGGGGCGCCCGTGGGCAGGTGGGCACAGGGCGGGGTTCCTCCCCTCGCAGCACAACCAGGAGGGGAGGGACGGCCTTGCTCAGGTCAGCCCCGGCCTCAGGAGCCAGGACCCTGCCTCCTATTCCCTCTCAGGCTCCCCTGACCCCCCTGGCTGTGCCCACACAGGGGGCACGAGCCCCAGCCGGGCGCCAGGCACCCCCCCTAACTCCCCGCCTTTGTCAGGGGAAGCCCGGAGCGGTGAGTCAGCAGGGCTCGCGCGGGACGCCCTGCGTCAGCGCTCCCCGTGCTGAGGCCTCCTGGCTCAGGCCGCGGAACTCCACTCTGCCCCCCCTCACACGCCTGGGTTTGGGGCCGTGAGCGTGCATAATACGTCAGAGCCTGAAGCCTGCGGCTACAGGCCCGCGGCCCGTTGGCAGGGAGGCAGGGCTGCGCTGGGCCGGGGGTGGGGGTCGGGGGTGGGGGCCAGGCAGG
>SJYX01017642.1:121318-132363 GCA_006410675.1 Oreotragus oreotragus | reverse complement strand
CCCCCACCCCCCACCCCGGCCAGGGGCCTCTGAGCTCTGGGTACAGTCTAGGGCCTTGGTCACTTCAGGGCGCCTGCATCTGGGGATCCAGGCAGCCAGGGGCCCTGCAGGCAGGGGCAACAGACCCACAAGCCTGCCGCTGGCTCGACACGCCCGGCAGCGCCTCTGACAGCGGGTGCCTGGGCTCATGGTTGGAGCCCCCGGGTCGGCGCAGAGCTGCAGCGGGCTCTGGGGCCAGGAGGGGACCCGGATGCTGATTGTACCACAACCCAGGGTTTGTGACTCATGTCACCAAGACCCAGGGGCTCCCGCTGATCGGTGACACAAAGACATAAGTTGGTTAGAAGAGGAGGTGAAGGAACCAAGGCTGCCAGACGCACACACAAGCCCTTCTCCCCTCCTTCCTGCCGGACAGGAGAAAACTGTCTCAGCTTCTCCCGGCCCCTTGCTGATGTGGCTCGTGGCTCCAGTGAGATCTGATGGCAAATTGCTAGGTGCGGCCTCCAAGAAACTTCCTTGAGCATCAAGCAGATTCAGCTGGCACCTGCGTTTCACTGTTTGCCCTTCTCCTCTCCTCTCTGGGACCTGGATGCAATGCTGGAGCAAGGCAGCCACTTTGTGACTAAAAGACAAGGGGCACATTCTGCGGATGGATGAGCAGAGAGGAAGGAGAATGAGGTCCTAACGGTGCCACAGCGGTGCTGGCAGCCACCCTGGGCCACCTGTCCGCTGACTGCTTCTCACGTGAGCAAAGACACCTCTGATACCTTTAAGTCACCGCTTTCCTGCAGTTGGTGCTGCCAAACACCATTTCCTAATAGACAAGGGTCTGAGCAGGAAGGCCAGAACAAGAAATAATCGTGAAAATATAAAAGGAGAAATGCTGATTGTAGCTACACCAACTGCCTGTCCCCACCTGTTTTGCTGGCAAAGATGAAAACGTTTGTGAGCATGTCACACAAGCAGGGAGTGTCAGTAAGGAGATCTCTGTGCCAGCTCAGTTGGCAAGATCTCTTGCAGTCACAAGGGCCAGCACTCTCTCTCGAGTGTTTTCTGGAACTTGACTCTGGGTGTGCCTGCCGAGGTGCAGAGGGACAGGGTGGTTAGGAACAGTAACAGACTGGAAACAACAATGATCCCACCCACAGGGCATGGTTATAATGGTTCTGGCACAGTCAGCGAAAAGGACGCTCATGGCTTCATGACAAGAAGAGGGAGGGATCCCTGCGACTCCTTGTTAAGTGGGGAAAGAGATGGGCAGGACTGTGTTTAATGTACTACCATCTTGTAAAAGACTTTAAAAATTATATATATTTATTGATAAAGCTATCAACATGTAAAGGTTATAGTTTAAACAAAAATGTTTTCAGATCTATTATATTACCTATGTGAGACAGGTCTGGACCGTCTCTGCGGATGGAGGTCACTGGTCTCCCCCTAGGGATGCCCACACTGCATACCATACTGAGCGTTTGGGTTTGGGGTCTTTGATCCAAAATACATCGGGTATCTTTTAAGATATCCATTAAAACAAAAACCCTGTCCCGAGCCCAGATCTCCCCTCACGCTGTGGACCAGAAAGTGAATCGAGGCTCCCTGGGGCTGGCCCCTGTACCACACCTCTTTCCACCTGGACCTGGGCTGTGTTTCCAGGCTCCGCCCACCCCTGCCTTCCCCCAGCCTCTTGTGCAAGCCTCTTCCCATCCCCCTCGCTTTCCCCTGGCTGGGGGACTGGCCTTTCCCCACCCCGGCTGTCTGATTGGGCCCCTCTCCTGCTGGCCCTTTCATTCCCCTGCTCAGAACTCACGCCCCTCAGGGCCACTTCCCCGACTCCAGAGGCCCGCATCTGGAGAGGCTGCTCCCCACGCCTCAGCCCCGCCTTTCTCTCCATGGCAGATGGATCCCTTTCAGATCTGACCGAATCTTCTCCCACTGACATATGTTCTCTGTGCAGAAATACCGTCAGGACTGAGGGCCGGGGGCTGCGCCGTCAGGACTGAGGGCCGGGGGGCTGCGCAGTCGGGAGTGTGGGCCGGCGGAGGGTGGGGGTGGCACCGTCGGGAGTGTGGGCCGGGGGGCTGCTCCGTGTGTGTGTGCGCGCGCGTGTGTCACGCGTGTGTGATCCCCAGGCTTCTGCCTGCAGAGGGAGAGTCCCCACACCCTGCCTCACTCCACTAACTACCTTTCCCTGTCTTGACATGATGAATATCTGCAAAGAACGGGATCTCCAAATACGGTCACTCTCACACGGATTCCCTGGTGGCTCAGATGGTCAAGAGTCTGCCTGCAATGTGGGAGATGTGGGTTCGATCCCTGGCTTGGGAAGATCCCCTGGAGAAGGACATGGCAACGCACTCCAGTATTCTTGCCTGGAGAATCCTATGGATGGAGGAGAATGGTGGGCTACAATCCATGGGGTCACAAAGGTCAAACCAGAGCGGTGTCCTCACCCAGCTGGAAATAAAGGCTTGCTCTCCAAACTGGGTCAGACTCCAGTGCCCCCTGCACTGGGCCCAGGATGGCTCCCTGAAAGGGTGTAAGAGGACCAGTGACCTGGAGAGGAAGCTGCCTCTCGGTCCAGCGTGAGTACGTGCGCCTGTGGGAGACTCCGGGAGCTGCTGGGCTGGGGCGGAGCGGGCTGGGTGCCTCCCCCGGGGTGGACTTGCACATGTACTGCCATCATGCACAACCAGGACTCATTCCCTAAGCCATTGTGAAGTGTTAGCCACGCAGTGGCGACCCAAGGACTGTAGCGCGCCAGGCTCCTCTATCCGTGGGATTCTCCAGGCGAGAATGCTGGAGTGGGTAGCCGTTCCCTTCTCCAGGGGATCTTCCTGACCCCGGGATTGAACCTGTGCACTCTGCAGTGGAAGCGTGGATGCTAACCACTGGGCTGCCAGGGAAGTCTCATCCCAGGGTTATTTGTTGTAAGAAACCCAACTTTCAGTAATGATTCTGAAATGATTCTGGAGAAAGAAAGGCATTAACTTTGTCGGTTCTGCTGAGCAGTGAGGAATGCCCTGCAGGGCTTGCAGTGGGTCCGGACACCCAGAGGTCTTGCTGGAAATGTGGGCGGTGCTGGGAGCGCAGTAAAGAGGCCTTTCTTGTCTTCAGTAGCTGTGAGTGAGGGGAGGGAGGCAGGACAGACCGAGGGAGCAGCCAGAGGGGCGGCTGGCTCCAGGGACACGGCTTTGAGGCTAGCTTTGACCAGCAAGGAGAGGGACCGCGGACGGGCCTGACCTTGGCTGTTTTCATCCTTTCCTCCAAACACTTCGGGTTTCGGGGGAGAGTTTGAGGGAGAGGAGGGGAGCAGAGGTGTGGGGAGGGGGGCGCACCCCACACCCCAGTCCTTGTGGACGGCAGGGCTCTAGCTGGCAGAGACACCCTTTTCTGAGCCACCCTGGGAAGCAGCGGTCCTGAGGTTTCCCTTGAGAGACAGGCTTCGGTGTCCAGGCCTCCTCCGGCCTCTTCGGGCACTGCCAGGGCCCTCCCCATCCCAGGTTTTCCAGCGGCGGCGCCATAAGGGGGCTGATGAAGGCAGAGGGGAAGGTGGGTCTGTGAGCAGCCCCGGGGCATGGCAGAGGCCACCCCACTGCGGGTGTGTGTGGGCGGAACAGCTCGCGGCCCTTGCTAAGCCGGGGAGGGCTGCAGCTGGCGCTTAAAAGCGGACAGGGGTGAGGGGCGCAGCAGGCCAAGTGTCCCCCCAGAGCCCTTCTTTGGGAGCACATGGCCTTCTCTGATGCCCCGTCCACGGGGCCTGCGCCCCGGAGTCCTGAAGGTGGCACCTGCATCATCACCTGGCCCTGTTCCTGGGCACCTGCCGTTGATAGACAGACCGACAGACATGGGGTCAGGTCACAGGGCAGCCTCCTAGGTGCCAGAGGGACCAGACCCTGGTCCAGAGAGAGTTCAGCCCAGGGTCTCTCTGCACGTGCATCAAGGGGAGCCGCAGGACAGGGATCTCCGGGGCTTGGGGACAAGAGCCCAGGAGCTCCTTCTGGTGTGGCCCTGCTGCCTGGCACACAGCTCCGCCCCGGGCGGGAAGATGCCCCTCGGCAGGGTGGGCTGGGGAGACGCCTGTGAGGCAGGCACACAACCACCTTCGGGGAGGACAGCCGACCCTGCAGACTCCTGGGTTACGGGCCACGTTCCTGGGCTGCAGCAGCAGCCTTTGACCCGCTGGGAATCTCGCCTCAGGCCTCTCCACGTGAAGGACGGAATGAGACTGAAAAGCTCCCGCCATGGCCCCCCCCGCCCCCCGAGCCTGGAGCCCCCACGTGGACCCTACCTGCAGGGAGGCGGCCGCGGCCTCCAGGAACTGCTCGGGACTGTCCTTCTCAGGCTGAAATCGGTCCAGGTGACTCATCGCTATTTCAGTGCACTTCCCATAGTAGGCCATCTTCCCGGGTGGGACCCTGAGAGCAAACCGCGCAGGTCATGCCCGCCGTGGGCCCTGGGCCACTAGCCCCGCAGGCAGTGACGGGCACAGGTCATGCCCGCCGCAGGCAGTGACGGGCACAGGTCATGCCCGCCGTGCGCCCTGGGCCACTGGCCCCGCAGGCAGTGACGGGCCTCACTGGGCCCACAGAGGGTCCACCGGGGAGCCTCGCGTGGTGAGGAGTGCCAGGCCAAAGTGGGGACCCCGGCGGGCGTAAGCCCAGGCCCACCTCCTGGACAGCATCCCTGCAGGCCTCGGGGAGCCCACCCCCGGCTCCCGCTCACCCACAGCCCCCACAGCCCCCACAGCCTTCTCTGCCCACGGAGGGAGGGTCCCAGGGTGAGCCCTGAGGGAGGCCTGGCCAGCATGGAGGCCCCTGAGCCCACCCGAGTCTCCCTCAGCCCAGCTGGGGCGTGGTGACGGGTGACTCAGCAGTCCTGCTCAGAGGAGGGGGGCACCTCGTCACAGAAGTCTGGGGCAAGAAGAATCCTCAGGTCTCCACTTTAAAGGTGAGGTAACCGGCACCCTGGCTGGTGCTGAGACGGTGGGGGACAGGGAGGCCCGGCGTGCCGCCGTCCACGGGGTTGCGAAGAGTCGGATGTGACTGGGCTACTGAACAACAATGACAACCAGCACCCAGGCAGGACGCCAGGCCAGAACATTCCAGAAGCGCAGCAGCTCCAGCAGACTGGCTCGCTCAGAGCCCTCCTCTGGCAGACCCAGGAGAAGCTGCTTGGGCTGGAATGGGCCCCAGGACCTGGCTCTAATAGCTGACCCCTCACTGTCCTCTGAGCAGGGCGGCCCAGGACCTGGCTCTAATAGCTGACCCCACATTGTCCTCTGAGCAGGGCGGCCAAGCCCCATCTCACCCCCCGTGGCTCCACGCTAGCTGAGCAGCTTCTGGGTCACCATGCAGCTTGCTTCCCGGGCACCAGCTATCAGCAAGGCTGCTCCTCCCTCCACTAAGCTGGACCGGCTCCCGAGAGCAGCCCGCAGCCCTAGGTCCCGCAGGTTGGAGACCGAGCAGAGAAACACCGGGTTGCCCAGTGGGAGGCCAGCCCCAGTCAGTCACGGCCCTCTGGGTGAGACCCCCCCCACCATCACTTTAAAGAGAGCAAAGGCCAAGTGCCACCAGTCGCCGCAGAGAGCCTCTGACGCCAAATACGGAAACAGAAGCCCGCCACAAAGGACGTTCGAGAACAGTGGGAATAACCCAGAAACAAACAACTATGCTAGCTCGGAGAGGGAGAGATGCGGTGTTCACAAAGCAAATGCGGAGAAGAGAGTTCTTGGAAATTAAAGTGTGATAGCAGAGCGGGAGACGTAAATAGGAGAGGTGAAGACAGAGTGGAGAAGAGAGAGCAGAGAGCAGAAGAACAAGATGATGTCAAAAGTGGGGAAAAAACCACCGAGAAATCGAGAACCGTCCAAGAGACCCGCTGTGCATTCCAGCTGACAGGGGTTTCCGAGAGACAGGAGAGACGTAATACAAGAGAGTGTCCCAGCATTGCTGGACGGGGGCCCTGGAGGCAGGTGGTGAAGGGAGGGACAGGGCCGGGTGAGGGCAGCCCCAGGTCCCCCGACAGTAACTCTGGGCACCAGGCCCCAGGGAACCCCTCTCCAGCCCCGAAGGATGATGGCTCCGGAGGCAGGGGTGGGTGCTGGTGGTGCCAGCAGCTGACTCCCCGGTACCCGTGGGAGATGGACAGAGAGGCCCTGCCCCCCGGCCCGGGGAGTGTGCCCAGAAAGGGGCAGGCATGGCACTGGAAAACTGGAGGTTTTTCCAGGAAGGTGAGAGCAGGGGGCAGGCTGAGGGTCTCCTCCCTGAGCACTTTTTCGGACGCTTTGATGCCTACCCTCACCAGGAGAGGGAGTGCAGCGCTGAGCTGCCGGGGGTCTGCACACCTGGGCCCTGCGCCACGCTGCATGGAGGCCTGACTGGGCCCTTCGGCTCCTGGGGCCCGCTTTGAGGCCTGGCCACTGCTGTGCGTGGACACAGAAGCTGGCTGGGGCCTGTCCCAAATGGGGCTGGAGGAAAGGCCTTGCGGGCCTCGGAAACACGCTGGAACTGGCCTGCAGCCCTGGGCCCGGGGGAGGGCCCGCCTGCCCTGGAGACCACATCTCAGGAGGGTCAGTGGATCCAGAGACAGGTCTACCACAGCCAGGGACAGCCGTGTGAGCA
Source organism: Oreotragus oreotragus (assembly GCA_006410675.1). Classification (NCBI taxonomy): domain Eukaryota; kingdom Metazoa; phylum Chordata; class Mammalia; order Artiodactyla; family Bovidae; genus Oreotragus; species Oreotragus oreotragus. The sequence goes on along the minus strand of SJYX01017642.1, from coordinate 125,743 downwards.
AAGGCCATGACCCACGAAGGCTTGGGGGCTGCCCGGGAGTCCCTGTCTCCACACCGGTCCTTGCAGCCAAGCGCTCCTGAGCTGCTGGCACCACCAGGACCCGCCACCGACTCGTGGCAGGGTGGGGTGGGAGGTCTGGGAGGAGCAGCCTCCGGTCCGCGGAGTCTCCTTCCACTCCAGCCATCACTAGCACCCCCGAGTTCTCAGCTGCTGCGGACCCGGCGGAGCCTCCTCAGCGTGCCCCCCTCCTGAGGCTCGGCTCTCAGTCCCTGGACTCTCTTCCGTCCTCGCCCTGGCGCTGCCTGCTTCGGCTTCTCACTGGCTCAGAAGCCCCATCACATATCTCTCCAGAAACTCGAACTTTCTCCTCTCCCTGGTGAGCTCCTAGGCACCCCTCAGCACCCCATTCACATATCGCCACCTGTGAAGCCTTTCTTGCGCCTCCCTTCGCTCTCCCCTTCTCTGTGCCTCTTCCAACGTCGTCCCAACTTCCCTTAAGCTCCCGTGAGCCCCTGGTGCAGGGTCTGCTTGTCACCTGGGGTCCCTGGCCCTTCCCCCAGAGCGGGCCCTCTGCACCAGCCTCACAATTGTCCGTGGAAAGAACCGGCCCTCAGCACCAGCCTCACAATTGTCCGTGGAAAGAACCGGCCCTCAGCACCAGCCTCACAATTGTCCGTGGAAAGAATGAGCAGCTGTAAAGACGTACGCAAGGACTGGCCGCACTAAACGGCTCTTGGGTTTCAATCTGCTGTTCCAATCATAACGAGAGTTGTGATCCAGAGAGACCTATTCAAAGATTTAAGCCTTGGCTTCCACAGGTTCTAGAATTCAACAGAGCTCAGCTCTATGGTCTCATTTAATTGGACAGTAATAGACGCCTCAGTGGCATTCATGAGGCAGGTTACCGTGGGCTCGGGGAGGTGGGTCAGCCTCTTCATCCCCAAGGAGCGTTTCCTGCCTGTGGGACCCATTGAGGCCCAGGCTGGGGTCTAAAATCCTTGACCACACACTCCACCAGATCCCGGAACTGCATGGAAGAGGCACCATGTCAACACGATGAGGGAAATAGCAGTCAACTCCAGGGCTCACAAGGAAGTCCTGAACCTGGGCAAAAAGTCTATTTTTATGAAAGCAATGTCAACTATCAGTTTTTCTCCTTCCCCTGCACTGTGGTCACATTGGGGTGCTGCCCTGGGACACGCTCAGCCTGGAGGGACTGGGTAAAGGGATCCCTGCCGTGCCTGATGTGGGCACTGAGAGAGCACATGTGGATGTGTGCGTGTGCATGTATGTGTGTGTCTATGTATGTATGGGTGTGTGTGTGTGTGGTGTGTGGGTGCATGTGTCTGTATATGTATACATGTATGTGTATGTGTGTGGGTGTATGCATGTATGTGTATGCGTATGTATATGCATATGCATGTATGTGTGTCTAACAACACCTGGGCAGGAGGGCTTTCCTCCCCTCCTCTCCCCTACTGTCCTGGAGCTGGAACATTCTGAAAACAGGATGACCTGAGGTGATGATGCAAGTCAAGGAGGAGCAAGAGAGCCATCCAAGGCCTCCCCGTCCAGAGAGACCTGGACGGAAGCAGTGAAGGGAGGGGCAGGGTGGAGGACACAGAGAAGAGGCCCCTCTTCAACTCTGGCTCATTGTCAGGCCTGTGGGCTCCTGGGGTGGGGAATGGGCACCCCACACCTGCCGCAGAGGGCTGCCTGTAAAGGTGGACACTGAAAGAGGCACTTGCCTTCTGCATTCCAACGGAAATTAGCCTAGAATCTTAGTCAAAATAGTCACAACTTTGGGTAGGAAATAGGTTTTGAAGTTCATCCAATTCCGATGCGTGCTTTTAGCACCTCAGCTTTATTTTAATGGTGTAAAACCATACATGTGGGTAAGTGAGATTTAATTCCCAAGCTTATTGTTTTTTTTTTAATATTGATTTTAACTCCAGTAATCAGGCCGTGACTGTCTCATTTTTAAGGAAACTTTAAAGGTGGGCTAGACCAAGTCTTTTCTTATCAAATCCATAAGAAGATTTAAATTCCATAATCCCATCAGACACACACTGGTTCAACACTCTCAGTCACTAGAGAGACTTAATTGACATAGATCCCAAATGTGTGCTAATTGAAATATATTCTTTTCCTGCCTTTAAATTCTGATTAGAGCCAGTCTCCTAAGGATTTCTGCTAAGTCATGCTCAGATGACTTTGTTTAACGTACAGACCCATGTGGCAGGTTCTGTTGGTTGCTTTTCAGTCTTCTCTATTCCTTCCTCCCTGAGTACAAAACTCTGATTTTTAGTTGGGTCCACTGTTGACTAACTGGAAGAGGACATTTCTTAGCCTTCCTGGCATCTGGGTGTGGCAAGAAGTGGAAGTATCTTGGAGACTTCCAGAAAGTCTCCTTGGAAGAGATGGGCACACACTTCCTCTCTTTTCCATCTTTCTGTCTGGACTCAGGAGGTGATGGCAAGAACTTAGGAAGCAATTCTGGACAACGAGGAAACATGCAAAGATGGCAGAAGAGCAAGTTAGAGGAACCCAGATCTCCTTGATGACTTTTGAGGGTGTCATATCTCCCATGATTTCCTCCCCACTGGGCCTATTTTTTGGAAACATTAATAACTTTGTCTGGGTCACTGTGACGTTTTGCATAAAGCTGAACCTAATCCTAACTATTGGGCTTCCCTGGTGGCTCATGGTAAAGAATCTACCTGCCAATGCAGGAGACTCGGGTTCAATCCCCAGGGAAGATCACCCGGAGGAGGAAATGACAACCCACTCCAGTATCCTTGCCTGGATAATCCCAAGGACAGAGGAGCTTGGCGGGCTACAGTCCGTGGGGTCACAGAGTCAGGCACTACTGAGCGGCTAAGCAACATTAGCACGTAACAGGTTTTCAGATTTTTTTGATTGTTTTTATGGAGGCAAACTAGGGCACTTTTGGGGGAAGTAGTGAATACGGGAGAATATCTTCTTAAAAAGTATCTCTTGTTGAGATGATTAGAAAAAAAAAAAAGCACTGTTAACTTCAATCAAGGAGTTGGAAGAAGAGGAGGTTAGCGAAAGCAAGACGGGAAGCAAGAAAGAACTAGCCTGCAGATCTAGGGAAGTGCAGGTGGGAGGTGCCGGTGCTGAGCGGACGCGCTTTGCCCCACTTTCATGCTGCCCTACTCCGCGTACCTGTTAGGCCCCGCCGGTGCTCCGGAACCTCCCTTTTTCGTCACCGACCGCCGCACAGCGGTTGCCAGGATCGCGAGGGGGCTCAGGAACAGCAGAGGGTCCCGCCCTCTGCACTTGTGCTCTGCCTGGACCTCTCTGCAACCCCTTGGGCAGGAGCCGTGCTGTGATGCAGTTGGACCTTCGTCACCTAGCAACCGCTGCACGCTTCGGGGCCGTGGGCGGGAAGACTACAGCCCCCAGAATACACAGCGCCCGCGGCGCGGCAGAGGTCGCCCCATTCAAGTGCCCCCCACGCCTCCTCGCAATGCCCGTCGGGACTTGTAGTTCTCGGCGTCGCAGGGCGCGCCGGGTCGCCGGCGGGGGAGCGCGCCTCGGGCGGGGCGCGGCGCGGCGCGCGGATTGGGCAGCCTCCGCGGCTCTCGGCGGGGCCGGGGGCTAGCAGCGCGTCAGCGCATGTGTGGCGCGAGCGGCGGTGGCCGGTGGAGGCGCGGGGTGTCAGTGAGCGGGGAGGCACCGGCGCCCCAGTGCCCGGTCGGTCCGCGCGTCTGTCCGCGGGTCCGCGCCGCGCGCCGCTCTCCGAGCATCTTCCGGCTGCGCACCTGCCCCGCGCACCTGCCGCCCGCCCGCCCAGCGCCCCCCGGGTCCGCCCGGGACCCCGGCCCGGCCCAGCCCCGCGTCCGCCCCGCGCCGCACCCGGGGCCAGGCGCAGCGCTGCGGAGGTAAGGGCTGCCGAGGTCGGGCCGGGCCGGGCCGGGCTGGGCCGGCGCGGCGATGATGAACAGGTTCCGAAAGTGGCTGTACAAACCCAAGGTGAGCGCTGCCGGGCAGACCCTCTTCCCGGTCAGGACCGGCCTCTCCGCGGTGCCGCCAGCACCCTTCCGGCTACTCGGCGACCTGCAAACACGGTCGCCCTCCCCTCCCCCCGACTTGAGCGGGTCCCCCCGCGACCCCGCCTGGTGCAAACCCCTCCTGCTCTTACCCTCGAACCCGGGTGCACTCGCTGCCGCGCCTGCCGCCTGCCAGAACCGGCCTCTCGCGCTTCACAGTCGGGTCCTGCGTGTGTCCAGCTCGCACCTCGTGGTGGCCGGCCCGCAGCCCGAGCAGGACCCCCCCCCCCCACCACCACTTCTGGGTTCCGGAAAGACCTGTCCAGACCCCTCGCTGCGGCGGCGATGACTCCTGCATTCCTCTTATGCGCCCCCTCCCCGTTAGACTGGACCCAGAATGTACCTCCCA
>SJYX01017642.1:99794-116437 GCA_006410675.1 Oreotragus oreotragus | reverse complement strand
CCGCTCCCCGCCCCCCCCACCACTCCGCCCCGCAATCAGAAACGAACCCTCTCTACGTTTCCTTCAGGTTCTAGAGCGGGCCCTCGTATCTGTCTCTTTCCCGGGGCCCGGAAGGACCCCCTCTTTGCCTGTGTCCGGAGCGGGTCCCCATCCCACTTCCCGAACCAGGACCGATCCGCGCCTGACCCACTTGGCGTGCGTATCCTTGTCCCGTGCCCACCCGCGTGCCCTGAACCCAGGGGATGCTCCTGCCCGCCGGCGGAGGGTGAGTGCGCCCGGGGCCGCAGGCTCGGAGGGTGGGCGGCGAGCTCTCCCCGGCGCGGCGCCCCTCCATGGTCGTGAGTCGGGGTCTGGGCAGCGTGCCCCGCGCCGCCCTCGGCGGCTGCGCCAGTCGCACTGCGGGCGCTGCGTCCCTCGCCGCTCGCCCAGGGCTCGAGTCCTCTGCGGCCGGAGCTCGTCGGGGTGCGGCGGTGCGCCCGAGCCGTGAGGAGTCCTGGGCTCACCCTAGACTTCCCGGGGCCTCACGCTGGGGGACCGGTGCCGCGGTAGGGCCGGGGCGCTGGGGTCTTGGCTGGGGGGGGGTTGGTTCTTGGCCGTGGTGGTGCCAGTGGTCATCTCTAGGCGCCTCGGACATCCACAATGGGGCTGAGCGACCCCAGGGACACCCTCACCCCAAGGCTGAGCACTTCTCTGGATCAGGGTTTTCTGGCCCTCTACCCGGCCGGGGGTCGTATCTCAGGGTCGGGGCGAGGGGGCGGTCCTGAAATCTGTGGTCTCCTGGCGCTCTTTTGGGGTCAGCCGCCGTCTATTGGAGGTTGGGCACCCGAGGTCCGCCGCGAGTTCAGAGACCACAGGGGCTCGTGCGTCATCGCCCGCGGGGTCACCGTTGGGTTGAGGGTTGAGGGTGCCTGGGGCCACCCCTTGCTTGGCCTCGCCCCGGGGGGATTCAGGTTCTCTCCTGCCTGAGCCGGCTGCAGCCCTGCTCCCGCTCCTCTTCCCGCCTCCCCGTCGGATCGCAGCTGTGTTGGCCGCTTCCTGGGGGTACCCTGGTTTTGGGCCTCCCTGCCCTTGGCCTCCCGCCCAGCCCTCTTCTTACTGCAGTCCCCCCACCCCCACCCCCAGCAGCGGCTCTGATCCTCCCGGTTGGTGCTCTGTAGGTGGCCAGGGGAGGGGAGCCGCCTTTGAACACGACGTCTGTACAAGGAGTGGCTTTCTGTTTGTGTGACTTCTGTCCCCAGTTAAGGAAAAACCAAATAGACTTTCAGATGGTCACTTTGGGGGTGGGCCCCAGAACTGTTTTTCAGTGGGCAGGGCTGGGAAGAGACAACGTGTCGTGTCGTAGTGACATTCTGCTGTCTCTGAAAACACTCTGTCAAGGACCCTTTTCTCAGGCGGGGCTGTGGAAGAGGCCTTGTTTCCTGGGTGGCTGCTGTTGTTCGGCCCCATGGGCTGCAGCCCGCCAGGTTTCCCTGTCTTCACTATCTCCCGGGGTTTCCAGGGTTGCCTGACTGTAACATATTGTTGGAAGGGACGCAAAAGCGACGTGGACACTCTCTTTCATCCAGTGGCCCTCCCTGCTTCAGTTTAGGGAAGAGTCTTTAGAAGTGGGAAATGATTCTGCCCTTGAGATTGTGCCCCAGAATTGAGAGTTGAGTCCCGAGTTTTCCCTCTCTGCAGGCAGGTCTGCCCTTCCAAAGCCAGCCCGGGGGCTGGGCAGGGCCAGGTGGAGAGTCTGTGAGTCAGCCTGCGCCCGAGGAGAAGTGGGGTGGGGGGGGGTTTCTTCTGGTCCTGCTCCTTCCCTTAATGTGGTGTCTCGGTCTGTCATCTGACCCTTGGACTCAAGACGCATCTCCATCTGAGATCTTTGTGTTTGCCCTGAGGCCGATCAGCCTGAGCCTGGCAGTCCTTCGTTGGGCTTCTGTCTTTGGGGTTAAACATCTTGATTATTTGAAGGGTTGGAGGAGGTTAGGTCACCGCAGTAGCTTTTCATTTTTCAAACCAAAGCTATTTTGGCCTTAGATTGTGAACTGAAGTTCATGCTTTCCTTCCCTTTGGCACAAGTGAGCAGCAGTCAGTTCTGGGAGGTTTCTGGGCCTCGAAGGGTTGAAGTGTTAAATGCTAGGTGTGGGGAGGTGTGTCTGAAGAGAGGTTGCTACCTATGGCGAGGGTTTTTTCCACCATTATATTTGGATAGATATGGAATTCAAACTGAATTCTTGATTTAATCCCTGGTTTGGTTTGAAACTGAACACTGAGCTTCTTGTTCATCACAGTGCAATGAAAAACATTCTGAAACCAAAAATACTCGTTTTTCCGAAAGGCATTTGGAGATGCTTTAAAATATTCTTATATGATGCTTACAATTTTTGATGTCTGAGTCATGAATAGCTACCTAAGCTGAATGGTAGGCGGCTCTCGTCTCACTCCCCAGACCAACCTGATGTGTACGATGGTTATTTGCAGGCGCTCATGCTCCCTTCCTTTTATTTTCTTTAAGGTGGTCTTTCAAGCACTATGGTGGTTTTTCTCCATGGAAGGTGTTTCGGATTTCTAAGTGTCTTTGCTTTTGCTTAGGGAGAAATCTTCCAAGAAAGAGTTAACTCTAAGAACGTGAGCTATCTTGCAATACCGGGTCTTCATTTTCATCAGAAGTCCGCACACTTGTGTTTGTTGCTGGGCTAGAACTTTGTCCGTATCCCTGGTGACTGGGCTCGGGGGAGGGCCTGGCGCGGGTGCGGGGCCTGACCCGAAGCCTCCCGGTCTCTTTGGCCGTCAGGGAGCGAGCTCTGGAGGCATCGTTTCCCGCCCTTGGGGAAGAACAGATCAGCGGGTGGGTGGTGTTGCCAGGTGGACGGGGATTCCCACGCTCGGCCGTGTGTCCCACGAAGAGCTCTCTTGTCTGCACCCCCGAACCACGTCTAGGGGGTGGGGTCGTTAACTTTCCTTATCCCCCCTTCTTTGCGGGGAAGCAGTCCTTGTAAATACAGAGCTTTCCTGAGTGAGTTTATCTGGAAACTTCCCGTCAACATTCTGGGTTCGGTTCAGGGATGGACTGGCCTTTTCCAAGAGAAGCTGAGAAACCTGCTGGGTGTGTGCGGTTTGTGAAGGAAGCCCTTTGCGGAGTTGCGGTCTGCCTGCTGCGGGGCTGGCGGGTGGGGCGCCGGGGGGGGGGTTTGTGTGTGAGGCTTCCCACTGTGGCTGTTGGCCCAGCCGGTCTCCGTGGGCAGCTGGGCATCGGGGGCCCCTCCCTGTTTCCAGAGTCCAGGCTGCCCGGTGGGGACCGTCACTCTGCCCCTTGACCCCCAGGTGGAGGGGGCCCTGCAAGTATCAAACCAGCTGGCCCCAGGGCTAGGACAGTCCTGGGCTTGGGTCTGCACGGCCCCCGTTGTCCACAGACACGAGCAGCCACTTGTCCCTGGGGGGCGCACCCCCACTGGCAGCAAAGCCTCAGGTTCAGAAGCATGGCACGAGGGGTCGCAGTGGAGGTGAGTGGGGTGGCAGTCTTCCCGTGACATGAGTCCTGCTGCCCCGGGCTCTGGACGGGAGCCTGGCCGTGGCCGTGGCCGTGGCCGTGACTGCGGCCGGGCGCCTCAGCGGCACCTCTGCGTGCCCCACCCGGAGCGCGGCGAGGACACGGTCGGGCACGGACGCAGCTCCAGGGCTCGGGATGTCAGGGCTGACTGCTAGCAGCGCTGAGTGCTAGCTGGTTCTTCTCCAGCCGATAAACCCTGAGCACCCAGCTGCGGCCGCAGCCGCCCTCAGAGCAGCAGGTCTGTCTCCCGGGAGGTGGGGGGGGGGGAGCTGCTGGAAGGCCAGGCGGTCTGCCCCGGCCAGCGGAGGCCGGGCCGGGAACGGGGCTCCCGAGTCCCGGAAGGATGCTCGGCCGTGCTGAGTCAGCGCGCTGGCTGGGCGCACCTGTCTCTTGTCCCTGAGTTCAGAAGGTGCTGGGCCCCGCCCCCGCCCCCAGCTCCGGCCGCCCCCCAAGAACCATCCTTCTGATGCAGGCCAGCCCAGGCACACAGGAGGGTCTCCGGGGGGGGGGGGGGGGGGGAGCTGCTGGAAGGCCAGGCGGTCTGCCCCGGCCAGCGGAGGCCGGGCCGGGAACGGGGCTCCCGAGTCCCGGAAGGATGCTCGGCCGTGCTGAGTCAGCGCGCTGGCTGGGCGCACCTGTCTCTTGTCCCTGAGTTCAGAAGGTGCTGGGCCCCGCCCCCGCCCCCAGCTCCGGCCGCCCCCCAAGAACCATCCTTCTGATGCAGGCCAGCCCAGGCACACAGGAGGGCCCGGGAGTCCGCTTGCCAAGGAGGCCTGTGGCACCCGCGTCGGGTCTGGTGGGGGACTTGGTAGGCGGCTCTCGTCTCACTCCCCAGGCTCTGCTGCCCTTCGTCTGTGGCTAGGGGTGGGGGGGGCACGTTGGTGGGGTGTGGGCAGAGGGTGGGGTGGGGGGGCCTGGGCCTTGGTGTACTGTCCCCTGTGAGTGGGAAGTGTGTCGAGTAATTCCGTTTGCCCCTCTGCTGGAAGGCGGGTGACGTCAGCACGGCCTCTCGCTCAGATTGCCTGGAGTCCCCAGAGCACCAGGCAGGCTAGTCCTCCCCGCGTGGAGGTGCCCGTGCGTGACTGGGCGGTCATCTGCCGGTTTCGAAGGCAGAGTCTTGTCGGGGCTGATAACCTCGAGCAGCCTCGGCCCTGAAGGGTTGCCATGTGGCCACAGAGGTGGGCACAGGTGAGCTGATTCCAGTTCAAAGAAACGTCTGCAGAGCTGTGGGTGTCGAGATCCTTCCCGTGTTTACCGCCCTCGGTCTTTGCTACCCGCCTTGGCTTATGCGTCTCCAGAGTGTTGAAGCCACAGATGGGGTGGCAGGTGCCTCACCGCCCGCACCCCCAGCCCTGCCTGCAGTGAGGGGAAGAGACCAGATAGGTGGAGTTTGAGGGGGCCATCTCTGCCTGAGGCTCACGGTGATGGCTCAGGAAGCGACCTCTGTCATTGTTGGTGGAGCTCGCAGGCGGGGTTGGAGGTGCAGGGTTGAGACAGAGCTCTGCGTGGATGACTTTGCAGGGTCCCAGAGGCCTGCGTGGCTGCTAGGTACTGCTGCCAGGTCATTCTGAGAATGAAGCTTCTCAACAGGGGCCTCCCTTTCTTTGGGTGCTCAGCTTTGGGGAGGAGACCCTGGCTTGCCCTCCGGCGTCCCGGGATCTGGTTACCTTCACCCTCCCTGGTGGGAGAGACGCTGCCCACCATTTGGGTACCCCTCCCAGGTGGGAGTCCGAGGGCTTAAGTTCAGCCAGTGTGGGCCTCTGTGGGGTCCACCGTATCAGGCCCGACCCCAGACCTCCTGAGCTATCATCCCGTGGACGTGGCCCGAGTCCCTGTCCCTTTGGCTGGAGGCTCAGGACCCAGCAGAGGACCCCAGAGCGGTGGGCAAGGGAGGGAGTCGGGCCCGGGGGCTGGGCGTGAGTGATGCCTTGGGGTAGGTCTCTGCTGCTGAAGGCTCTGAGGCTTTGGGGGCGCTGGTTAACAATTCGACTATCCTGATGCAGCCTTTCTTACCCACGGGGTTAGCTTGCTGGAGCCATCACAGGGACTAGGACTGAATTTAGGTCTGTCTGACCCCAGGCCTGGAGCCCATACGCACCCCATCCTGAGCTGTGCCTTTCCTGCAGGAATGAGCTGTAACTGTCATCGGTTTTTGCGTGAGTCCCATTTGGTGAAACAATTACTTTTGTACTTTTTACACTTGGATTGCAAAGAAACTTGGGTATTGATCGGCAATTCAAGTGTTTGAAGGAGGAAAACAAAAATGAATGGATTTTATTTTCCACCGATATGAACAGATTAAGCAAAAGTAGAACGGAGCGTTTCATGTTACGGTAATTCACGCAGAGCGTTTCGAGTTACGGTAACTCACGCAGAGCGTTTCGTGTTGCGGTAACTCACGCAGAGCGTTTCGTGTTGCGGTAACTCACGCAGAGCGTTTCGTGTTGCGGTAATTCACGCAGAGCAGTTGGTTAAGATGAATGGGATGTTTTTCCTTCTTACAGTGAGGACGGTGACGCTCTTCCATTTCTCACTGTCCTGTGCTGGGTGGGGACGCTTCACGGGGGCTCCCTTCACGGCTGAAGGGGGTCTTTTGAGCTCCGCACGTTGTCGTTCAATTGCTAAGTCGTGTCGTGTCCGACTCTTTGCAGCCCCATGGAGTGCAGCACGCCAGGCCTCCCTGTCCTTCACCATCTCCCGGAGCTTGCTCAAATTCGTCCACTGAGTTGGTGATACCATCCAACCATCTCATCCTCTGTAGTTCCTTTCTCCTGCCTTCAGTCTTTCCCAGCATCAGAGTCTTTTCCCGTGAGTTGGCTCTTCGAATCAAGTGACCGAAGTACTGGAGCTTCAGCTTCACCATCAGTCCTTCCAGTGAATATTCAGGGTTGATTGAGCTCTGCTTGGGGGCTCTGTAAGTCTCTGCTGTGGCGGGGTTTGTTCCAGCCAACACTTTCCCCTTGACAAACCAGCCCCAACCGTGGGGGTATACTGGCTGGGTTCCTGGGGGAAATGAGTTAGCATGCCCACTGTGGGGGTGATGTATTTATAACAGTCGTTTTTTTTTCCCCTTGCATTTTCCATTTTTGAGTATGTTTTCAGTTGCTTCTAAGGATATTGTAGTTAATTTTAAAAAGTCAAGAGCAGAACCTGCCCCTAGATGTCGATACCGTGTTCCCAGTGGCATGAGCAGCCGGAAGGTGGAAGCGGCCCAGATGTCCACCAGCAGTGAGCAGGTGAACACACTGGGGTTCGTGCCCACGACGGAATACGATCCAGCCACGAAAAGGAATGAGGCACCCAGCGCAACGTGCGTGAGCCTCGAAACCCCGATGCTGAGTGTAAAGAAGCCAGACCCGAGAGGGCGAATCGCGAGTGATTCCATTTATGTGAAATGCCCAGGAAAGGCAAGTCCACCGAGACAGGAGGTGGATTGGTGGCTGCTGGGGTGGGGGTGGGGGGCGTGAGGAATGATAGCCTGAAGGTACGGGGTTTCTTTGGGAGGTGGTGGGAAAGTTTTAAAACTGGAGCGTGGGTGCACTAAATGCCCCTGGATCGCACAGTCTGGCGTGATTCCTTGTATCAATTTCACTTCAATTGAAAGAAAGGGATTTTTGGAGAGTTGTTTTTTTTTTTTACGAATTGTATTGAGATAATCAAGATAAAAGGTGTTTTGCAGCTGAACAGAAAGCTGCTCGGGTCCACGTTTCTCAGGGGGGCTTGGTGTCCTGGGGCCCCACGGCTTGCAGGTCCTCACTGGCCAGCGCCCGTCCAGCTCTCCCTCCTGGTGGTGTCGGGGGTCCAGCTCTCCCTCCTGGGGGTGTCGGGGGTGGCGGCCATGCGCCCCGGGGCGTGTTCTCCGAGGAGGGGTGAGTGGACCAGGGGTCAGCGGGGAGGGGCAGGGAGCCTGTGGGGCCAGGGCTGGGTCAGACGCTAGGGTCATTGGTGCTCAGAGTCACCTGGGTACCTGGAAGAATAAAGCAGGCTGTCCCAGAAGGGCCTCCTACCGCCCCGCTGAGGCGGAATTTGCCATAAGAAGTTGCGAAACTCCTGAGAAAGTGGTTCCCCCTGAGCAAGGATCCGAAGTAGCAAAGGTGTGGAATATTACTCAGCCATAAAAAGGAACACATTTGAGTCAGTTCCAGTGAGAACCGACGAGATGAACCTAGGGCCGACTGTGCAGAGTGAAGTAAGTCAGGAGGAGAAAGACAAATATTGGGGAATCTAGAGAGACGGTACTGATGAACCTGTTTGCGGGGCAGCACTGGAGAGGCAGACACACAGAACAGACTTGTGGACAAGCCGGGGAAGGAGAGGGTGGGAACAGTTAGAGAGGAGCATTGAAACATACACGTTACCACGTGTAGGATAGGGAGCTAATGGGAAGCTGCTGTGTGACAGCAGGGAGCTCAGCCCGGTGCTCTGATGACCTGGCGGGTGGAATGGAGGTTCCGGAGGGAGGGGACATGTGTACATAAAGCCGATGTGCATCGTATGGCAGAAAGCAACACAGCACTGTAAAGCTATTATCCTCCAATTTAAAACAGATTAAAAGAAGAAAATGAAACGCCTGGGCTCACAGGACCGCTGTGAGAACAGTCCGGGACGTGCGGAAAAACACAAGGCAACCGGGCCTTATTTATTTAAAACATTTTAATTTTTTTTTTTTTTTTTGGCTGCCTAGTTCCCCAGCCAGGAATTGAACCTTTGCCCGCTGCAGTGGAAACGCAGAGACTGAACCAGTAGGTCACCAGGGAACTTCCCTGAGCCTCTTTAAACCAGAGCCAGAGGAAGCTCCCAGAATGAGAAAAGGCAGTCTTTGGGTTAAAAAGCAAAGCCGAGGCCCAGTGCAAGGAGTGGGTTAAAGGTTGGAGGGGGCTGGTGAGCTGGCAGGTGGCTGAGGAGGTCACCCGGCAGATGGCCTGGGAAGTGGGCAGCACCCTGAGAGGCTTGGAGACACAGAGGGCAGGATGAGGGGGTCTTAGGTGCACTGATGGGGCTTCCAGGATGAGAGGCTGGAGAAAGGGAGGCTCTTGTCTGCCCGTGTTGGTGGTGTTCAGGCTCCATGCTGCCCACGTCCTAAACAGCATGGGCGGTCCTGAGTGCCGCCTGAGTGATGTGCTGACTCACCATGCCGAGTGCATGGCACGTGGGGGACTCCTCGGGAGGACAGTGGGCGGGGCTGGGCCCCAGGCCCAGAGAAGGGGCTGGGGTTCACGGGCAGGGACCTCGCCGGGCGAGGGAGCTGAGGGGTGCAGGCAGAGTCCCCGTGGAGCGGGGCTGCTACCTGCAGAGGCGAGCCAAAGGAATGCAGTTTTGCCCAAAGACAAAAAGGTACCCGCCCCCCGATCCTTGCTGGAGAGACCTGTTCTCCAAAAGCAGAATCAAAGTCAGCAGAGGGAGTGGGAGGCGAGAAGCAGTCAGATGCGCCAGCGTGGGAGCAGCGGGGGAGCCCGGCTCCGGGGAGCGGTCCTGAGAGCCCTCAGGGATGGGTAACCTGGGCTGATGCCCGCCGGCTGGCCGGACAGACAGACAGTGCAAGTCGAGGCTGCTGTTCTGGCCGCCTCTGGGCCGTGAGCTGAGTGTGTGCGTGAGCTCGATGAGCCCTCCGTGTTAGTCACAGACAGGGAGCTCCAGACTCGGAGAGGGAAGAAGGAACACAGATGGTGGAGCTCATCCAGCCGCAGCAGCAGAGGCAGGGAGAAGGGAAATAAAAGCCGAGCAATGAGGCTGCGGAAACTGCGGCAAATTCCGCGGAGTCGGAGCTCCGCGGACGGAGCAGGTGCCTCAGGCCTGCCTGAAGGAGGTCCGGGGCGGGGGGGACTTCTTCCCCGGCTGAGAGCAGGCCCAGGGCTAAGCAGCCTGTGCAGAGGTGGGGAAGGGGGGCCCTAGAAGTCGGTTCCCGGAGCTTTGCCTGCAGGCGGGGTGTTGGGAGGCCTTAGGGAAAGGATGAGGCAGGGCGGGGCTGGGCACAGAGGACGCTAGGCCTCGGGGCTGGCCCTTCTGGAACGCTCGTCTGCCACCCTGGACAGGTGGCAGGTGCCTGGGAGGGGCCTCCTCGGTGGAAGCCACCCTGGGTGCTGAGGGTGGGCCCCTCGCTCCTGGAGCCAGACCCGTGTACGTGGGGGATGGCTTAGCCCAGGACCTCCCACCCCAGCGTCCGGAGTCAGGGGACCATCAAGAGTCTGTCCCTGGTGGGGGCTCTGCTTTGTGGATGGGGAGTGGAGACGGGCCCAGGACGCGGGCTTAGGCCCCCGGGCCCTCCTCGGGCCTCCTCGCCCGGGGGGTGACAGGCGTGCCCGCTGTGGGTCATTGTTGCCAGGCTTGGTGGTCTGGCTGAAGAGGAGGCCCTCGGAAGCCCCTGGGGCCACCTGCCTGCCTCCCAGGCCCCTTGGGCTGGGCTCCCGGGCACCCGACCGGGCGGGGCCAGCAGAGGGACCCTGCCGGGATGCGCGCTGCTTGCGTCGCTGGTCAGGAGACATGAGGTGCCACATAGGTGCTCACGGTGGCCTGTTCCCTGCATCAGCCGGGCCGGTGCCTGGGGCATCGCCTCCCCTGACAGGGCACCTGTGCCCGCCCAGGTGAGCAGGCTGGGGCTCCTGGGACCGTGAGGATGCCGACCAGCTGTTCCCAGTCGGGGACACCTGGAAGGGACGGTGGGGGGCAGCCACATGGCGGAGGCCGTCCTGGCGCCCCACCCCACCTCCGCCGCCCTGTCACAGCCGAGCCCAGGACCCCTGACAGCTTATTGCCGGGTGTTTGGAAACTGCTCCAAGAGAACCAGGGGCCCCCCAGGGGACAGTGCTGGGACCACGGCTTTGCGCCCTGTGGTCTCACGGCGGCACTGCCTGGCTGCCCCTCCATATTACCCTGTGAGCCCTGGGGCCACCCTCCTGCCCCCTGCCCTCTGCCCGAACCAGGCGCGGGGCCTGGCCCACCCGCGCCCCGCCATGGGCTGCTGGCCATGGCTGGCTCTGGGGAGGTCTGGTCGGTTCACGCCAGAGTGCTCCAGATCATTCTAGAGCCAAGGACTGTTGGGCCTCCCCCGCCTCCCCCTGAGGACAGCCCCAAGAAAGGAAGGCAAGTGGCACTGTCACTTGAGACACGTCCCCCATCTTCCCCCTGCAGGACGGCCTGGGAGGGGCCGGGACACGTGGCTCGAGCCCCAGAGACCCCGACCCAGAGCTGGAGGGCCGGCGGGCTCCCCTCGGCTTTCCCGGAGATGCGCTTAAGTCCGGCTTGTCGATGAGGCCTGCTGCTGTGTTTTGGGTTTTGTTCATATGTCTTCTTTTTCTAAAAGAATGCGGTGGCGTTCACACAGTGTCCAGGTCAGTGCCGACTCCAGCTCCCCTGGTCTCCAGAATGTTCCCCAGAGTCCCTGACTCCTGCCCTGGCCCTGGCAGCCTCCAGGCTGCTCTGTGTCTCGTGGAGTTGCCTGCTCCGGACATTCGTGTAAGAGGAGGCCCACAGCCTGGGGCCTTCCGTGTCTGGCTTGCTTCACGTGCATTTCATCTGTGTTGCAGCCCTTGTGGGAATTCCCTTTGCAAGGACAGGTCACGCTCCATTGCGCGGCTAACCCGCCGCTGTCGGTCCGTAGATCCCGCTGCTGACATCGGGCTATCTCCCACGTTTGCCCCTCGTCAGGCTGCCACGAACTTCCGCCGGCGTGTTTCCGTGTGGACGCGTTTTGCTCTCCTGGACAGGCACCAAGAGCCGAGCTGCGGGTTAGGCAGCACCTCTGAATCTGCCTCTGTGAGGAGCTCCTGGGTTCCCTTCCCCATGTGGATCTTGACCGGTGGGGGGTGGAGTTGGGGGCAGGGCCTGGGTGAGCCTCAAGGCATCCAGACTGGGGACGGACTGTGGCAGGCCTGGAGGGCAGGGTGTCCCTACAGCGTCCCCCACCTCCCTGTGCTCGTCACCCAGGGCAGACTCCTTGAGACTGCGGGCCTGGCAGTCCTCCAAGGGGCCTCCAGGCCGGGCACAGTTACACGGGGTCCCCTGGGTGGGGTGGTCATATGCTTGGTGGGGGTCCCGGGAGCTGGTTGCAGCTGAGTTAAGAGTGGGGCTGCCCCTGAGCTGTTGTTGCCTCTGCTGGTTCTGGGACACAGGATAGATTGGTCTCTGGTGAGGGGCAGAGACTGCAAGGAGATCCAGCCAGTCCATCCTATAGGAGATCAGTCCTGAATATTCACTGGAAGGACTGATGCTGAAGCTGAAACTCTAATCCTTTGGCCACCTGATGTAAAGAACTGACTTATTGGAAAAGACCCAGATGCNATCGGGGGCAGTGAGGGGCACCGGGGGGGGTGGGGGCAGGCACTCAGCACTCTCAGAAGAGAGCGCTGCACTAGCTCAAATGCCACACAGAGTGGGTGTGTGGGGCACGGTGAGAGCCAGACGCAGTTCCCTGTCCTCAAAGGGATGGGACTGGGCTGCGGGCATGCCGGGTGGGGCAGTGCGGTGTGGGCAGGGCAGGCAGGGGGTCCTGAAGGCCACAGAGGATGCCTGTGCAGGAGCAGGGGCCGCGGCTGGAGGCCTCAGCGCGGAGGGCCAGGCCTGAGGCCCAGACCTGCCTGGGTCCTAAGAGCAGGCTTACAATCCTCCGCGTCTGGGGGGCGCCGGCGCCCCCGGGCATTGTGGGATCTGCATGGCCAGCCCCTGCAGGTTGGACTGTGTCCCCCTCGAGACAGTTCAGGCCCTGACCCTTGCACCCGTGACCAGGATCTTATTTGGAGGCAGCGTCTTTGCAGACAATCTGGTGAAAATGTTGTCCTCAGGGTGGGCCCTGTGTCAACAGGACTGGAGTCCCTGTGAGAAGGGGACATTTGGGCGCACAGGGCACTTAGGGGTGGGGGGCATGTGAAGACAGAGGCAGGGATGGGGTGATGCTTCCACACGCTAGAGATCACCCGGAGTGCCCCAGATTCGGGGGGAGAGAGGGAAGAGTCTCCTCAGAGCCTCGGCACTGAGAGCACCCACCTCCATCTACGCACCTGGGTATGGTGGCCCGAGCGGGTCGCAGGACCCTGACGGTGCGATTGCGTGGAACCGGCCGGGAGAGGTGGCCGAGCTCCGGGCTGGTACGCCCCGCCGTGGGTTGGGAATTCCTGCTCGTGCTCGCTTCCCCCAGGGCTCTGGGTTCAGCTCCTCTTTGGTCCCAGGCATCCCCATAGCCTCCAGCCTGGGGACTCCGGGGTCCCCAGGCTCCTGCCCCCAGCCCTGTCCACCCCACCCCCCATAACCCGGAGCATCTGAGCAGAATCTGAGGGGTGGTGGTTTGGGGCTGAACAGGCGTCTTCAGGGGCCATTTGCTGGGCATCAGCGGAGCCCTTGGCTCTGCCAGGGGCCGCCCACCCAGCCACATCGGCCAGCACGTACATGGCCCCTGCAGCCCGGCTCACGGCGGCGGCTCCCCAGGGGGGGTCGGCTAATGCCTTCACCTCCTGTCGTCTGCCCCCTCGAGGTTCCCCCCTAAACCCCTTGTGAAAAGTCCCTCTCAGTTCAGAGCTAGGATTCACCGTGGGGAGGGGGACACATCCCCCAGCTGGGACACACCGGGCTGTGCCTGGCCTGCCTCCCCGAGGGGACCGTCCCATCCCTGCCTCTGCGCTGGCAGGCTCTTTGTGGACAAAGCTGGGCATCGGTCCATCAAAACGAACAGCTCTGACGGGCTGCCCTGGGCTTGCTCCCTCCAGCCAAGCCCGGGGTGACCGGTGACCTCCGGGATGCTCCTCCAGGGCAGTCTGGGACACTCGTTGCCATGGGGTCACAGCTGCTCAAACCCCCATGTTTGAGTAAGTGCGAAGAGATGAGTGGCGTGTGAGTATTTTGTCACCTGGTGAACGGAGATCATTTTGTGTCATTCTGTGCTTCTAAATGTTCTGTGATTGACCAATAACACCTAAACACACTTAATCCCAAGGCCCTTCCGGAGCAGGCAGTGGCACCCCACTCCAGTACTCCTGCCTGGAAAATCCCATGGGTGGAGGAGCCTGGTGGGCTGCAGTCCATGGGGTCGCTGAGGGTCGGACACGACTGAGCGACTTCACTTTCACTTTTCACGTTCATGCATTGGAGAAGGAAATGGCACCCCACTCCAGTACTCCTGCCTGGAGAATCCCAGGGACGAGGGAGCCTGGTGGGCTGCCGTCTGTGGGGTCGCACAGAGTCGGACACGACTGAAGTGACTTAGCGGCAGCAGCAGGAAGGCCCTTCTCGTGGATGCATGAATTAACCCCACGGCCCTTCACATAGATAAAGGACGTGCAATCAGGTCATCCTACCAGTGGTTCTCTGAGGCCTTTGAAGGCTCTTAAGGTCGCTGAACCCTGGCGACGGGGGCGGGGGTGGTTCAGGGCTGTGTGGCCCCCTGGAGAAGCCAGCAAGCTCTTGTGGAGTGGCCAGGAACCCAAAGGCTCCAGCCCCCTCGGCGGGGGAGGGCCCCACGTAAGCAGATGCCCCGAGCACTGCAAGGGCCTGCCCGGCGACCGCCCGGTAGCACCTCCTCTCTTCTGGGGAGGACTTTTCCGGTGCTGCGTCTTTGCAGGCACCGGCCTGGTCCGCTTCCTTCTACCCTGCCCCAAGAACGCTTGGACATGAGTGAGGGAGACAGGGAGCAGGGAGCCCCTCTGAACTGTCTCAGAATGGTAGTTGAGGTGATCGTTGATTGATTCAGCAAACATTCCTTGGGTCGGTACTGGTCCTGGCCTTGGCCTGGGACTTTGGCAGTGAGCAGGGCCACAGAGGCCCCTCATGAGGTGCTTTCCCGCGGATAAAGCTGGCTGCCTGGAGTGAATGGTCAGGGGTTTTGTCTGGGTCAGAGGGTGGGAGAGCTGAGCGACCTGAAAGATTCAGGGGCCCCTCCCTGTGATCCTGCAGGATCCCCGACAGCTTGCCCTCCTGACGGCTTCAACTCCCGGGAGGTGGGAAATCGCCAAGAGGCTCCCTGAAGCCGGTCTTCTGGCTCCCGGGCCTGCAGGACATGCAGGACAAGGCCGCCCAGCCCGGGCGATGGGCTTCCTGAAGCCGCCCTGCAGAGGCTGGAGGCTGAGGGCCTTCGTGGAGCAGTGGGTCAGCCTGTGGGACTCTGTGGGTCTCTGCACGTTACCCCACAGGTGTGACGTCTTGGAGTCTTCCTTCCAGACACCCTGACCCTTGGAGTTTGCCTCTCTGGACCGCATGCTGACCAGCAGGGGGTCTTGGGGATGACCCTAGCAAAGGGGGCACTGAGCGCCCGAGAGCAGATGTGAGCCAGCAGGGGTCCCCTCCGTTCCGTGGGGCTGGGAAGGGGCCGTGACTCAGGACCCTGTGAGGAGAGTCAGCGCCTGCTCCCTGAGTCCAGGCTTTAAAAAACTTTCTTTAAAAAAACAAAAAACTTTTAAGGGGCTTTACTGAGGCAGGCTTCCCCAGTAGCTCAGCAGTAAAGAATCCACCTCCAACACAGGAGTCACAGGAGATGTGGGTTCGATCCCTGGGGCGGGAAGATCTCCTGGAGGAGGGCATGGCAGCCCACTCCAGTGTTCTTGCCTGGGAATCCGTGGACACAGGAGCCTGGCGGGCTACGGTCCACGGGGTTGCAAAGAGTCGGACACGACTGAACTGGCTTGGCACACACAGTGTACTTCATGCCAATAACCTGTACTCCTAAAAAGGGTTAGGGTGGTAAATTTTTTGTTATGCGCATTTTGCCACAGTTCATATTTCTTGAAACACTGGCGGGATGATGGAGCAGTTGCACGTCTTGGCTGTAGGCTGGACCCGCATGCGGGATGGGTGTGCACAGCTCTCGTCACACTCACAGTGCATGGGCGGACGGAGGGCAGCTGGGATGGGCAGCCGGCCTCTGTCAACATCCCGGTTGCTGTGGGCTCTGCGGTTCAGCCGGGGTCCCTGCCAGGGCAGGAGCGGGCGAAGGTGCGCCCGACCGTCTGTGCGTGTGAGTCTGTCTGTAAGTTCCTGAGACCGAAACAGTGAATACAAATAGCGACTTTTAAGCGACTTCTTGGAGGTGTGATTGGTGGACAGTAAACGCACGTGTTTTAAGTGGGTGTCTGACACCTGTGAAAGGATCCCCACGATGAAGACAGTGTGACTGTCCCCCCAGGGGTCCCCCCGCCGTCCTGCACCCCCAACTCCGTCGCACCCCCGCCTTCACCCTCTCCAGACTAACGCTGGTCTGCTTGCTGTCATTACAGAGCAGTTCCAACTTTCTATAAAAAAGAAGGGCCATTTAAATAAGCACAACTTCGAGGGCCCTGGAGCCTGCCGTGGGGTGTGTGGGGTCTTGCAAAGAGGAGCAAAAGGAGCTTCTAGAAAATCTTTTCAGTGACAGGACTGTGGTCGGGGGTGCTGTGGACTGAGGAATGTCCCCCAAGCTCTTGAGCCCTGGCCCCAAGCACGACGGGCCTCTCGGAGGCCGTTAACGACAGATGCCGTCGCGAGGAGGGTGCCGTCCAGCCTGCCTGTGAGAGCTGTCCCCGCGGGGCTCACACGCTGAAAGCCAGCCCTGGACACCTGACTTCCAGACGGTGGGAAATAAACGTCTGCCCTCCAACTGCCGGCTCTGTGGTGCTCTCTGTGGCTGCGGGGGCTGGTGGTACAGTGGCTGAGCGATCTCACCCCACTCCGGTGCCCCCAGAAGGGAGGCAGCTCATCTGGGACACACTCTTCAGCCCTGTGCTGGGATGGCCTCTCTCCTTGGGTCTCCCTTGTTCAGCCCCTGGGTGGGGCCGGGGGTCCAAGAGACGACCCCGTGCAGGAGGCCGCTGGGCACTCATGCAGCAGCGCTGGCTGTGTTCCCTCAGCCCCAGCGGGTCAGGGGCCACCCAGGGTCCAAGCAGGGAGACAGAGTCCACCTTCAGATACAAGAGGAGGCCTGGGCACAGGGAGGCGGGGGCCCGGAGCATCATAGGCAGCCCGCCTCCCCCACCACCTGGATCCCACCCCCTTACACACTAGATCCGATGGCCCCAGCTTACACCCTGGATCCAACTCCATTATACACTGGCTCTCACCCCCTTCTACACTGGATCCCACCTCCTTATACACTGGATCTCACCTCCTGTTATACCCTGGATCCAACCCCCCATTATACACTGGCTCTCACCCCCTT
>SJYX01017642.1:78159-93912 GCA_006410675.1 Oreotragus oreotragus | reverse complement strand
CTGGATCCCGTCCCCCTTGTATCCTGGATTTCACCCCCTTCTACACTGGATCCCGTCCCCCTTGTATCCTGGATCTCACCCACCCTTTGGACTGGATAGTCGCCCCCTTTGCCTGCCCAGGGTTGTCCCCTGTCCTGTCCCGATCTCCCCCAGTCTTCTAGGTCATCGTCAGAGGTGACAGACGGCGGTGCCTGTCCTGGCGAGCTCAGACAGTGAGCATCCAGGAGACGGCAGCGTGCCCTGCAGCCTGTCGCAGCAGCGCTATTCCAAGCGGCCATCATGGGCGGATGGACGGCAGGTGTGGTAGGTACACACACAACTCGGCCTTAGCCAGGAAGTGAATTCCAGTACCTGCCATGGCGTGGGTGAACGTCTGTGTTACACTGAGTGAAGCGAGCCTGACCCAAAGCCACATCCTGTACGATGCCTCTTAGAGGAGGCGGTTAGAGCAGCCAGACTCCTCGCGGTGGAGGAGGAGGGTGGCTGCCGGGGAGGGGAGGGCGGGGGAGGGGTCCCCGTGTGACGGGGGCGGAGCTCCAGTTTCACAAGAGGAACAGCCGGCAGGGGTGGTGGTGGCGGCTGCCAGCAAGGTGAGCGCAGTTCTTGCCCCTGACGTGTGCACTCAGAAATGGTTAGGGGATCTTGTTGTTGCAATTTAATAAGTAATAAAAGTGCTTCTGGGGGACAGCCCCTTCTGACGCCTCCCCTGGGAGGCTGCAGGGGCTGCAGCCTCCTCCTGCCCGCGGCCCCCACCCACCCCAAGCTGGGCTTCACACAGCAGCCGGAATCCTTCTTTTATTAGTCGCTTGGCTGCCCCAGGCCTTAGCTGTGACTTGAGGACTTGGTTGTGGCATGTGGGACACAGGTCCCTGACCAGAGATTGAAGCAGGGCCCCTGCGCTAGGACCACGACCACCAGAGAGATCCCCGGAATCACCTTTTTAAAAAATTACTCATCACTGTGGCCGTGCAGGGGCCTCCCCTAGTCTCTCCGAGTGGGCCTCTCATCCCTCTGGCTTCTCCTGTCGCGGAGCTTGGGCTCCAGGGCTCCAGGGCTCTCACTCAGGGCTCAGTTGCCCTGTGACATGTGTGGTCTTCCCGGACTGGGGATCAAACCTGTGTCCCTGCATTGCAAGGCAGGTTCTTAGCCACTGGACCGCCAGGGAAGCCCCGGAATCATCTTTTAAACACACAGTTCTGATGCTGCTCTGCCCAGAACCCCTGCCACCCATCTCAGAGTAAAGCCTGCGTTCCCAGGGGTGGGGGTCAGGCGCCTCTGAGACCTCTGAACCCGCAGCCCCTCTGGGCTCAGGCAGCCTCTCCCCCTCTGCCAGGACGGCTCCTCCCTTCTCAATTCCCTCTTCCAGGTCCACCTCCCTGGAGGCCGTTTTCTTTCTGACCCGTGGCTCTCAGTGGGGTGATCTCGACTCTTGGGGGATGGTTGGTGGTGTCTGGAGATGTGTTCTTGTGCTTACAACATGGAGGGGGTGTGTCCTGCTGGCCTCCAGTGGGCGGCAGATGGGGGCGTGGCCCAGCCTGGGCGTGGCACAGCAGGCTCCCCCAACCCTGCTCACAGCAACCCCGGCTCCCCTCCAGGGCCCCTACCCTGCCGGTCCCCTGGCACGATGAGATGGGTGTGTTCCCTCCCGGGGCGGCCCCTTCGCCTGGTCTGGCCTGGTGCTGACGGTGACCTTGGCTCCAGAACAGGTCAGGCGGAGGTGACCCACAGGAAGGCCTTGCCTCCCACTCCCAAGTCCACGACGAGGCGTCCAGCCCAGCTTGAGGGGCCACTGAGGCTGAGCCCTGGGCCTCAGCATGGATGGCCCCTGGCCAGTCCTACCACTCAGCCTGAGCGCCACAATCGAGCTGTTTAAAAGCCTTCCTTTTGGTTTTTCCGCCTTGTCACCTTCTCATGAAGCGTTACGGCGCTGTCTGGATTCCTCCTTTATTAGACTTAAAATCTGGACTGAAGGAAGCGGCAAGTGGCGAGTGGGAGCCGCAGCTCTTTCTGGGGCACGCGTGACCTCGGACGTTCCATGCTGGTCAGAGAATATGGATGATTCCCTTGGAAACCGGTCTTCCCAGCCCTTGGACAAAAGGGGCTTCACGCCAGGGGTCTCCACTGTACCCGTGTGGTTTTGTTCCACTTCTCGGAGAGAAGAGAGGCCCTTCTCCATTGGATGAGGTTGGGTTTTGATTGAAAAGGTCAGAGAGGTCAGGAGGCTGGCCTTGACCTTGGCCTCGGAGAGATCTCTGGCTCTTCCCCTGCAACCGTGCTGACGTCAGAGCTCAACACCGCTGACCTGGACCCTGTACACCCAGCCTGTGACTGTCCCCAGGACTGCGACCCCGTGTGCCAACGTCCGGACCCAGGGCCCCTCCATGTGAGGACTGTCAGCTGGACACACTCACCCCTCGGGGACACGAGCTGGAGCTCCGTTGCAGCCCCACCACCTGCCGAGAACGTGCTCAGCACCCAAGGGTCCGGCGGCCAGAAGGCCTGTCCTCAGCGAGAGCCTCCTCCTCCCATTCAGCTGCCATGAAGGCGTCCTCCGTGGAGGGGCCGGGCAGGGTCATCCCCAGATCTGCGGCCTGGCTGCAGGACGTGCAGGGGGGTGACCCAGAAACACCGCCCGTGGCAGGCAGAGTCTTGGCCCCCGCTGGCATCCACATCCTGGGCTCCAAGCCTGTATCTCGGGTCAAATGCCCAGGTGCAAGGAAGGCTGCAGGTGGAGCTGAGCTGCGATTGGTCGGCCTTACAGTGGTAAGGAGCCCCTGTGGCACCCATGGGCCCAGGGTGACTGCGGGCCCTCCTGATGGAAGCCGACTGAGGGCCGCAGGAGCTGTGCCCACGGAAGGAGGTGACAGACACGCGCCGCCGGCCTCTGAGATGGGGGGACGGGCCTTGGGTCAGAGAGAGCGGGGTGTCCAGAAGCCGGAAAAGGCAAGGAGACTCTCTCTCTGAGGCCCTCCGGAGGGAGCAGCCCCCTGAGCCAGGATGGCACCCTCCAGAATTCCCTGGAAGACAAGGCGCTTGCTCTTGACGCCACCGAGTTTGTGATTGGTCAGGGCAGCCGCGGGGTGCCGACTCCTGCCTCCTGGGGCCGCGGTGGAATCGTCCACGAAGGGCAGGACACGCAGCCAGTCCCAAAATACCGCAGACGCGTGACGTCCTTTTTATAGCGTTATGAACGACCAAAAATACATTTCAGGGAAACAGATGGCACAACGACAGGCTGTGCTGAAGGGGCCGTGTGCGCCGGCGCCTGGGGCGCAGGTCGCTCTGTGGGGCTGTGGGCCTGCCGGGTGCTCCCTGCCTGCCGGGTGCTTCTGCGTGACTCACAGTGACTCCTGGGTCACTTAACTTCTGTGCGGAGTGGAGAAGTAGCGCGTTTCCAGGCCCCGTGTGCCCCGTGGCCCGCCTCCTGGAGGGCTGCAGCCCAGGCGTGCCGCAGAGCAGGCCTCGCTCGGCGGTCTGTGGGGCACGTTCTGGCCGTGAGATGCCGGGGGCCGGTTTCCGCAGCGGGGCTGGGAGGTCCGGGCGCCTGCCCTCGGCCTCCGGGGCTCTGCCGCGAGAACCTGTCGACTCCCGGGGTCGGGAGGACGCCTTCGGTGGCGAGAGGACGTGGACTGTGGTGGTTTTAGAGGGAGATGGGGGGAAAGCCTGTCTGTTTTTCCTGCATCTGCAAACGGATAATGCTTTTTCTCTCCCGGGGACTTGGGAGTGATTGTTCGCTGCACTTCTGGAATCCCTCTGGCTGAGATGTCTGCCAGGTGGTTCTCCGTACGCTCGGGCCAAAGTCTCCCCTTCCGTGTGGGGACGACAGGGTGTGAGGTGGGCGGCGGAGTGAGGAGGCAGGGCCCCTTTGACGGTGTTCGCTTTGAGTCCCGTCAGGGACTGAGAGACGGGAGGAAAGGCTGCCCCGGGTGCAGGAAAGCTCGGTTGCGTTTAGGGGACTTTGTAAGACGGAGGGTCATCGTGATGCTCGACGGTCCTCCTAGCAGCCCGGAGGTTACTCTCCTTCTCTGTGAAGGCTTGCCTGTAAACCCTGGCCTTGATTAGCCTCTTTCCCAAATCACACACGTCCATCTGATCAGGAAGAAAAATGTAAAATTAATGTACTTTTTTGAGAGTTCTGCCTATTTCATACGTCTCAGTCATCGTTCCCTGATAGCTCAGCTTGTAAAGAATCTGCCTGCAAGGCAGGAGACCCTCATTCGATTCCTGGGTCAGGAAGATCCCCTGGAGAAGGGATGGGATACCCATTCCAGTATTCTTGGGCTTCCCTGGTGACTCAGCGCATAAAGAATTTGCCTGCGGTGCGGAAGACCTGAGTTCCATCCCTGGGTTGGGAAGATCTGGCTACCCACTCCAGTATTCTGGCCTGGAGAATTCCATGGAAAGTATAGTCCGGTCCACTGGGTCGTAAAGAGTCGGACACGACTGAGCGACTTTCGCTTTCAGTAAACTCTTATCTGCCAGGGTGCGGGGGCCCTGCCTGCCAGGAGGCTCTGGGCTGTCACCCCCGCGGGGCTGCATGGGGTTTGGGAAGGAGGCTCCAGGCACACGCAGAGCTGCTCCGCTGGTTGGCCGCCCTAGGCTCCTTCTATGCCTCTAAGATTGCCTTCCGTGGGGTGACTGTGCTTGGGGTCATCGTCATTAGGAGTTGACCTTGAGAAGCTAACTGGGAAATGAGCATTCTGAAAGCTTTTAATTTGCCTTTCCTGATAGGACCCGCGTTTAGTGTGGTCGTAATTGCCAGTTTTTATGTGTCTGGATGTCTTAAATTTATGCTCAGGCTTTGGAGAGAGTTTCCGGGAACGGCGATGTCAGATAAATCAGGAGGCCAGCACAGGGCCCTGCGGCGTCGACAGGGCCCCAGGCAGGCTTTGTCTGGTCCCATCCTGGCTGTGCTCACAGAAGTCAGCGATCTGTGTCCAGGCGGAGGGGGTCCGAGGGGCCTCTCTCCTGAGGACTTCTGCTGATGCCAACACCCCAACTTCGTTCCTGGGTAGGGGAGGCCACCGTGAGGGGGGAGCCAGTGACCCTGACAAGACGGCACATGCTGGGCTCTCAGAGATGTTCTCATTACAGCAGCCGTGAGAGCTGTCAGCTGGGGCCTGGGCGCCCCCCTCCCCCCCCACAAGAAAGGGTCCTGCCTCCCCCCACACAAGAGAGGGATCCTGGCCCCTGTGCTTTGCTGTGAGGGATTCTCTGAGGATGGCTGGCCTATCCTGACCGGCCCGGATGGATGCTCCCAGGATCCTAGCAGACCCCTCCCCGGGGGGGGGGGGGGGTCCTGGAGAGGATGCAGGATCGTTTCTTCCCTGAGGGTGGGGGAGCGGAGTGTATGCTGAAGCGGGGCCCAGGGCCGAGGGGAGGGTTCAGGGAGGTGCAGCCCTTCCGTCCGGCCACACCTCCCCACCCCCGACCCCAGGCGCAGGGGCCTCCAGACGCCGCGTCTTCCTCGGGCTAGTCCTCCCTCTGCCGGGCCCCTGCTCTGGGTCTCAGGCCTCAGGGGACTCTGGTGGCCACTGCTCCGCCGCGTCTGGTCGGGGACTCCGGGGCCCCCTCCAGCCCTGGTCCCCACAATTTCTGTTCAGACGAGCCTGGACTCTGGGGGGTGCTAGGGAAGGTGGGAGGGGCCCCTGCCAGCTCCTCAAAGAAGGTTAGGAGTTTATGAGAAGAAGCCATAAATACGCAGGCGTGTGGTGGCTGTGGCTTCGTCGCCACCGACTCTTGCGGCCCCGTGGACTGCAGCCCGCCAGGCTCCTCCCTCCATGGATTCTCCAGGCAGCAGTCCTGGAGTGGTTGCCATTTCCTTCTCCAGGGGATCTTCCCGACCCGGGAATCGAACCTGGGTCTCCTGCACTGTAGGCAGATTCTTTACCAACTGAGCTACAAGGAAGCCTCATGAAAGGAAGCCATAAAGACGCAGGGGTGTGGACAGACGTGCCTCTGTCCTGGAGCAAGGTGTGGGGTGACAGGCCGGGGGCGGGCGAGGCTGCAGAAGCAGGACTCAGCCCCTCAAGAGCTCCACAAGCGCTTCTCATGGAGAAGACAGCCATCGGGTGAAAAGACGGGTGATAGAGCGTGCGTGTCGGTAATGATGGAGCGGCGAAGCTCTGGCTTTAGTGATGAGCAAAAGCTCCCACCCACATCCAGGAAACAGCAAGTGCTGGCGAGGACGCAGAGAAGCAGGAACCTGTGCCCTGTGGGCGGGAGTGTAAAATGGTGACGCCACTGTGGAAACCGTATGGAGTTTCCATAAGAAACTAAAACCAGAGCTGCTGTGTGATCCAGCAATTTGAATTCTGGCATCTCTCTTAAAGAAAGCAAGGTCTTAAATACCTGTAGATCCAGGTTGATAGCAGCATTGTTCATGACAGCTGAAATATGGAAACAAGCCACGTAAGTGTCTACTGATGGGTCCCACCCACGCCATGGAACACTGTTCAACCTTAAAAAGGAAGGGAGCTCTGACACCTGCAGCAATGGGCATGAACTGTGAAGGTGTTAGGCTGAGTGAAATACGCCAGGCACAGAAAGGCAGATACTGTAGGATTCCACTTATGTGAGGTATTTAAATTCATAGAGACAGGAAGTCAAATGGTGGTTGCAGGGGGCTGAGTGGCAAGGGAAGTGGGGAGTTACTTACTGCTTAATATGTAGAGAGTTTAAAGGTCTGTCTAGACTGAAGTGACTTTGCAGCAGTAGCAGCAGCAGTCAAGGCTATGGGTTTTCCAGTGGTTGTGTGTGGGTGTGAAAGTTGGACCGTAAAGAAAGCTGGGCACTGAAGAACTGATGCTTTCAAACTGTGGTGTTGGAGAAGACTCAATCTTGAGAGTCCCTCGCACTGCAAGGAGATACAACCAGTCCATCCTAAAGGAAATCGGTCCCGAATATTCATTGGAAGGACTGATGCTGAAGCTGAAGCTCCAGTACTTTGGCCACCTGATGGGAAGAGCTNACTGAAGAACTGATGCTTTCAAACTGTGGTGTTGGAGAAGACTCAATCTTGAGAGTCCCTCGCACTGCAAGGAGATACAACCAGTCCATCCTAAAGGAAATCGGTCCCGAATATTCATTGGAAGGACTGATGCTGAAGCTGAAGCTCCAGTACTTTGGCCACCTGATGGGAAGAGCTGACTCACTGGAAAAGATCCTGAGGCTGGGAAAGACTGGAGGCAGGAGGAGAAGGGGACGACAGGGGATGAGACGGATGACATCACTGACTCGATGGACATGAATTTGAGCAACTCCGGGAGCTGGTGATGAACAGGGAAGCCCAGGGTGCTGCAGTCCAACGGGTCGCAAAGAGTCGGACACAACTAAGTGACTGAGTTGAACCGAACTTCCGTTTTATGGGAAACTGTCCACTTAAAATGGTTAAGATGGTAAATTTTGTTGTGTGTGTTTAACCATAATGACTGCTGAGGGCCAGCCATCGCATTTGCATTCCAGCCCAAAGGGAGGAGGAGAGAGGAAGGCAGGCTTGCTCCACACTGGGTGGAGGCGGGCAGGGGTCTCCCGGTGAGCGGGGAGGCGGTGTCTCGTCTGCTCTGCCTCTTCTTCTGGCGCTGATTCACACCTCTGTTTCCTCGTGTACCCGCCGCCCTGCTGACCTCGAGCGGTGAGCTGCGGGCCCCCAGCCCCGTTCACGTGAACCCACCCCTGACCTCACGCTGCGTTGACCGAGGCCGTGGTGACCCGGGCCCCGCCTGTGGTCAGCCTGAGTGGCGCCCAGCGTCTGTCCGTGCTCTTGGTGGGACACTTTCTGGATCACGCTCCATCTATAAGGTCCAGGAGCTCACAAACGTGCTTTTCTACAAAGCCTGCTTCGTGTTCCCTGATTAAAGGGTTTCCTTCCAGTAAGTTTCCTCTGCCAGCAGGGCAGCCTAGGCCCCTCAGGGTCTCTCTGAGGACCTGCAGAGGGGCTCATCAGTGAGCCACCCTGCTGGAGAGAAGCCTGCAGCCCGGGGTTCCTCCCCAACGCAGCGAGGGGCGGACCCAGCTGGTCTCTGGTGCGAGGTGCTGGACTCAGATGTCAAGGGGAGGGGCGGCCTGTCGCCTGTCGCCTGTGCGGGAGGTGCTGTGGAGGCCGAGCGTGACGACGCCTGTGTGCGCTCCACGCGCACAGGGAGGCCTGTCCGTGTGCCTTAGGGACAGAGTGTCCGGGGCCCAGACGCCCGGAGCTGGGCCAGAGCCTCTCGCTGCACTCTGTGTGCTAGGAAGGCTCGTGCATGTGAAGGTGACTTGTCATCGGCAGGTCCCGGCCCTTCCTGGGTGTCAGGATGGACGCCTGCCTCCGGGGGTGGGGGGTGACCAGGGCCGTGAGCTCCCGGGGACCTGGGTTCCGCTTCCCTGGCAGCAAGAGTTTCGGCCGTTCCCACCACGGGCAGCGCGGCCTTCAAGCCAGTTCCGCTCGGAGCCTTTGGCTTCAGCAAAACTGAAGTTGCTCAGTCGTGTCCGACTCTTTGCGACCCCATGGACTATACCGTCCACGGAACTCTCCAGGCCAGAATACTGGAGTGGGTGGCCTTTCCCTTCTCCAGGGGATCTTCCCAACCCAGGGATCANCGCTCGGAGCCTTTGGCTTCAGCAAAACTGAAGTTGCTCAGTCGTGTCCGACTCTTTGCGACCCCATGGACTATACCGTCCACGGAACTCTCCAGGCCAGAATACTGGAGTGGGTGGCCTTTCCCTTCTCCAGGGGATCTTCCCAACCCAGGGATCAAACCCAGGTTTCCCGCATTGCAGGCGGATTCGTTACCAGCTGAGCCACCAGGGAAGCCCAAGAATACTGGAGTGGGTGGCCTTTCCCTTCTCCAGGGGATCTTCCCGACCTCTGGAATTGATCCGGGGTCTCCTGCACTGCAGGCGGATTCTTTACCAGCTGAGCTATCAGGGAAGCCCTCAGCAAAACTGAGGGAGGCTTAACTGAGCTGCCGCTGACGTGCAGCAAAGAGGATTTTGATCGTAAAGTGATTCTCAGCCGCTGAGTCAGTGTTTCACTGCACAGAGATGTCCCTCTCCTTCCCTGCCCCCCTGTGCTGACTCAGCTTTGAGGACAGGACCCAAACCACCTGACCGCTGAAGCCAGTCTACGTGGCAATGAGCAACGTCCCCACGTAAACATGAATGGGCCGGAAACCCCCAGCTGTGTCCGTCCGTTTAAGAAATGCGTGTCTCCGTACCTACGGATGCTAGAAAGATGGTGCAGATGAGCCTGTGTGTAGGGCAGCCGTGGAGACACACACAGAGAACGGAGTTGCAGACACAGCCGGGGAGGCAGAGGCTGGGCTGGTGGCAACACACACGTCTCCAGGTGTGAGATGGACAGCCAGCGGGAGCCTGCTTTGTGACACATGGAGCACAGCCCGGTGCTCTGTGATGACCTAGAGGGGTGGGAAGGAGGTTCAGGAGGGAGGGGACATACGTGTACCTATGGCTGAGTCATGTTGATGTAGGGCAGACTGTGTTCCAAAGTCGCGTCCGACTCCCTGCGATTCCGTGGAGCGTAGCACTCCCTGTCCTTCACCATCTCCTGGGGCTCGCCCACACTCATGTCGGTGATGCCGTCCAGCCATCTCATCCTCTGTCACCCCCTTCTCCTCCCGCCCTCGATCTTTCCCAGCATCAGGGTCGTTTCCAATGAGTTGACTCTTCGCATCAGGTGACCAAAGCATCGGAACTTTAGCTTCAGCATCCGTCCTTCTCACACAAATTTGAAATGCAATTATCCACCAATTAAAAATTTAAAAACAGACATGTGTTTCTCACAGAACGTTAGTGTGAAATGCTTGGGTAAGGCTTTTGTTCCACATTTCTGTTGCTTTGCTCACTTGTTTGCTGAAACTTAGCACAGCAAGGATTTAACCTGGAAGAAGCTTTTAACACTCAGCACCTTGCAGTCACGGGGAATTCTGTAAGACGTTTTCAATCCAACTCATGTCAAAGTGACGTCAAATATGAACGTATTGACGGGCGATCGATAAAAGACGGTGAAGCACAGAGATACGTCCCCACAGGACGCATCCTGCGAGGTGGGGGTGGGGTGGGGGGTGGNTAAGACGTTTTCAATCCAACTCATGTCAAAGTGACGTCAAATATGAACGTATTGACGGGCGATCGATAAAAGACGGTGAAGCACAGAGATACGTCCCCACAGGACGCATCCTGCGAGGTGGGGGTGGGGTGGGGGGTGGAAGCATGAGTTTCGGAGGCAGAGGAGCCGTGTCCTGTGTAGTAGCCTGTCCACCTTCTGACCGGAGCAGCGGGGCCAGGGGCTGCCTGGAGGCTCATTTTGGTGCTAAATGTCCACAGCTACACTGCCTGTCCTGCACCCTGCCCTCTCTTAAACCGTAGCTTCAGATCTAACCATACACTCGGTTTTCCTGAATCTCTCAAGAGGAGAGATCTCCAAGTGGGAGGCGCTGGGATGGGCGCACGTGCCCCTGGCTCCCCCTGGTCTGGCAGGACCTGGGGCTCTGAGATCGTCTTGCTTTGGCAGTGAGGAAACTGGGGTCCCTTGTGGCTGTTCTTTGACTTTTGAGGGTCCTCCCTCTCCCTGGAGGTACCCCAGCCCCGCGACCCTGCAAAGCTGCTTGCTCTCTTCACAAATATGGACATTTTCACGGGTGATCGATGTCTGCAGCAGGGCTGTGCTTCTCCAGGTCCAGCCACCCTAAGATGCCCTCTGCCCGTGTGACCAGCTCTCATCCAGCCCCTTGTCCTTGTGGGACGGCCCAGTAGTGCCCCCTGCGTGATCCAGAGCTTGCCAAGCCAGCTGGTCAGGCGGGGCTGGTGGGCTCTGGGGTGGCTCTCCACCCCGTGGACCCCTTCCCAATTGCTCACCAAGACATCCTGGAGCCCACAGGTCACCAGCGCAGACCTGCCCCCAGAGGGAGAGCCCTCCACTCGGAGCCCCTTGCCCGGCTCCTGGCTCCCTGCCTCCTGGGGTCCAAGGTGGGGTATGCAGGGGTAGATGGAGCAGTCTGACTTGGTTCCATATGTCGAGTAATCAGGATCCATGGCGCGCCTGGGGATTTAGAGACTGCGGCTCTAAAGGCAGCTAGCTGTCCACCTGGTCCCAGGAGGCAGAACGGAGGAAGGGCTGCGGCTGGGGTGAGTAGGGCTGCGGGGGCTTTCTGCCAGGTGCCCAGCCTCCTCAGACCTCGCAGTCACTGCGCAGAGGCCGTGTTGGAGTCAGTCCTGGGGGAGCGCAGATGGCAAGTGCGGCTCCTGAGCACGCGCAAGGCCCGGGGGCAGGCCCTCCCTGGGGTGGACGTGTTGGAGTCAGTCCTGGGCGAGTGCAGAGGGCAGGTGGGGCTCCTGAGCTCGTGCAAAGGCCCGGGGGTGGGTCAAGCTCCGGCAGATAGTAGAGGACAGGGAAGCCTGGTGTGCTGCAGTCCGTGGGGTCATGGGGTCACAGGGTCAGCCAAGACTGAGCGACTGCACAGCGATAAAAGCTGCTCTGGGTGACCTGTGGGCAGGGTGGCCTGTCATAGCCTTGTTAGAGTTGCTGCCATTGTTTCAGATGAACCGAATACATCAGTGTTTTTGAGGGGTTCTCTGGGGAACGTGAATTTCTGCTGAGCTATTAATATATGCGTTTTGCATTTACCACTGTGTGGGTTTGAGAAGTTCTGCTTGGGGTCTGGGGTGATTAAGAATTATGTTCACTCTTGGAGATATTTGTTTTCCTCTTTATATTTTTCAGAACATCTGTATTTTTTACAATCAAAAATAATATTTAAAATTGTTTTGTGTTTAATACACTCTGTCAAGGGCTTCCCTGGTGGCCAAGTGGTGAAGAATCCGCTTGCATTTGCAATGCAGAAGACCTAAGTTCGATCCCTGGGTCGGGAAGATCCCCTGCAGAAGGAAATGGCAACCCACTCCAGTGTTCTTGCCTGGAGAANGTGTTTAATACACTCTGTCAAGGGCTTCCCTGGTGGCCAAGTGGTGAAGAATCCGCTTGCATTTGCAATGCAGAAGACCTAAGTTCGATCCCTGGGTCGGGAAGATCCCCTGCAGAAGGAAATGGCAACCCACTCCAGTGTTCTTGCCTGGAGAACCCCACGGGCAGAGGAGCCTGGTGGGCTGCAGTCCGTGGGGGTCACAGAGTCGGACACGATGGAGCACGCACACTCTGTCAAGGCGTGTCATTCCTTAGGAGGCTGGAGCCTGAGTTGCTGGAATTTTCTAGTTCACCTTTTGGTAATTGGAGATGCCGCCCATCAGCCACCCATCCAGGGCCTCCGGTCTCTGTTGGGGGGCTTGTCTGGGGGAGGCACTGACCCGGGGATACCCGAGGGTTGGCCCCAAGTGAGGGTCTTCCGTTGCCCTGGTGTGGCTCTGCCCCACCTCCGCTGCAGGGGCCCGGGCTGCTGGGGGCGCTCCGTGAGGCCTGGGGGCCTTGGACGATGGGTAGGTGCTGGGCGCGGGCGGCCAGGCTGGCCAGCCTCAGGGAAGGAGCTCCAGGAGGGTGGGTTTTGGGGTGTGTAGCCTCCTGGACCCAGATGGACCTGGGCTCCGCTGCCTGGTGCACACCCCTCCCGCAGCTCCGAGCGTCTGCTCCTGCCTTTGTGGGGCAGGCAGCGGCATACAATGCCAGCCAGAGACCACGCTGGCCTTCCTGAGATCTTCTCAGACTCGGCCACCGGGCAGTGCCAGGCCAGCCTGCTCATGCTTGCCTCCAGGGCACCCGTCCACTCCTCGTTCTCACGTCTTGCCCTCAGGGACCCAGGGAGGCCTGGGGCCTTCAGGCACAGCCCTGGGGTCTGGGCTCTGAGGGCAGAGGCCCGGAGGCTTGGCCTCACAGGGCGTGCAAGGCGGCACGTGCAAGGTGGCGCGTGCAAGGCGGCGCGTGCGGGACAGCCAGGCGAATGGCGTGGGCCGGGGCTGCACGTGGGGGTGGGGGGCAGTGGTGTCGGCTGAGAGACGGCAGGAGGGTGGCTGAGGGTGGCCGGGGCGCTCGGGGGCAGCACGGGGAAGACACGGCCCCTCGGGCTGGCTTGGGCCGCGGCGCCGGGAGGGCGGGAGAAGGGGGTTCCGGGCCCTGGGCCTTCCTCTGTCCGCGCTTCCTCTTTTTACCTGGAGCCTGCTTGATGCCTGGGCTTGTATACGTTGCAGGTGCGCGGCGCAGGGCTCCCGAGCCCTAAAGGTCGCGCTCCGTTTAGTCATCGCAGAGCATCGCTGTGTTCTCCCCACAGAGCATCCTCACAGCTTGTTTCCTGCGGAACCGTTTGCACCGCCCCCTCCCCCCGCGATCCCCCTCCCCGCTGGTGACCGCCAGACTGTGCTCCGTGTCTGTGAGCCCGCTTCTTGCTTTGCTGTAATACCTCCTTTGTGTTTATCTTTTTAGTCTCCATGTGTAAGTGATATTTATCGTACGTAGTGTTGCACGTGTAAGTGAGACGTATTTTGTCCTTGTCTGACTTAGTCCACTTAGCGTAACCCTCCAGGTCCCTCCATGTTGTCGCAAGTGGCAAGGCTTCATTCTTTTTTGGTAGCTGAGTAATATTCCGCTGTATATCCAGACCACATCCTCTTTGTCCGTCCACCTGTCGACGGACGCGTAAGTGACTGCCATCTTGGCTGGAGTGAGCAGTGGGGCACATGCCTTTTTCTGGTTACTGTTTTCACGTCTCTGGATAACTGCTGGACCCTACGGTAGCCCTGCTTTCACATTTCTGAGGACCTTCGAAAGCTGGAGAGAGCACGGGCGTGGCCTTTAACCGCAGTGTCCTGTCCCGTCCCTGAGCCTCTCAGGTTCTCGCCGACTCTGCCCCTGGGCATCCTCGCTGATGCCTAGGCTGGGCCCCCAGCCCCCTCTGACTGCCCTCTGTCCCACTGTGCCCTCTGTCTGATCAGGCACCCACTGATCTGATTCTGTCATTAGCTATGTTGCTCATCCGCTCAGTCGTGTCTGACCCTTCGCGTCTCCATGGGCCGCAGGTGCCAGGCTTGCATTTTCCAGAATTGTGTATAAATGGGACTGTATATACTCCAGTCTGTCAGCCTCGGTACCGTAAGACTCACCCCTGCGGTCGAGTGTGTCAGTCACTCGGGGGCGTGTTCACCGTGTGGATGGACCACCGCCTGTCTGTCTGTCGCACGCAGAGAACGTGCGGGCTGCTTCCACCTCTGGCTGTTACAGATGGAGCCGTCCTGAGCGTCTGTGCACAAGTCTTTGTGTGAACGGGAGCTTTCACGTCTCTTGGGACAGCTGGGCAGAGAGTGGCTGGTTCGTCCGGTCAGCGAATACTAACTCTTTGGGAACCTGCCACTCTGTCTTCCAAAGCTTGGGCCCCTTGGCACCCCCACCAGCCGCAGGAGGTTCTGGTTGCTCCACGCCACTGCCAGCGCTTGGAGGGTGACTTTCTGAGCTTCAGCCATCCTGGCAGGGGTGAGGCGTAGGTCACTGCGGCCTGAATTTGTTCTTTCCCTGTGACCACGTATTGAGCGTCTTTTCGGGTAGGTCTTCTTTTGCTAAGTGTCCAGATCTTTTGCTCATTTTAAAATCCAGTTGTCTTCAGACTGCAGTGTGAGAGTTCTTTCTGTTTCCTCCGAAATATATGTGTTTGACAAATATTGTCTCCAAGTCCGTGGCTTGACTTTCCATTTTCTTAACAGGATCTTTTGAAGAGTAAACTTTAGAATATTGGTGAAACCCAGGGTATTTGTTTGTTTTATAGTTCACGCTCTCTGTGAACTATTTAATAAAGCGCTGCCAAACCCACGGTCACGGATTTCCTCTTTGGGGCCAATGGTTCTGTATGTGATGAGTAAGGTCTGAGGACTGTTGCTCTGCGCGTGGCTGTCCAGTTGCTCCAGCAAGTTGCTCCAGTTGACAAGATGCTTCTTTCTCCATCGCGTTTCTTAGGCGCTCTTGTCAGAAATCAATCGGCTATGTCTGTGTGGGTGTATTTCTGGACTCTCCATTCTGGGGCGTCCCCAGGCATTGTAACAGCCCAGACCATCCCTCTCTCTACCGACACACCCGCGTGGGTGGGCCCTGACTGGGTGCTAAACACAGGACCCCCAAGGGCAGCATTTACAGGGAGGACGTAACCAGCTCAGGGGAAGAAGGGAGGCCGCCTTGTGACGCTGTTTGTGTCCTGGGGGAGGCGCACTGCAGGCATCCAAGGATGAAGGGGCCCCTCCTCATCCTGCTCCGGATGGCCCCGTCCCGCCCTGACTTTGCCCCCTTCTCACCCGAGCCCTTTAGGTGGACGTGGGCTGACGTCTTGTCCCAGAGGCTCTGCCCTGCCTGCCTTTCGGATGGTCTAGCACTTAGGGTCTACCCCGCCAGGGCTGGGCAAGTCTGGTCCCTTCTGGGGAGGTGGGGTGGGCACACAGGAGGGTGCAGAGCAGGAGCCCAGGGCTGCTCAGCTTTTGCCACTGTTGGGGGTTCATGTGAAGAGCTTTAATTGTCCACTGTTGCTGAAGGGAGTCTATTGTGTGTGTGGGGGGGGCAGTGTTTATGTATATATGTGTGTATGTGTGCAGGGGTGTGTGTGCATGCTGGTGTTTGTATGTGTATTTGTGTGTGTGTATGTGTGTGTGTGTGTCTCTGTGTGTATGTGGGGGGGCAGTGTGTGTGTGTGTGTGTGTGGGGGGCAGTGTGTGTGTTTGTGGGGGGGCAGTGTGTGTGTATGTGGGGGGGCAGTGTGTGTATGTGGGTGGGTGTGTAGGTATGTGTGTTTCTCTGTGGGGGGCAGTGTGTGTGTGTGTGTGTGTGGAGGG
>SJYX01017642.1:26035-76427 GCA_006410675.1 Oreotragus oreotragus | reverse complement strand
AGCGGGGGGGGGGGTCGGGGGCACATGGGGAAACGCGCCGCCCCAGGCGTGACCCAGGGCATGTGACCCCGCCTGTAGCCCGGCGGCTCTGCGGGACCAAGGAAGCCTCAGCGCATCCAGCAGGGCCCGGGCAAGCAGCGCTCGGGGAGTTCTGAGTGGACAGACTGCAGAGAGAAGCTGGGCTCACAGGGCCCCCGGGCTCGCGGGGACCCGTCTTCCCTTCCTGTGCCGAGGTGCGTCTGGGTGGTCAAGGTGGGCGAGGGGACGCTGCCTTCCCGCCCCATGGCTGCTGTGCCCACAGAGTAGGTGGCTGGGAATAGCAGGAATGCAGCCTTTCGTGGTTCGGGAGGCCCGAGTCTGGAAGTGAGGTGTCGGGAGGGCTGGTCCATCCTGCAGGCTGTGAGAGGGAGTCTGGTCCTTGTCTCCACCCGGTTCTGGGGGCTGCAGGTGCCCCAGGGCCTGCAGACGCCTCACTGCCGTCTCCGCCTCTCTCCCGCGTGGCCTCTCCTCGCTGTGTGTCCCCTCCCCTTGTCAGGACACTTGTCATAGCAGGTGGGACCGCTCGGTCATCCCGGACGGCCTCATTCCAAGGCCCTGTCCTACCTTCCATCTGCTAAGGCCCCTTTTCTCAAAGTGTTAGCCACTCAGTTGTGTCTGTCTCTTTGCGGCCCCATGAACTATTCCCCCAGGCTCCGCTGTCCATGGCACTCTCCAGGCAAGAATACCGGAGTGGGCAGCCACTCCCTTCTCCAGGACATCTTCCCAACCCAGGGGTCAATCGGTCTCCTGCACTGCAGGCGGCTTCTTTACTGTCAGCCGTGTTCGACTGTTCGTGACCCCATGAACTGTAGCCACGCCCTGCCCCTGGTGCCTCTGTCCATGGAATTCTCCAGTCCAGAGTACTGGAGTGGGAAGCCATTTCCTTCTCCAGGGGGTCTTCCCAATCCAGGGATCGAACCCACGTCTCCTTCATTGCAGGCAGATTCTTTACCATCTAAACCGCCAGGAAGCCCTTCCGTAGAGCAAGTTGGATCCTAATCCTGATGGGACTGTCACGCTGCCCCTCCACACCCGTCCGCAGCTTTGATGGGGTCACGTGGCTGCCGCAGATCGGACCCTTGTTCCCCTAGCGGAGGGCTCCGTGTAGACCGTGCATTTGTTTACAGGACTGTGAGAGAGCAGATGTGGTCAGTCTCGAGAGCGCCTCAGCACCTCCACTCACGTGCGGACAGATGACGGGAGCAAAGAAGACTCACGGACAGACAGCTGCAGACGGACCGTGCTCCACGGCGTCGGTCACCAGGGAGACGCAAGTCCAAGCGAGACAGCACTCCACAGCCCCCAGGACAGCTAGAATCAGGAAGCCAGACGGCAGCTCGGGGTGGGGAGGGCGTGGAGAAATCGGACCTCCCACACTGCTGCTCCGTGATCAGCTTTACTGACATGATGGACATGACGCTCGTATCACGAGATGTGATGGACATGTGTCACTTTTAGAGGTGCAGCACGAGGATGTGACTCCCGTGCGTCGCGAAACGGTCATCACAGCAGTTCCGTGAGCATCCATTTAAAGAGTCTCGATGAAAGTGAAAGAGGAGAGTGAAAAAGCTGGCCAAAAGCTAAGATCATGGCATCTGGTTCCATCACTTCATGGCAAATAGATGGGGAAAAGTGGAAACAGTGACAGACTTTATTTTCTTGTGTGCCAAGGTCACTGCAGATGGTGACTGCAGCCACAAAATTAAAAAATGCTTGCTCATTGGAAGAAAAGCTATGACCAACCTAGACAGCATATTAAAAAGCAGAGACATCACTTTGATGACAAAGGTCCCTAAGCTGTGGTTTTTCCTGTAGTCATGTACAGATGTGAGAGTTCGACCATAAAGAAGGCTGAGCGCCAAAGAATTGATGCCTTTGAACTGTGGTGTCAGAGAAGACTTTTGAGAGTCCCTTGGACTGCAAGGAGATCAATGCAGTCCATCCTAAAGGAAATCAGTCCTGAATATTCATTGGAAGGACTCATACTGAAGCTGAAGCTCCAATACTTTGGCCACCTGATGCAAAGAGTCAGCTCACTGGAAAAGCCCCTGATTCTGGGAGGGATTGAGCACAGGAAGAGAAGGGGCCAACAGAGGATGAGATGGTTGGGTGGCATCACCGACTCGATGGATACGAGTCTGAGCAGATTCCGGGGGGTGGTGAGGGGCAGGGAGGCCTGGTGTGCTGCAGCCCGCGGGGCCGCGGGGTCGGGCGCGGCTGAGCGACGGAACGCGTGTTTCTTTATCGTGTTGCTCACCACAGCCTTAGTGCTTCTTTTTCTTATGATGAGAAGCTGGTGTCCTGTGAGCACCTTGCTCCAGTCCCCCCCTGCCACCCCTATCTCTGACAACACAAGTCTTGTGTCTTTTCCTTGAGCGTTGCTGTTTTAAAGCAGATATCCTGGAAGCCTTCTTTCAATGCCCTATTGGCTGCGCTGGGTCCTTAGTGGTGGCATGTAAACTCTTTACTGTGGCAGGCGAGCTCTAGTCCCTTGACCGGGGGTCAACCCTGAGCCCCCTGCAGGAGCAGCACAGAGCTCCAGCCCCCGGATCACCAGGGAAGTCCCCCTCTGTCTGTTTCTGAAGTACAACTGATCTACAACACTATTTCAGTTCCTATCACACAACAAGGTGATCTGACATTTCAAAAGGGTCGCCAGGATGAGTCTAGTTGCTGGGGCGGGGCGAGGCGGGGCGAGGAGGGTAGATGTGGGCGGGTGTGTCCCCGTACAAAGATATGACACCGTCACTGTTCCCCGCACGGTTAATCTTCTGCTGAAACTTGTCCCTCCCGGTTGCCCTTGCTTTCTCTCTCCTCTCCTCACCCCTCTTCCTTCTGGAAACCCCCCGTTTTCTGTATCTATA
The DNA here is from genome assembly GCA_006410675.1 of Oreotragus oreotragus. NCBI lineage: Eukaryota > Metazoa > Chordata > Mammalia > Artiodactyla > Bovidae > Oreotragus > Oreotragus oreotragus. The sequence continues at coordinate 73,524 of SJYX01017642.1, read as the reverse complement.
AATCTGTTTCTGTTATGCTATGTTTGTTCACTTGCTTTTTTAGATTCCACATTTAATGAAATCTTGCAGTATTTGTCTCTTCTCCATCTGACTTAACCTCGTGAAGCATAATACCCTCTGCTGCTGCTGCTGCTGAGTTGCTTCAGTCATGTCTGACTCTGTGCGACCCCATAGACAGCAGCCCACCAGGCACCCCCCCCCCCCNTGTTCACTTGCTTTTTTAGATTCCACATTTAATGAAATCTTGCAGTATTTGTCTCTTCTCCATCTGACTTAACCTCGTGAAGCATAATACCCTCTGCTGCTGCTGCTGCTGAGTTGCTTCAGTCATGTCTGACTCTGTGCGACCCCATAGACAGCAGCCCACCAGGCCCCACCCCCCCGTCCCTATGATTCTCCAGGCAAGAACACAGGAGTGGGTGCCATTTCCTTCTCCAGTGCATGAAAGTGAAAAGTGAAAGTGAAGTCACCCAGTCGTGTCTGACTCTGTGCGACCCCATGGACTGCAGCCCCCCAGGCGCCCCCGTCCCGGGATTCTCCAGGTGAGAGCACTGGAGGGGATGCCATTGCCTTCTCCAGGAATGCCCTCTAGGCCCATCCATGCTGTCACCGATGGCGAGATTCCATTCTTCTGACGGCCGGGTGCTGTTCTGCATGCACACCTGCAGCGTCTTCATCACTCGTCTGTGGATGGGCACTTAGGTTGGCTCCATATCTTGGCTGTTGTAAACAGTGCTGTGATGGACACGGAGGTGCAGATACCTCTTTAGTGTTTCCATGTTCTTCAGATAAATTCCCGGGGGTGGGATCACTGCATCAGGCAGTTTCATGTTTTGAGGAACCTCCACGCTGTTCTCTATCGTGTCTGCATCGATTTACGTTTCCATGAAAACACACGGGGGTTCCCTTTTCTCCACACTCTTGCTAGCGCTTGTCATATGTATTCTTTTTGATGATAGCCATTCTGACAGGTGTGAGGTGATAGCTCACTGACGTTATGATTTGCATTTCCCTCATACTTCCTGATGTTAGCATCTTTTCGTGTGCCTGTTGGCCACCTGCATCTCCTTTTTGGAAAAATGTCTATTCAGATCCTCCGTCCATTTTTCAGCTGTTTTTTGATGTTGAGTTGTACGAGTCCTTGGTATATTTTGGATACTCTGTCCTTATCAGATTATCACTTGCAAATATCTTCCCTGATTCCGTGACTGGCGTTTTCATTTCGTCGATAATGTTCTTCATTGTCCAGATGCATTTTAGTTTGATGCTGTCTCGTCTGTTTATATTTACTTTCTTTCCCTTGCCTGAGGAGACAAATCAAAATATTTCCATATACATATATATCTATTACTAAGACCGACGTCAGAGAGCATCCTGCCAACGTTTTCTTTTAGAAGTCTCACGGGTTCAGGTCTTACCTTTAAGTCTTTAGTCCCCTTTGAATCTATCTCTGTGGGTGGTATGAGCGCGCGGGATGGTTCTTTTGCATTCGGCTATCGAGTTCTCCCAACACCATTTACTGAAGAGGCTGTCTTGCCTCCCTTATCGTAGGTTAGTTGCCATATAAGTATGGGTTCATTTCTGGGTTCTCTGGTGTGTTCCATTGATCTGTGTGTCTGTTTTGTGCCAGGACAATGCTGTTTTGATTCGTATAACTGTACAGTATAGTTTGAAATTAGGATGCATGACACCTCTAATTTTTTTTCTTCTTTCTCAAGATGGTTATTCAGGGTCTTTGTGTTTCTATACAAATTTTAGAATCGTTTGTTGTAGTTCTGTGAAAAATACGGTTGATATTTTGATAGGGATTGTATTGACTCTGTAGATTGCCTTGGGTAGTATGGTCATTTTTCCAATGTTAATTCTTTGAATCTATGAGCATGGCATACCTCTCCATCTGTTCGTGTTATCTTCAGTTTCCTTCACTAGTGTCTTACAGGTTTCTGAGCACAGATCTTTCACCTCCCTGGTTAACTTTATGCCCTTTTCGATGCGACTGTAAATGGGGTTGGTCTCCTAGTTTCTTCCTCCTGGTAGCTGCCTGTTAGTATGCAGCGACGCAACAGGCTTCTCTGTGTTAACTTCACAGGCAACTTCACTCTTACACCTTTGCCAAATAATCAGATTTTCAAAAAGTCTAACACAGTCACTCTATGACTGGCCCTGTATGGAATTCCACTTTGGTTTATTCCCCAAAGAGCTGAAAACATATCCACATAGAAACCTGTTGGTAGCAGCATTCTTCATGATGGCCAAGGTGGAAACAACCCAGACGCCGTCAACTGACGACTGGATTAACAAAAGGTGGTCCATCCACGTAGTGGAGTATTATTCAGCCTTAAACAGGAACAAAGTGCTGTCACATGCTGCCACATAGAGTAACCTTGCAGACATGCTGAGTGAAAGAAGCCAGACGTGAAAGATCACAGCTTGTATGGTTGCCGTTAGTTAAATGCCCAGAACAGGCACCTCCATAGCCATGGTGGGTTAGGAGGGACTGCTAGGAATGGGGGTGAGGCTTCTCTGGGGTGCTGAAAAGTCCCTGGTGATGGTGGATGCTCTGTGAATATACTAAACCCCGGCATTGCGTACTCCAATCAGGTGGATGTTATGGGAGGTGAGTCATGTCTCAGTAAAACTGTTTCTAGAAGCCCAAATCATCCTCTCTGGAGAAGGGGTGCCAGGACTCGTCCCCCACCCTGCTGGAGCTGCCTGTCCACAGACCCTCCCGGAGCAGCGTCACCTGAGCAGCCCGGGTGAGGCGTGATCAGAAGGTCTGTGCCAGGACACAGCAGCCACCCTGGGTTCCCAGGTCCTGTGTCCTTCGGGGGGTGGTCCGGAGCATTGCGGTACCCCAGCCCCGGTTCACCAGGGGCCCCCTCGGTGCTGGCTTCCACTGACGGCCTATCTCTTAGATGATCCCTTGGGGCCCTCTCCGGGGATTCCATGTTCCTCCCCAAGCAGCGTGTTCCTGGGACCCAGGCAGGAAGGGCCTCTCCCAGTCCACTTCACCCCAGCCCGGTGAGGGGATGTGCCCAGGACGGGGGGACGTGCCCAGGGAGGGCTCCGGCCTGGCCCAGCAGTCCTGAGATCAGGGTAACCACCTGTGGTAATCCACATGGCCCAGAACCCGGGATCCCTCTTCCGAACTTCTGATTGCTCCTCTGATTAAACAAATAGGTTCAGTTCACGTGCGTTATAATTAAGTCATCTCAAGTCCTTTTTGAAGGAGAGAAATAATTCATAATAAGCAGTTTAAATTCCCATTTCCCATGAGTGGATTTCCACCCGTCCTAGAAGCTGAGAAGACCTCAGCCTCTCCGTGGCTGTTTCCCGGGTTGCTGTCAACCAGGTAGGGCTTTTCCCGGCAGCAGGGCGCGGCCCCGTGTCGCCCTGAAGGCCCGAGGCTTCTGGGACAGTGTCCCCTGGCTGTCAGTAGAGAGGGAACAGACTTGATTGGTATGCTAACAAGTTCACTAGGTAATAACTCTTAAAAATAAAATGCTTTTTAAAGAACCTGAAACCTATTGAAGTTCAAAGGCGAGCTCTGGTGCACTTTGAAAGCCCAGCCGCCAGACGCCGTTCCCACTGGTGCCGTGGTGACCCGCTCCGCCCCGCAGGGCGGTTGCCACCCTGGGCTCCTTTCCTCTGTGGTTACGGACGAGCTTCTTTATGACCCACTGCGGCGGCTGTGGTTACATTTCCTGCAACCAGTGCTCTTATATATACAACACCCGATTGGGGGTTTTATCTGAGAACGCATTCTCCTGAAAACCGTCCTCGAGACGCTCAGCCATCTCCAGGCCTCGTGTCTGCACGTGCCACAGCCAAGGCCTGGGTGGGCGCCTGGGGTGTCGCAGGGCCCCGAGCCCAGCTGTCCCCCGGAAGGAGGGTGTCCAGCCCAGCTGGCGGGACCAGACCAGCTTCCTCCAGGGAGGGGCCTGCTTCTCTGGAGCCGGTCCTCCCGTGGCGGGGGTCCGCGTTATCCAGGGCCCCTCGCTGTGCCGCACGGGCAGGGACCCTCCGCGGGGGCTCTCCTGAGGCGGGTTGCCCTCCAGAGTGACCCACGGCAGGGCCGCTGCCCCTCCGAGCCGGCTGTGGCTTTCGGCCGAGGGTAACACTGCCTGAGAGACAGCAGGGGTGGTGAAGCGACTCACTGGGCGTCTCAAGTGGCTGGGAACCGACAGCTCTGAGGGCGCGCGTTCAGCAGACCATCTGGGGGCCGCAGAGCCTGGCCTTGGCGCAGGGCCGTCGGCGGTGGGCCCTGTGGAGGAAGGCTCTCTTGTTGGGTGCGCGGTCGTGTCCCGCTCTGTGACCCCGTGGACCGCAGCAGGCCAGGATGTAGTGGCGGTGACCTGACCCCAGGTAGCCGTGGTCAGTGGCTTTCCCTGACAGTCTCGTGTGGCCTGGGCAGCTTCCCCTGAGCCCCGGGCCTGAGGGCCAGCGGGCGGCGGGAGGCCCCGCTCGGGGAGCAGCCAGGCTCTGCGTTCACGGCCCGAGGCTCTTCTCCGCTTTCTTGGCTACGCTCTTGTGTTCGGGCTTGGCAGAGCGCGGTATAAGGCTTTGCTGGGGGGCTTGTCCAGGAGAGGCCCGGGCCTGGGCTGGCCCCACCAGCTCTCACCCCTGAGCTGCCGCCGCCTGTCCAGCGGCAGCCCACCTGGGGAGCCGCCGAGATCTGGAAGGCTTTCCTCTGCCCAGCGTGAGGGCGGTGGGGGTCGCGTGGGGCGTGGTCTTGGGAACGAGGGTTCGGAGCCCAGCTCCTGTCCTGGGGCAGCTGCTGGGGGGCTGTCTCTTATACACATCTAGATGTGTATAAGAGACAGCTCTATGACTGGCCCTGTATGGAATTCCACTTTGGTTTATTCCCCAAAGAGCTGAAAACATATCCACATAGAAACCTGTTGGTAGCAGCATTCTTCATGATGGCCAAGGTGGAAACAACCCAGACGCCGGCAACTGACGACTGGATTAACAAAAGGTGGTCCATCCACGTAGTGGAGTATTATTCAGCCTTAAACAGGAACAAAGTGCTGTCACATGCTGCCACATAGAGTAACCTTGCAGACATGCTGAGTGAAAGAAGCCAGACGTGAAAGATCACAGCTTGTATGGTTGCCGTTAGTTAAATGCCCAGAACAGGCACCTCCATAGCCATGGTGGGTTAGGAGGGACTGCTAGGAATGGGGGTNCTCTCTTGTTGGGTGCGCGGTCGTGTCCCGCTCTGTGACCCCGTGGACCGCAGCAGGCCAGGATGTAGTGGCGGTGACCTGACCCCAGGTAGCCGTGGTCAGTGGCTTTCCCTGACAGTCTCGTGTGGCCTGGGCAGCTTCCCCTGAGCCCCGGGCCTGAGGGCCAGCGGGCGGCGGGAGGCCCCGCTCGGGGAGCAGCCAGGCTCTGCGTTCACGGCCCGAGGCTCTTCTCCGCTTTCTTGGCTACGCTCTTGTGTTCGGGCTTGGCAGAGCGCGGTATAAGGCTTTGCTGGGGGGCTTGTCCAGGAGAGGCCCGGGCCTGGGCTGGCCCCACCAGCTCTCACCCCTGAGCTGCCGCCGCCTGTCCAGCGGCAGCCCACCTGGGGAGCCGCCGAGATCTGGAAGGCTTTCCTCTGCCCAGCGTGAGGGCGGTGGGGGTCGCGTGGGGCGTGGTCTTGGGAACGAGGGTTCGGAGCCCAGCTCCTGTCCTGGGGCAGCTGCTGGGGGGCGGGCGGGGGGCGGGGGCTGGCTGCCCTCCATGCTGGGCTTGCGCTGGGGGCACGAGGGGGCTGGTCCTTTCCGGCCTGGCCATGCTGCTGTCCTGCCATCTGTCCTGCCCACCTGTCCTGCCATCTGCCTCCTCTTCTCCCCTTCCTGGAGCTTGGCTGAGACCGCGCTGCGGTGACCAGGCATCCTTCTAAGGTTTTCCTGCTGCAGCGTTTGCTTCCTACTTGGGAAGCAAGTCATGGATCTGGTCCTGTCCCTCTTTCCCACGCGGACCCGAGTGTCCTTCGAGTGAGACCTGGGCTGACCGCCGGCTCTGCCAGGCCCACTGATGTACCCTTGGCCGTTAGTTCTCTTCATCTGGGTCAGTTTCGGGCCACCTCATGGAGGGTCTGGTGGCACCTACTGGAACACAGCCAGCGGTCTGCCCGGGGCTGGGGGCGCTCACGGTTCAGGCCACGTTCTGCCCCGGCCCAGCTGGCCAGCCTCACGAGGCTTGGGTCCCTCCAGCATCGTCCCACGCCTGGCTCAGACGGGCACTTGAGGGCAGGGCCTCAGCTCACACACACCCAGGCGTCCATGCCCGCATCCTGCATCCCCAGCCTGCATCACAGAACAGCTGTTTGAATGACGGATCATCCCATCAGCTTCACAGAATCGGTTCTGAACTGTCAACTTCGGCGCTTCGGACTTGCTCAGTCACTGCTGTGGTTCTGTGTGTTTTCTCCCGCCTTCTCGGAGGCTGCTGACTCACCACTCATCTAACTGCCTAAGTGCTATCTTCGTGAATTTTATTTTTGTCCTGTAACAGTGGAAGCTGTCACTGCTAGGAATTTATTTTGAGAAAATATTGACATCGTGTGCCAAAAAGACATCCTTATTGGGCTCTATCTTATCCTCCCATGGTTTTAATTTCAAGGTAGGGTGAGTACTTCTTCCTGTTCATATCAATTGATTCTCTTTGCCGTGGACATTTTACTCAGGGACATTTGAATGTCTCATTTAAAATTTAATGTTAAACGTTGTTGAATGAGGCCGGCTGACCCAAGTCGGAGAGAGCAGAACGACTGTCCTGTTCTGCGCTCTGCCTCCCTGCAGTCCGCGGTCCCGCCTCCAAGCTGGCCTGAGGGTGACCCTGCCCTGCTGGACCGATTTAGGTCTGAGTGACGAGCGGGGCTAGAGATCGCTGTGTTCCCTTTGTTCTCTGCATACTTAGAAATGGAAATATGGCACCAAAATGTTCTTTTGGATCCTGTTGATCGGCACAAACTGAATCGCTGAAGATGCGTCCATTCATTTCCTGGACCACTGCCCGGAAGGTTGTCTTCACGGCGTCTGGGTCTCCCGGAGGCGTCGGCAAGATTCTCCCGCCGCACCTCGGCAACCCGGGCCCCCGGGAACTCTCTCCATCTGTTTCTCTCTGGCTGCGTGTTGAGGCCTGCGGGATCTCAGTTCCCTGACCAGGGACCAAACCCGTGCCCCTGCGCTAGAAGCATGGAGTCCTAACCAGTGGGCTGCCGGGGACGTCCGCGGAGGGGAATTTTGATTCTTTCTGGAAATCATCCCTCCTGAGGGGGCCGGAAAGCTATCTCGGAATATAACTAAAATTTTAAAATCACACAGGCCTTCTGTGTTTCAACAAATAAAGATAATTGCTAGCTTAAAACGTATTTTTTTTCTGACTTCTCTGATTTCTTCAATGCGCACGTGTGTGCACGTGTGTTGTACACGTCTCTCTATTTTTGGTGATGGTCAACACACGCGTAGCTCTGGTCTCAAGGTCTTTGCTGTACTGGAAGCAAAGCGCGGTGAGCCCCAGGCGACAGGTTCTGATCTGCCCAGGGAGCGGGGAGAGCGCCCGTGTCCCAGGGAGAGGGGAGGCCGGGTTCGGCGGATGTTTGTTGCTCATGGTCACAGAGGTGTTCAGCCCACCCAAGTCTGGGGGGCTGCTGGTTGGGGTCCCCGGTACCGTGTTGCCATTTTCTTCCCTGTCTTTCCCTGGGCGGGTGGCCCTCCACAGCTCCCTCCTGTCTTCTCCCTTATGTGGGTGTCTGCCACGCCCTGAAGGTGCCAGCTTAAACCCTGGCTGGGGGTCAGAGGACAAGGGTGTCCCTCCCTGCCCCCAGCTTCTGGAACCAGGAGGATGCCCCGGGGTAGGAAGTGGGTCCAGATGGGCCGTAATGGACGGATGTGGACCTGGGGGGCTTGAGACCAGGTTGGTGGGGAGCGTGTGTGAGGGCACCGTCTGGGCAGCTGCCTGCCTTCCAGCCCCTCTCCTTCCGGTCAGCACAACAGGAAGGGGGCAGGAATGCACTGCCAGCCGCTGACCCCACCCCGGTTCCCCTCTCATCACAGAGGGGTCACTGGTGGGCATCCTGGGAGAGTCAGCCGAGCCCATGGCAGGGACCAGGGAGTCATGGATGCCGGGGGCCCGCAGGGTGGGGTCTGGCCTGCCCTGGTCCGGGCGTGTCCCCTGCTCTGCATTCTCAGCAGTGGGTGCTCAGGTGCCTTTGCTGGGTAGGGGGTGGGGGGGGTGAAGCCCCGATCTCCTGTGAAAAGTCCCTGGGGGGGCGTCTCCCTGGTCCTGATGACCAAGACCCCTGCTCGGAGGAAGATCCACTCGGGAACGGGCCACACTGGGGGAGGGGCGAAACTCAGGCTCCATCAGCCAAGCAGCGAACTGAGAAATCACAGAAGCAAGTTACCCTGTGTCTGGCAGACTGCAGGGTGTAGTCCCGGGCAGGCTGACTGCTAGGCGGAAGGAGGAGGGAGCAGGGGCTGACCTGTTGTCCGGCCTTCGCTCCTGTCTCTCTGCAATCACGGAGGGCCCTCTGGGCTGCCCCAGAGCTGGCTGGGACCCCTTCTGTGGACGTGTCCTCACCCTCCACTAAGATCGAAGGGACACACCCTCGGCCCCCGGGCCGGAGGGAGACCACGTGGAGGCCTGTGGTGGCCAGGAGTGTGTGGGCAGGACACACGGTGGCCGCTGGGCTGGAGCCTGGGGCGGGCAGGGGACCAGGTGGCCCGCAGACCGGACGGAGGCGCATCGAGACCCGGGTCGGAAGGGCCCCCTGGGTGTTCTGTGGTAGCTGAGCCTCTGAGAGGAGGGTGTCCCCCCGCAAAGGCCCGCTCCTCCTGGCGTTGTAGAAGCTGGGCTGTGGGCTGGGGGCGCTGGCGGGGCCGGCGGGGCTGGGCAGCGGAGCCGGCCCTCCGTTCAGCCGCTGCCTTTATGGCCTCAGCTTAGTGTCCGGAGTAAAGCTCCTTCCTAAGAGTGAGTCCACTGTCCTCGGCCCCCAGCACTCCCCAGCCCCTTGTCTGTGGTCACCCCCCACACACACACGCACACACGGACGCAGGGGCCCGTCAGGTGAGGGGGCCACACCCGGGTGTCCGCTCACTCTGCTCTCCCCACAGCGGTCGGACCCGCAGCTGCTGGCACAGTTCTACCATGCAGACGAGGAGCTGAGCCAGGTGGCCGCCGAGCTGGACAGCCTGGACGGGCGGAAGGACCCCCAGCGCTGCACACTGCTTGTCAGCCAGTTCCGCTCCTGCCAGGTAAGGGGCGGGGACAGCGGAGGGGGCTGGCAGAGCTGCTGAGGAGGGCCGGGCTCCCGGGCCCCCCTCCAGGGGCATGGGGGGGACGGAGGGCCCGTGGGGGGCTGCCCCAGAGCTGGCGGGTGGCGACCTCCCCGCTGCAGGGTCCATACTGATGGACGGTCCAGGCCGCCCTGCTGGGAATTCCTACGGCTCAGCAAGCTTGGCTTCACCAGCCTGACAACTTCCATTCCAGAGTTTCAGAGCCTGCTCAGCCCGCCCGTCAGCGCCTCTCCTCTTGGGGAGGTGGGGGCTTGGGCGTGCATCCCAGATCACAGGCGGGTAGGGTCCCCCAAGGGTTTCAAGCATTCATGGTTCTTATGGGAGGGGCGCACCCTCCTCTGTCATCTCTCAGGAGGGGCCAGGGCCCCGGGGGCCACCAGGGTCTCCCACCTGGCTGGCCCTGGACAGCCTGCCTCCCCAGCGGAGGATGGCCACAGCCCCTGCAGCTCGCTGAGCCCTGCTGGGCAGGAGGCCACTCTCTGCCCCTCCCCACCTGGCCCTGCTCTCCTGGCAGGGGGGACTTGCTTCCTGGGACTCTTTGATCCCAAGCCCCCCCCGGGCCTGCTCACTGCATGTTACACAGACGGACCAGGTAGGTGAAACTCAGCTGGCGCCTCGCAGAGCCTCGGCAGGAAAAGCAGAGAGGACGGTCCACCCTGGGACTGGATGCAGGCGAAGCAGCTTTAAAAAGGTGGAAGAAAGTCATAAAAATCGGCTAAAGTACCGCACACTCACTTAGTAACACCAGAACCTTCCACGTCTCACGCTCCCTGAGGACCTCTGTGTCAGGGTCCCCAAGGCCACCCCGGGTTCCAGCAGGAGGGCGTGCAGGACTGGGCGCATTGGTCCTCTCGGCTCCAACCCATCACAGCGAGAAGCTGTGAAGCAGAACCAGCGATGGGAGAAGGTCCAGTGGAGGAGGGGGCAGGGTCCAGGGGAGACGGGCCCCAGCTTCCAGAACCCTGTCCCGAGGACACACACGGACCCACAGCGACACGTGTCCCCAGGGACGCTTGTCACAGACTCAGAGCCGGGGTTCTTACTGGGGGCCGGCCCTGCGGGCCCCTCTGCTGGGCAGACACTCAATCCAGCCCCAGGGAGGAGGGTGTGAGCACAGACAGAGCACAGAAGCACAGGGAGCTCCCATCTGTGGCGGTGCTGGGGGCCCTCCCGACACCCCAGCTCCTGGACACCAGCCCCGCACGTGGGCCTCTTGGAGGACGGCAGTCAGGCCCGCTGGGAGGACCCCTCTCTGCACAACCGCGTGGCCCCAAGTGTGGCTGAGTCCTCCCAGGCCGTGGCTCGGTGCTCAGCTGCCCGCTCAGGAAACAGGACTTAGAGGAGCCGCCAAAGTGAGCCTCCCTGTGCGAGCCGCACCTTCACAAGGCCCAGCGTGGCCACGCGCATCTGGCCCGTTTCTGCAGCACCTCTCGTTGTCGGGCACAGAGGCCCGGCGTGGCCACACGTATCTGGCCTGTTTCTGCAGCACTTCTCGTTGTTGGGCACAGAGGCCCAGCGTGGCCATGCGCATCTGGCCCATTTCTGCGGCACCTCTCGTTGTTGGGGGCTGCTACAGGAGTGAATTCCTAAGAAGCTCCGCTGGTCACAGTGGGAAGTGATTTTCATCTCTAACGTCTCCCGAGGCAGGCATTTTGCCCTTTCTAGTTTCCATCGAGGTCTCACGTTCTGTTTGTCACAATGCCGCTGGTTCATTCCCTCCTTCGTTCCACGGCACTTACCCGCAGAGGTGCCCCTCTGCAGCAGGCGGATGATGGCATGCGGGGCAGGCAGGCTCGGGGGAGCAGGGTGGGCGTCTTGCAGATGCTGCAGTCTGGGAGGGGTTTGGACAGAGGCCGCGTGCCGGGGGGTGCTGTGAGTGTCCACGACACGCGTGAGATAAAACGTGCCGGCCTGGCGGAGGGGCTGGCGGCAGCACACCCTGCCGGGCCCCCGCGTGGCCTTGATTTCAGAGCCCCCTCACCCTGGGGGGATCACCCAGCTCTAGATTTAGCTGGTCCCCGTCCAGGTGGCTCGATGGTGAGGAATCCATCTGCCAATGCAGGAGATGTGGGTTTGATCCCTGGGTTGGGCAGATCCCCTGCAGTCTTCTTGCCAGGAGAACCCTATGGACAGAGGAGCCTGGCGGGTTGCAGTCCAGGGGCTCGCAGACTCGGGCACTGAGCAGGCACGTGCTTGCTCTTCCCTGCTGGCTTCTTCCCCGCCCTTGATGTTCCCAACCATACTCGCAGAAAACTAGTCAGTCTAATCACACTAGGACCACAGCCTTGTCTAACTCAATGAAACCAAGCCATGCCTGCGGGGCAACCCAAGACTGGCGGGTCAAGGTGGAGAGGGCTGACAGAACATGGTCCATTGGAGAAGAGAATGGCAAGCCACTTCAGTATTCTTGCCTTGAGAACCCCATGAACAGTATGAAAAGGCAAAATGATAGGATACCAAAAGAGGAACTCCCCAGGTCATTAGGTGCCCAATATGCTGGAATCAAGACTGCCGGGAGAAATATCAATAACCTCAGATATGCAGATGACACCACCCTTATGGCAGAAAGTGAAGAGGAGCTAAAAAGCCTCTTGATGAAAGTGAAAGAGGAGAGCGAAAAAGTTGGCTTAAAGCTCAACATTCAGAAAACGAAGATCATGGCATCCGGTCCCATCACTTCATGGGAAATAGATGGGGAAACAGTGGAAACAGTGTCAGACTTTATTTTTTTGGCCTCCAAAATCACTGCAGATGGTGACTGCAGCCATGAAATTAGAAGACGCTTACTCCTTGGAAGAAAAGTTATGACCAACCTAGATAGCATATTCAAAAGCAGAGACATTACTTTGCCGACTAAGGTCCGTCTAGTCAAGGCTATGGTTTTTCCAGTGGTCATGTATGGATGTGAGAGTTGGACTGTGAAGAAGGCTGAGCGCCGAAGAATCGATGCTTTTGAACCGTGGTGTTGGAGAAGACTCTTGAGAGTCCCTTGGACTGCAAGGAGATCCAACCAGTCCATTCTGAAGGAGATCAACCCTGGGATTTCTTTGGAGGGACTGATGCTTGAAGCTGAAACTCCAGTACTTTGGCCACCTCATGAGAAGAGCTGACTCATTGGAAAAGACTCTGATGCTGGGAGGGATTGGGGGCAGGAGGAGAAGGGGACGACCGAGGATGAGATGGCTGGATGGCATCACGGACTCGATGGACGTGAGTCTGAGTGAACTCCGGGAGTTGGTGATGGACAGGGTGGCCTGGCGTGCTGCAATTCATGGGGTCACAAAGAGTCGGACACGACTGAGCGACTGAACTGAATTGAACTGATGTTCCCAGCATCCATGTGTCAGTTCCCGGAGCACGTGGACGCCCCCCGACATGCCTGGAGGTCACGGCTTTCTCAGCTGCGGGCAGGGGCTCGGCCCCTTGCCTGGGGCGCCTCAGGCTTCCCAGATGCCATCACACCAGGTGCCCTGCATTCAGAGGGGGCGTCTGTGCGGAGCCCGCAGGACAGCACCAGCCTAGCCTGGTTCTGCTTCCCGGGGGGTGCTGGGGTCACGTTTTCCTAATTCTTCACAAGCCTGGTCATTTTTCTATTGCATGCCTGGCACTGGGAATTCTACCTTGCTGGCAGCTGAACAGTTTTGTTTTCCTGTTAAGCTTTTGGAGCTTTATTTTGTAATAGTTTGGTTGCTTGGAAATGGTTTGATCCTTTTGGGTCTTTTTTTTTTAAGATGTCATGCAGGTTCAGAGCTCTGTTTAGTCTGGGGCTAAGAAGACTCGCTACCGAGTACACCTGATATTGCTCAATGCCCGTGATCTGTGAGCATTTGCATGCTGTGGGGCCTGTGCCCCCTGGCCCCTCGGGGGGGGGGCCTCCCCGTGACTGTGCCCCGGGCAGCTCACTCATCTCCGCGGCTCTGTCCTCTGGATTCTGGCCCTGGCTGCCCCAGACTCTCGGCTCTGTCTCCAACCCGGGCGCTCGCCGGGCTCCACCTGGGCCCCGCTGCCTGTGCCAGGGCCCGAGCATTCCCCCCGGGCGGTGGGCCGGGCAGCCCCAGCTCCCACCTCCTCTGCTTCTCTCCTCTCTGGCATCACGCGTTGCCTGACGGCCAGTGTCCCGAGAGTCCTGGTCCTGTTTCCATCATTATCGTTTGAGGAGGTGGTTTTCATTCCTGTTACTCCATCTCGGCTGGAATCGGATGTCCCAGTAAATATCCCGTGAGGGACACTGCTCTAGCTCTGGGGACCATCAGCGTCCCTGGGTCCCTCGGCAGCTATTTACTGGGACGTCCTCAGGCAGCTCCTGTGCTGGGCTGGGCAGTGGGGAGCATCCCCACTAAAAGGCCACACGACTTTGGGCAAGGGCTTGGCTCCCTGGCCCGCAGTACCCTCTGGTGTTTCCCGCGCACTTGCTGTTGGTTTTGACATTAGTTTTTTCTTGGTTCGTTCAATCATGAGAAAGGGACCTGCCCACCCAGAAAATCTTTTCAGAAGAACTAACAGCGAGACAGCTCAGTGACGCTGGATTTTATTTTCATGTTTTGTACAATTCTCCTTAGGGTGCATAATTTCCTTCAGAGTTTAGCGCATCACCTGTTTGCATTAGAAAGTCGCGATTCCTGCTCACGTCTACTGCCTGAGGAAAACGAAGCTCAGGCCTCAGGGGAGGGGAGGGCAGTTGAGACAGAATTGCCCAGGGTGAGACTCAGTTAGTGCTGTCTCTCTGGAAACCAGTTTGGTGGAATGGGACTGGAGCTGATAAACGCAGCTCACCCTTTGTCATGCTGCCTCTAGGCATGGCTTCTGAGGGACCAGCCCAAAGTGCAGCATCAGGCGCCACATGCCACACGGTGACTGCGTTATTCACGGGAAATTAGAAGTGTCGTGAGCATCCAGCAGAGGAGGGAGCAGGGAGCTGAAAGGATGGGGCGTGCGCTGGGATCTTACGAGGCTCCCCACCACAAGCTGGATTTGTGGCAAGTCATAATAACGTGTCCCAACAGTAAGCGACAGCAGCGTGCAGAATTACGTGCATAGACAACCCCAGCTGATGGGAGGAAGCCCACGGGAACGAGAGCAGGGAGGAGGCGTGCCACCTGCGGTCTCTGTTCCAAAGACACTCCCCACCCCTCCGCTCACCCGGTTCCCAATTCCTGGGATGGGTGTGCATTCATCTCACTCCTAACAAATCACAAAGAAACGAAATTCTCAACATTCTCGTAATTCTACTGAGTGAACGGTACATGTATACAGAACAGGACAATTTTGAGAAAAGAGTGGGATGTCACCTAAGATTCACTAAAGCAGGTCTGGGGAGGCCAGGCTTACGGGTCAACGCTTAGTGACTCTTAGTGACGTCGGATGACCATGTTGCCATCAAGTCCAGGATGACACAGGCTGAGAATGTCAATCAAAGCAGCACAGAGAGTGGATGTTGAAGAGCCTCTGTAAGAGCGTCTGTCCACCCAGTTCAGTTCAGTTACTTAATTGTGTCCGACTCTTTGTGACCCCGTGGACTGCAGCAGGCCAGGCCTCCCTGTCCATCACCAACTCCCGGAGCTTGCTCAAACTCATGTCCATTTCAGGAGTTTGTGTTGTTAGGACTGTTTTAAGTTGCTCTGAAGACATTTTGCAGCAGTGAAAACAACCGAAATCCTCGTAAGGAATATTTATTTGTGTGCCCGTTTCTGAGACAGAAATTGTTTTATGCGGGATTGTAAATGTTGTGTTGAAACGATAGGTAGAGAGAACAGATAAGAAATCATTGCACGTGGCATGACTCTCTGGCGCTATTATTATCTGAATACACAGTAATGCCTGTGGGCTTTAGGTGCAGCTTATAGGGTTTTGAGTGTTCTCTGCAGTTGTTGGAACTTTCTTTATATTGTCCGCTTTGTTTTGGGTCGCAGCCCTGCATTTCACAGTCCCTAGAGCTTGCCATTGTCCAGTACACTGGAGAGCGAAACTGGTGTCGTTCTTAGGATACAGGGCGAGGCTTGTGCATTTGCATGGATGGAGTGCAAATTAAGGGCCATGTTTGCTGCTTCTGGGGAGGGTAGGCAGGGAGGTCTGCTTGAGCAAATCCTTTACAAAAATGTTGATAATATTGGCTGCAGCTGGATGTAAAATACACCCATTTTTATTGATTTAATAAAAACAAATTGGTGGCACAATAAAAATTCTTACAGTAGCCTTTCACACCATTATTCTAGGTTTTAATTCTCACTTACTTTGCATTATTTAGCTAAAATAACCTTTTAGTTATTATTCGAATGACACTTTTCAAACTTGGATAACTATCTGCCTAGTATTATCTTGACAGGACTGTTTTTTTTTTTTTTTTCCTGTTAAATTTACGAATTCAGAGTTTTGACCATGAACTCACTGCTGCTGCTGCTGCTGCTGCTAAGTCACTTCAATCGTGTCCGACTCTGTGTGACCCCATAGACGGCAGCCCACCAGGCTCCCCCATCCCTGGGATTCTCCAGGCAAGAATACTGGAGTGGGTTGCCATTTCCTTCTCCAATGCATGAAAGAGAAAAGTGAAAGTGAAGTGGCTCAGTCTGTCTGACTGTTAGCGACCCCGTGGACTGCAGCCCACCAGGCTACTCCGTCCATTGGATTTTCCAGGCAAGAGTACTGGGGTGGGGTGCCATTGCCTTCCCCGATGAACCCACTATAAGAGCTAAATACCTTGAGATTTGTACTGCTCTGCACACAGCCTGCACTCACACATGTACACACACTCTCACACTGCAGGGTTTACAAAACGATTCTCTGATACTTGCTGGTATCTTTTGTTTCGCTCAGTTTCATTAACAATAATGGTGGTTGTAATACACAGATTATTATGTACTGTTGAATTGTGACCTGCACCTTTGAAAACATTCTCTTCTACTATGCTTTGAAGTTTTCAAGCTGTGTCTTTAGTTTTAGAAGTACTTCACAAGTGTTTTATTAATACAGCATATTAAAATACTGTTGATGGTAACAGGTGACACCAGTCACAAAAATTATTCGTGTAATTCTGAAACTTCTGAATTGTTTCCCCTCAGGTGGTGAGCTTTTTGGGACCTCTTACCTGGGGCAGAACAGGCACCCCAAACAGTGCTGGCCAACGAGTAAGGGTAAATGGGCGCTGGCCCGGGCTTCCCAGGCTTACAGGTCTTGGGGCTCCTTGTTTCCATCTCAGTGGGTCCGCCAGGGCAGAAGACACCTGACAGAAGCGAGAGTAGGAGGGCTGTCTGGAGCCTCAGGAGGGGTCTTCGCTCCCCTGCTCAGCTTGCTGCACACGCCCCGAGCATGGAGCCAGGACCGCCGCCATCGCCGTTGGAGGCGGCTTTCAGGCAGAGCGCGCTTCCACGTGAAGTTGGCGTCTACAGGGAAATGAGGACTGTGGGCCGAGTAGGAAAGGTAACTTAGCTTCTAGAGTCTTCGGCCCATAGCACAACTCCGTACACAAAATATGCAGAGCTGGGGGACACAGACTTGCTAGGCTCTGTGCCCTGAGGCACAGCCTCACACTGCCCCATCTTGTAGGTGGCTTCTTATGGTGTTGGGAGAATTAAACGGTTGGAGGCTGGCAAGTGGGCACACGGGGTTGTGTGTCAACCGGACCCTTGTCGTCAGGAAGCCGGCCTGGCTGGCTTTACAGGCACCCCGCTGCAGGATGCCATTGATGAAGCTCCTCACTTGTGACACGAGGATGTAAAAATGATGGCCTGTGTCATGGCCAGTCCTGTTCTAGCAGCCAAGTATGCTGGTCTGCTCTAATGTGACGATAAAGAGTTAGCCCTGCGTGAAAAGTTGGTGGGTGAAGGGTATTACGAAAATATCTTGCTTGTTTGCATCCCTATTTTAAAATATGATTTTCATAACCTTCATGATGCATTAAGTGAAGAGAGACGCTTACAAAATAAAAAAGTGTGTGTGGGAATGTCCTGGTGGTCCAGTGGTGGGGATTGCACACTTTGACCGCTGAGGACATGCACTCAGTCCCTGCACTCAGTCCCTGGTCAGGGAGCCGAATCCCACAAGCTGCACAGCCTGGCTGAAAAAGCAAACGTTGAAGAGAACAGTGTTTGTAGTAAGGATCCAATTTTGTAAAGTATCTGTGTGTATACAGATTTTTGTATTGTGGAAATTGAGCCATGAAATTAGCTGTTGGGGTATCAGTTTATATAAAATGTACACGTATGGAGGGCTCAGATGGGCATTTAGGGCTCTTTTGTAATGCTGTTAGAGGTTTATGGCAGGAAGCTGTTTGGGGTACAGATCAAGGTACATTTTCAAACAGTGATACTACAGTTTGAAAATCAGAGAACATGGTGCATAGGGAGCATTTGTGTTGATAACGTAAATCCTTTTTTTTTGCTGAAAAAGTGGCAAGAAGATGTTATCAATGTTTCAGTTCTGTTCAGTTGCTCAGTCCTGTCTGACTCTGTGACTCCATGAACTGCAGCACGCCAGGCTTCCCTGTCCTTCACCAACTTCCGGAGTTGACTCAAACTCATGTCCATTCAGTTGGTGATGCCATCCAACCATCTCATCCTCTGTCCTCCTGCCTTCGATCTTTTCCAGAATCAGAGTCTTTTCCAGTGAGTCAGTTCTTCGCATCAGGTGGCCAGAGGATCGGAGGTTCAGCTTCAGCATCAGTCCTTCCAGTGAATATTCAGGACTGATCTCCTTTAGCATGGACTGGTTGGGTCTCCTTGCAGTCCAAGGGACTCTCAAGAGTCTTCTCCAGCACCACAGTTCAAAAGCATCAATTCTTCGGTGCTCAGCCTTCTTCACAGTCCAACTCTCACATCCATACATGAGCACTGGAAAAACCATAGCCTTGACTAGACGGATGTCTGTCGGTAAGGTAATGTCTCTGCTTTTCAGTATGCTGTTAGGTTTGTCATAACTTTTCTTCCAAGGAGAAGGTGTCTTAATTTCATGGCTGCAGTCACCATCTGTAGTGATTTGGAAACCCAAGAGAATGATAATTAAAACTTTTAAGGGCCATCATACAGTGTATCCTCCTAGAGAAGGACATGGCAACCCGCTCCAGTCTTCTCGCCTGGAGAACCCTGTGGACAGAAGAGCCTGGCGAGCCCCAGTCCGTGGCACCGCAGAGGCCTGGATGTGCCTGCAACTGAGACACGCCACACACAGCGTCTGCTCTGGCCAGGCGGGGCAACTGCGGACCTTGGGGCGCACTGGGGTCTGCAGCGGCCTTCCCTGTGCCACAGGAGCAGCTGCCACGATGAGACGAGGCTCAGCCGTCACTCTCGCTTTCATTGTTCTTTTGGAGGGGTGCTGGGTTGGGTCTTCATTGCGTTCTTTAAAAGTAGGGGTACTTTGTAGTTGAAGTCCGTGGGCTTCTCACTGCGCAGGCCTCGCTGTTGAGCACTGGCTCCAGGGCCCAGGGGCGTCACAGCTGTGGCTCCCAGGCACTAGACACAGGCTCGCTCGCTGTGGCGCTCGGGCTTCGTTGCTCCGAGGCGCGTGGGGTCTTCCAGGGTCAGGTGTCAGACTTGTATCGCCTGCGCTGGCAGGTGGAGCCTTCACCAGTGAGTTCCCAGGGGAGGCCCTGGTTTGCATTTGCCTCAGTGACCTGAGGAGGTAGGTCCGGTAAAGATCTAGAGCCTTGCGTGATTCAGCAGAGATTGGCAGTGGGTAAAGCCCCAGGGAGCGCTCTGCGTGCAGTATTCTTTGTGTGTGTGCTCACTCATGGGACCAGTATTTCGACATAGGCAGTATGGATGAAAAGTATTCCCAGTGCCCTAGAATGTGCCCATGTTCCCCTCCTCATCATCCTCACTGTTCTTGTGTGTTTGCCTGTTTTTGATTTTCGCATAAAAGTGCTCTCTGGTAGGTNAGCGCTCTGCGTGCAGTATTCTTTGTGTGTGTGCTCACTCATGGGACCAGTATTTCGACATAGGCAGTATGGATGAAAAGTATTCCCAGTGCCCTAGAATGTGCCCATGTTCCCCTCCTCATCATCCTCGCTGTTCTTGTGTGTTTGCCTGTTTTTGATTTTCGCATAAAAGTGCTCTCTGGTAGGTAGGGCTCTGGGGCTCGACAGTTGTGTTTGAGCTCCATTCCTGTTGCTGACGCAGCAGCCCCTCACTCCTTTCCATTGTGCGACTGTCCGCACTTAACCGTTCTGATATTGATGGACATCGGGCTCATTTTATTTCATGGCTGATACAAATCCGGCTGGTGTGCACACTTCTGTACGTGTCTTTTGGTGGATAGAGTGCTCCTTTTGGTNGTTGCTGATGCAGCAGCTCCTCACTCGTTTCCATTGTGCGACTGTCCCGCACTTAACCGTTCTGATATTGATGGACATCGGGCTCATTTTATTTCATGACTGATACAAATCCGGCTGGTGTGCACACTTCTGTACGTGTCTTTTGGTGGATAGAGTGCTCCTTTTGGTTGAGTGTAAACCCGAAGTGGAATTGCTCAGTGTACATGTGGCTTGACTTTAAAGATACCGTTAGAATTTTTCCAAGTGCTTTTTATTATATGCTAATTTAAAAAATTAACATGTAGTTATATCTATTTATCTCTATATTGTCAGTTCAGCTCAGTCGTGTCCGACTCTTTGTGACCCCGTGGACTGCAGCAACCCAGGCCTCCCTGTCCATCACCAGCTCCCAGAGCTTGCTCAAACTCATGTCCATCAAACTGGTGATGCCATCCACCCATCTCATCCTCTGTCGTCCCCAGAGCCTCCTGCCTTCAATCTTTCCCAGCATCAGGGTCTTTTCTAGTGAGTCAGTTCTTTGCATCAGTTGGCCAAAGTATTGGAGTTTCAGCTTCAGCATGAGTCCTTCCAATGAATATTCAGGTCTGATCTCCTTTAGGATGGACTGGTTGGATCTCCCCGCTGTCTAAGGGACTCTGAAGGGTCTTCTCCAACACCACAGTTCAACGGCATTAACTCTTCGGTGCTCAGCTCTCTTTATGGTCCAACTCTCACATCCATACATGACTACTGGAAAAACCATAGCTTTGACTATAAGGACCTTTGTCAGCAAAGTAATGTCTCTGCTTTTTAATATGCTGTCTAGCTTGGTCATAGCTTTCTTCCAAGGAGCAAACGTCTTTTAATTTCATGGCTGCAGTCACCATCTGCAGTGATGTTGGAGTCCAAGAAAATAAAATCTGTCACTGTTTCCTTTGTTGCCCCAACTATTTGCCATGAAATGATGGGACCAGATGCCAATATCTTGGTTTTCCAAATGGTGAGTTTTAAGCCAACTTTTTCACTCTCCTCTTGCACTTTCATAAAGAGGCTCTTTAGTTCTTCTTCATTTTCTGCCATAAGGGTGGTGTCATCTGTGTATCTGAGGTTACTGGCATTTCTCTCAGCAATCTTGATTCCAGCTTGTGCTTCATCCAGCCCGGCATTTCTCAAGATGTACTCTGCATCTAAGTTAAATAAGCAGGTTGACAATATGCAGTCCGATATATTTCTTTCCCGATTTAGAACCAGTCTGTTGTTGCACATCCAGTTCTAACTGTTGCTTCCTGACCTGCACACAGATTTCTCAAGAGGCAGGTCAGGTGGTCTCGTATTCCCATCTCTTGAAGAATTTTCCACAGTTTGTTGTGATCCACAGAGTCAAAGATTTTGTCATGATCAATAGAGCAGAAGTAGATGTTTTTCTGGAATTCTCTTGCTTTTTTCTATGATTCAACAGATGTTGGCAGTTTGATTTCTCAAGAGGCAGGTCAGGTGGTCTCGTATTCCCATCTCTTGAAGAATTTTCCACAGTTTGTTGTGATCCACAGAGTCAAAGATTTTGTCATGATCAATAGAGCAGAAGTAGATGTTTTTCTGGAATTCTCTTGCTTTTTTCTATGATTCAACAGATGTTGGCAGTTTGGTTCCTCTGCCTTTTCTAAAACCAGCGTGAACATCAGGAAGTTCACGGTTCACGTATTGCTGAAGCCTGGCTTGGAGAATTTTGAGCATTACTTTACTAGCATGTGAAATGAGTGCAGTTGTGTGGTAGTTTGAACATTCTTTGGCATTGGCCTTTGTTGGGATTGGAAGGAAAACTGACCTTTTCCAGGCCACTGCTGAGTTTTCCAAATTTACTGACACATTGAGTGCAGCACTTTCACAGCATCATCTTTCAGGATTTGAAATAGCTCAACTGGAATTCGATCACCTCCACTGGCTTTGTTCGTGGTGATGTTTCCTAAGGCCCACTTGGCTTCGTGTTCCAGGATGTCTGGCTCTAGGTGAGTGATCACGCCATCATGAATATCTGGGTCGTGAAGATCTTTTTTTTAATATAGTTCTGCTGTGTATTCTTGCCACCTCTTCTTAATATCTTCTGCTTCTGTTAGGTCCATACCGTTTCTGTCCTTTTTGTGCCCTTCTTTGCACGAAATGTTCCCTTGGTATCTCCAATTCTCTTGAAGAGATCTCTAGTCTTTCCCATTCTGTTGTTTTCCTCTATTTTTTTGCATTGATCGCTGAAGAAGGCTTTCTTATCTCTCTTTCCTATTCTTTGGAACTTTGCATTTAAATGGGGATATCTTTCCTTTTCTCCTTTGCCTTTTGCTTCTCTTCTTTTCTCAGCTATTTGTAAGGCCTCCTCATACAACCAACTTGCCTTTTTGTATTTGTTTTTCTTGGGGATGGTCTTGATCACTGCCTCCTGTACAATATCACAAACCTCTGTCCATAGTTATTCAGGCACTCTTGTCTATCATCTAATCCCTTGAATCTATTTCTCACTTCCACTGTATAATCCTAAGGGATTTGTTTTAGGTCGTACCTGAATGGTCTGGTGATTTTCCCTACTCTGTTCAATTTAAGTCTGAATTTGGCAATAAGGAGTTCATGATCTGAGCCACAGTCAGCTCCCGGTCTTGTGGCTTTCTTATCTCTCCTTGCTATTCTTTGGAACTCTGCATTCAGATGGGTATATCTTTTCTTTTCTCCCTTGCCTTTCGCCTCTCTTCTTTTCTCAGCTGTTTGTAAGGCCTCTTCAGACAACTAGTTTGTATTTTTGCATTTGTTTTTCTTGGGGATGGTCTTGGTCACTGCCTCCTGTAAAATGTCACAAATCTCCATCCATAGTTCTTCAGGCACTCTATTAGATCTAATCCCTTGAATCTATTTCTCACTTCCACTGCATAATCGTCAGGGATTTGATTTAGGTCATACCTGAACGGTCTAGTGGTTTTCCCTACTTTCTTCAATTAAAGCCTGAATTTTGTAAAATGTCACAAATCTCCATCCATAGTTCTTCAGGCACTCTATTAGATCTAATCCCTTGAATCTATTTCTCACTTCCACTGCATAATCGTCAGGGATTTGATTTAGGTCATACCTGAACGGTCTAGTGGTTTTCCCTACTTTCTTCAATTAAAGCCTGAATTTGGCAATAAGAAGCTCATGATCTGAGCAACAGTCAGCTCCCGGTCTTGTTTTTGCTGACTGTATAGAGCTTCTCCATCTTCACCTGCAAAGACTATAATCAACCTGCTTTTGGTGTTGACCATCTGGTGATGTCCATGTGTAGAGTCTTCTCTTGTGTTGTTGGAGGAGGGTGTTTGCTATGACCGGTGTGTTCTCTTGTCAAAACTCTGTTAGCCTTTGCCCTGCTTCGTTTTGTACTCCAAGGCCAAACTTGCCTGTTACTCCAGGTATCTGCTGACTTCCTACTTTTGCATTCCAGTCCCCTGTGATGACAAGGACATCTTTTTTTGGTGTTAGTTCTGGAAGATCTTATAGATCCTCATAGAGGTGTTCAACTTCAGCTTCTTCGGCATTAGTGGTTGGGGCATAGACGTGGATTACTTTGATATTGAATGGTTTGCCTTGGAAACGAACAGAGGTCACTCTTGTTTTTGAGACTGCACCCAAGTACTGCGTCTTGGACTCTTTTGTTGACTATGAGGGCTACTCCATTTCTTCTGAGGGATTCCTGCCCACAGTAGTAGATATAATGGTCATCTGAGTTAAACTCACCCATTCCAGTCCATTTTAGTTCACTGATTCCTAAAATGTCAATGTTCACTCTCTCCATCTCCTGCTTGATTACTTCTAATCTGCCTTGATTCATGGACCTAACATTCCAGGTTCCTATGCAATATTGTTCTTTACAGCATCGGACTTTACTTCCATCACCCGGCACACCCCCAACTGGGTGCTGTTTTCTCTTGGGCTCCGTCTCTTCATCCTTTCTGGAGTTATTTCTCCACTCTTCTCCAGTAGCATATTGGGCACCTACCCACCATCTGTCCACCCAGGAGTTCCATTTCTCCAGCTCTGTCCTCAGAAATGTGTGCACAGGCGTTTGGAGAGACACAGGGCTGTCACCCTGGCCAAGGCTGCAGGGAGCCGAGGGCGGGTCCGCAGGGAGCTGAGGGTGGGTCCGCAGGGGGCGGTTCAGCCGTCACAGAGGGCGCCGCACCGTGCCCACGGGGACTGACGTGGGAAGTGCCCCCCGCCCTGTGGTGGGTGCACCAGATGCCTGGCCGTGGGGAAGGGGAGGCAGGCGGGTGGTCCTCCCTGGGTGCTTCTGGGAAGGTTGGGCTCCTTGCAGCGCGAGCCAAGCAGGCCCCGGGTGCTGCCACGTCGCCGCGTCACCTCCTGGCACACCGGGCTTGCTTCTCGGATTTGCCCAGCGGTCCTGCCAAGCCACCCACTGGAGCTGCGTCCTAGCGCCCTTCCTGCTTCTGTTTCAGGACAACGTGCTGAACATCATTAACCAGATCATGGACGCGTGCATCCCCCAGGACCGAGCCCCGCGGGACTTCTGTGTCAAGTTCCCTGAGGAGATCCGCCACGACAACCTGGCCGGCCAGCTGTGGTTCGGCGCCGAGGTAGCCCAGCCGTGCCCCCGTGCCTGGCCCCCGTGGGCACCTACAGGTGCAGGGCATCCCCTTTCCCATGGGCGGCAGACGGTGCTGAACCTGCTCCCCTGAAACTGCACATGCAAATGCAGACATGAGGTTGCACATGCGATTTCTATGCGGCTCTTAGGCCCCCAGGCTGTGAAAATTGTTCTCTGCTACAGCAGCACTAATACTCACACAGCACTCCCCCCAGGGGCTGTTTACTCTGCCCGGGCGGGGGAGCTGCGCCAGCCCACACTGCAGCCGCCGCCCACGTGGCCCCTCAGATCTTGGTCTTCAGCTCCCGAGGAGGCGCCTGAGGCTCTGGAGGGCTCCCCAGCAGGACCAGCCTCGCTCTGTGCAGCGGCGTCTGTGGGGTCCCCTCGCCCGGCCCCTCTCTCGGGACGCTAGCACATGCCGTTCCCCGCCCCCCAGCTCTCCAGGACTCCCGTGCCCCCACCTCCCTGCACACTGCCGGCCCTGGGCCCGCCTGCTCCCCCATCTCAGTCTGTCCCACCCGCTCCTCCGAACTGCCTGGCTGGGGTGCCCCCAGTGGGGACGGCTCCGGATGGTGGGGGTGGCCCCAGGCAGGCTGTCTCTTCCCCCAGCCTCAGTTTTCACCTCTGCAAAGTGGGTCCCAAGGGCGGGGGCAGCTGTGGGGGGCCGTGAGGCAAAGCAGGGAAGCTTTGTGGACACCAGGTGTCTGCATCTTAGAAAGGTGGGGGTCTCGGGGAGCCGGGGGCAGCTCCCGGGCTGTGGGCCCTGGCGAGAGCCAGAATGGGGTGTCTGCGGGGTGTCTGTGGGGCCGGGGGTGGGGAGGAGACAGGGGTCACATGCCCAGGAGGGCCCCGTGTGGAGCCGCAAACCCAAAGGCATTTGTTACCACGGCCGTGACTGCTGTGCATCTAAGAGACTTCAGGAGAGAGCCGGTGCCCGGAGAGGAAGGGGCGGACTGGGAGAGGCGGGGGAGGGTCTCGGGGAGGCCACGCCCCCCGCCCCGGCGGGCGGGCCGATGTGGCGGCGGCCTCCTGGGGCACGCGGCGTGGGCTGTCCCGGCGCCGCCGGGGTGGTGCGTGCTCCGCGGGTGGGCTGCCCTGACCCCTCCGCCGCCCGCAGTGCCTGGCTGCCGGCTCCATCATCATGAACCGCGAGCTGGAGAGCATGGCCATGCGGCCGCTGGCCAAGGAGCTGACCCGCAGCCTGGAGGACGTGCGCGGGGCCCTGCGCGACCAGGCGCTGCGGGACCTCAACACCTACACGGAGAAGATGCGGGAGGCGCTCCGGCACTTCGACGTGCTGTTCGCAGAGTTCGAGCTGAGGTGACCGGAGGCCGCCCACGAGGGGTCGCGGCCCCAGCCTGCTGGTGGGGGAGCCGGCCGTCTGCAGCGGAAGATTCCGCCAAGGGAGGCGTCCTCCGCGGCTGGTTGCGGGCGTCGGGGGTGGAGCGGACCCCTGCGGTGGGTGGGGGTGGGCACGGCTAGGGGAGGGGCCAGGGCAGGCGGAAGGATACCCCACGTCCCGCCCCCACCTCTGCCCCTGGCGCCCCCGCAGCGGTGAAGACCCCCGGGCGGTCCTGTGGGTGCAGGTCATCCACCGCCTCCTCCCCACCCAGCGCGNCCTGTCTCTTATACACATCTCGCTCTCCGCCACACACACCCCCCCACCCCACCCCCGGCCCTCAAGGGCTCTGGAGGGCCGGGGACTGTGGGGACTGGGCTGCAAGATGTCAACAGACAAGACACGCTTGGGGTGCAGGAGACGCAGGAGGCCCAACGCCCGGGCGGGTTGCGGGTTAGCAGAAACTGCCCGGCTTGTGATGCGTGGGCGGAGAGGCAGTCACAAGGTTCCAGATGGTTCTCTAGGGAGCGGGGCCCGCACATGAGCTTTCTACCTTTCTACCTACGTGTCTGCTCCAGATTTCCCCAAGTGAGCTGTTATTACAAGAAAGGCTAGTTAGTCACTTAGCAGGAAGGGAAAACGTCCTCACCTGGGGAATCGGCGAGTCCTGCTCCGCAGGGGCCCGGGGTCTCTCACCCGCCGTTCCCTCGAGGCAGGGGAGCCCTCTTGGAATGAGCAGTGGCGGCTCCAGGCCGGGCGCGGCCCAAGGAGGGAGGAGCTTCTGGTGAAAACAGGAGCGGTGATGCTGGGGCCGTGCTGTGAGCCCCTGAGAGGCGGCAGGGGGCTGCAGTCAGAGAGACCCCTTTTGGTTGTCCGTTAAGCCCTGCAGGGCTCGGAGACACGGCTGAGCACCCGGGGGTGGCCCTCACCCCATCCTTCTGCCCGCAGCTACGTGTCGGCCATGGTGCCCGTGAAGTCCCCTCGGGAGTACTACGTGCAGCAGGAGGTCATCGTGCTGTTCTGCGAGACGGTGGAGAGGTGAGGCCCCTGTGACCCGGGGGCCCAGCGCTCCTGCCACTCCGAGCTGGGGGAGGGCTGCCCCCGGGAAGGGCGCCGTGTCCGTGTGCCGCATCCACCAACCCCGGCTGCCTGCCCCCAGCCCCACAGTCCCGTTTCTCTGGGCCCGGAGGGTTGGTCCAGCAGGTGAAGCTCGCAGGGTCCAGGGGGGCTCCAGGCTCAGCCTGAGGAGCCAGGCTCCTCACCCTTCTCCTCCTGCTCCTCGCATTCCCACCTCCTCACTTCCTGTCCTCCACTCCTCTCCCCGCCAGGCCAGGATGGAGCCCCTGTAGGCTGGGTTTCAGGGGTGATTCATCGGTAATCTAAGCATGCCTTGTTTGGGGCAGGGGTCAGATCTGAAGTCAGGTTTTATGAATAGACTAAGATTGAACCTGGAATATTCCTCATAACTGACTAGTGCTTCGCTGGCAGGTAAGTTTTGAACTTGCCTAATACATCACTGGAGAAGGAAATGGCAACCCACTCCAGTACTCTTGCCTGGAGAATCCCATGGACAGAGGAGCCTGCAGGGCTACGGTCCGTGGGGTGCCAGAGTCGGACACGACTGAGCGACTTAACAACAATGTCACATCATGAGTTTGTTAATTTTTTGAGACAGGTTGTTCCCTCTTAGGCGTTGATAGATATTTCAGATCAGCAAACAGTCAGATGGCAGGAAACCTTTGGTTTTGAACACGCTGGTGCGTGCCTGCCCACGCTTGCAGGGATGCCATCTCCGTATCCTTGGAGGTGGGTGAATGCGGGAGAGCGGCTGCTGCTCCTGGAGGTGGGTGAATGCGGGAGAGCAGCTGCTGCTTCTCAGGGACTGTTACCGGTTCAGGGCGGCGTTCCTGCAGCACCTTTACTCTCGGTGTTGGATGGCAAGCTGTCCCCACCAGCCCCCCTCGGCCGGCACCTCTCTTGTGCTCCCCGCTTCTGTCCAGCGGTGGGTCAGGAGGTGGGAAGGTGGGGGAGGCCCAGGGGGAGCCGCCCATGCCGGGCCTCTCAGAGCGGGCTCGTCCAGCCGCCAAGCTCCGCGTGTCCACACGTGAGGCCTGGGTGGCCGCCCTCCTGGCCCCCGTCTGGCCGTGGTCACGCCTGCTCCCTGTCTCCTCCCCGCCAGGGCCCTGGACTTCGGATACCTGACGCAGGACATGCTTGACGACTACGAGCCGGCCCTCATGCTCACCATCCCCCGGCTGGCCATTGTGTGGTGGGTGTTGCTCACGGTGCCCCGGACAGTTGGTTTGCAGAGGCCCAGGGGTGCCAGGCCCCTCTGGGTGGTGCTGCGCGGTGCTGGTGCCCTGATGGCGGCCGTCCACCCGCCCCGGAGCAGTCACCGGGTGGGCCTGCCCTTGTCCCAACAGACAAGGAGCCAGGTGTACCAGGCACGCCCCTCACCCTGGTGTGGGAGGGACCCCCAGCCTCGATGGGGGCACAGGTGAGCATGTCAGCCACGGGCACTCCCAGCCCGGGGAGGAGGACCCTGCGCTCAGGCGCGGGGGACCAGCGGGGGCTGTGGGAGCCGGCTTTGCAGGGACGAGAGGCAAGGCGCCCCTGTCCCTGGGGAGGATGTGACGAGCTTGTCTGGACGATCCGCGGGATGGCTGGGAGGCAGGGCCCGTGGGCTGAAGAGCAGGGTCCTGGTGATGGGGTGGGAGCACAGCGGTGAGGGCTGGGGAGCTCTAGGTCAGGCCTGCAGGCTCGCGGCCTCAGAGACGGCAGGGCAGCACGAGGGTTCAGGCCTGAGGACTCGGATGTGGGAGGCGCGCGGTCTCGTGCTGGGCGTCTCAGAGCCGAGGTCAGAGCTCAGGTGTTCTGGGCTTGGTCCACGGCTGGGCACCCACACCTGGACACCCGGATGGAGACTGCCTGCCCTCCCGCCAGTGAGGGACCGGGGGCAGCTGGGAGCCGAGGCCGCCGGCAGGTATGACCATCAGTGGACTGGCCCGGGGAGAGTGGGGTGGACATGCGGGCCAGGACCGGAGGCACAGGCTGCAGGGGGAACCTGCCGGGGGTGGGGGCTGAGCAGTTCCTGGGGCCCGGCCTCTGGGACATAGGGGTGTCCATAGACTGGACCACAGGGGCCTAGACAGGTTGTGTGCCACGTGCAGGACCGTTGGGGAGCGAGCTGGGCAGACGCCACCACCCGGGGATCTGGAGCACAGGAAGGCCCCAGGCGATGAAGCCCCGGGAAGATGGGGGGATGGGGCACGGCACCCAGGGCATCAGAGATTCCTGAGCAGCTGCCTTGGGTTGCGTGGCGTCCGCCCCGCCACACCTGCAGCTTCCCTTGGGCTCGGGGTGTGGCCTGCACCTCGCTTTTCCTGGCCTCGCTGCCTTCCCTCTGCAAGGTCTTGCGGGAAACCAGACCCTCCCAGGAAACTCTCATCAGCTTCCGCCGTCTTAGAGGGAGCCTGCTCTAAATCTCAAAGGAGGCCCTTAGGCAGCCCACCTGTCTAAGATAAAATGAGCGTGTTCAGCAGAAGCGTGTACTTCTGCCTCGCACAGCCATCCCCACTGGTTTCAGTGGCCGCCGTCCCTGAAGAGAGATCACCGACCCCTCGGCCGCCACCCCCATCCCCATCCTCCCACCTCTCCGTAGGTTTTCCGATTTGGGATGTTTCGCCTAAGTGGGATCTGGCTCGCTTTTGTGTCCCCGCCACTGGCCTGTGTCATGGAGCAGTGTCCTCCCCCTAGTCACCCAGTGTCCTTGGTGCCTGGCAGGTGGCAGCACATGAATTCCTGCAGAATTTCATTGTGTTGACCTAGCAGGACACAAAACACGTATTTATGAAGCTTTTTCACTGAAGTTTTATTTTTAATTAATAAAAACTTGCTATGGAGGTATGTATCCAAAATTAAAGTGTGAAAGTGT
Source organism: Oreotragus oreotragus (assembly GCA_006410675.1). NCBI lineage: Eukaryota > Metazoa > Chordata > Mammalia > Artiodactyla > Bovidae > Oreotragus > Oreotragus oreotragus. The sequence continues at coordinate 44,106 of SJYX01017642.1, read as the reverse complement.
TAAATCAGTCGTGTCCGACTCTTTGCAATCCCGTGGATTGTAGCCCGCCTGACTCCCCTGTCCATGGGATTCTCCAGGCAAGAATACTGCAGTGGGTTGCCATTCCCTTTTCCAGGGGATCTTCCCGACCCCAAGTATCAAACCTGGGCCTCGTGTATCGCAGGTGGATTCTTTACCCACTGAGCCGCCAGGGAAGCCCCATCCAGAGTTTAAGGACTGGTCAGAAATGATACTCTTGGGACTTCCCTGGTGGTCCAGAGGTTAAGAATCTCCCTTTCAATGCAGGAGAATTAAGACCCGACGTGCCACAGAGCAACTAACCCTGGGTTCCCCAAACCCGCCTTTTTTCCTGTCTGTTTTCACTCTGCCTTTGTGCTGTGACCAACACATTTTCCCACGAAGTCAAGGTTCTGTCTTGGGAAGTTGTTCCCCAAACACCATTAATTGAACCACCGCCATCTGGAAAGTCTCGCCCTGTCTATGCACTGCCCCTGAAGGACCCCCATCCCCACTGCCAAGGGCACAGCCCTGGGGTCAGGGCTCCTGGGCTCGGGGAGGGCAGGCTGGGCCGCAGTCCCAGCTCCTGTTTGTCTTTGCAGTAGGTGGTTTCAGGGCCAGTTCTCACCAACCCTGTGTCTGTGTTATATTTAAACACAAACCCAGTGTTTCTGGGCTTCCCTGGTGGCTCAGCGGTAAAGAATTTGCCTGCAAGGCAGGAGACTCGGGTTGGATCCCTGGGTCAGGAAGATCCCCTGGAGGAGGGCATGGCAACCCACTCCCATATTCCTGCCTGAAGAATCCCACGGACAGAGGAGCCCCGTGGGCTGTGGTCGGTAGGGTTGCAGAGTCTGAACACGACTGAAGCAACTTAGCATGCCAGTGTTTCCACTTTGAAGGAGGTAGATTTAACCACAAATCTCGATGCTGATTTATCTGATGGCAGCAGAGAAGTGTGCAGACATGTTTTATGATTATTTTATGATCCCTCAAACGAACACAGGCTGACCTGCTTTGAAAAGGGATGAAACCTGGGTAACCTTCACTGCTTTTTCCTAACTTATTTACAATTCGAGCTCAGAGGGAATCGCAAGTGGGAGTAGTCTGGGCCGGCCCTGTGGCCATGGGGCTGAGGCCGGGCTGGCTTTGTGTCTTGGATGCAGCGGCCTCGTGATCTACGCGGACGGACCCCTGAACCTGGACCGCAAGGTGGAGGACATGTCCGAGCTGTTCCGGCCCTTCCATGCGCTGCTGCGGAAAATCAGGTGAGGGGAGGGCGGTGTGCGCCCCTGAGCCCCTCGGGACTGTGACTGATCCAGGGCTAGCAGTGACCCCTCTGGACGAGTCTGGTCTTGCTTTGCCCTCCGATATGTTCCAGGGAATGTGTTTCCTCTGGGCACAGCTTCAGGGCCTGGTTGCCTTCGCACTTCTCTATGAAGCTGATTCTTTGCCTTCCGTTCACTGAAAGCCCCGGCGTTGACCTCCGCTCACCTCGGGGTGCTGGCGCCTTCACTGTTGGCCCCACTGTGGGTGCTCCCTCTGGCCCCGCCCCTTCGCCCCCACAGAGCAGGTGCCTGTCCTTGGCCAGTAGCCTTCAGACCCGCACACAAACGTCCCGTCCTGAGACGAGACAGCAGCCACCCTTGCTGCCGGCGTGGACGCCAGGCCCCGCTTTGGTTTCTCTCAGAAGCCACCCTGTGACTGAGCGACTGTGAAACCGGGGGGGCCACACACTACGTCCCCCTGGGCCAGGCTGCCCCCACACGTGCCGGACTGGGGCCCGGGCGGGCCTCCCGCTAGTGTTTTGACTGGTTTAGGGGGTGTTGGCTAGTTTACAGGGTGTTGACTAGTGTAGGGATGTTGACTAGTTTAGGGGTATTGACTAGTTTAAGGTGTTGACTAGTTTAGGGGTGTTGACTAATTTAAGGTTGTTGACTAGGGGTGTTGACTGGTTTAAGATGTTGACTAGTTTAGGGCTGTGGACTGGTTTAGGGGTGTGGACTGGTTTAAGGTGTTGACTAGTTTAGGGGTGTTGACTAGTTTAGGGTGTTGACTAGTTTAAGAGTGTTGACTAGTTCAAGGGTATTGACTAGTTCAGGGGTATTGACTAGTGTAGGGGTATTGACTAGGGTGTTGATTGGTTTAGGGGTGTTGACTAGTTTAGGGTGTTGACTGGTTTAGGGGTGTTGACTGGGGTGTTGACTGGTTTAGGGGTATTGACTGGTTTAGGGTGTTGACTAGTTTAGGGGTATTGACTGGTTTAGGGGTGTTGACTGGTTTAGGAGTATTGACTGGTTTAAGGTGTTGACTAGTTTAGGGGTATTGACTGGTTTAAGGTGTTGACTGGTTCAGGGCTGTGGACTTTTAAGGTGTTGACTAGTTTAGGGGTGTGGACTGGTTTAGGGTGTTGACTAGCTTAGGGTGTTGACTAGAGTGTTGGCTAGTTTAGGGGTATTGACTGGTTTGGGATGTTGACTGGTTTAGGGGTGTTGACTGGTTTAAGGTGTTGACTAGTTTAGGGGTATTGACTGGTTTAAGGTGTTGACTGGTTTAGGAGTGTTGACTGGTTTAAGGTGTTGACTAGTTTAGGGGTATTGACTGGTTTAAGGTGTTGACTAGCTTAGGGGTAATGACTGGTTTAGGGGTGTTGACTAGTTTAGGGGTGCTGACTGGTTTAAGGTGTTGACTGGTTTAGGAGTGTTGACTGGTTTAAGGTGTTGACTAGTTTAGGGGTATTGACTGGTTTAAGGTGTTGACTAGCTTAGGGGTAATGACTGGTTTAGGGGTGTTGACTAGTTTAGGGGTATTGACTGGTTTAGGGGTATTGACTGGTTTAAGGTGTTGACTAGTTTAGGGGTATTGACTGGTTTGGGATGTTGACTGGTTTAAGGTGTTGACTAGTTTAGGGGTATTGACTGGTTTGGGATGTTGACTGGTTTAGGGGTGTTGACTGGTTTGAGGTGTTGACTGGTTTGGGGTGTTGACTAGTTTAAGGGTGAAGTGCTCAGTTCTCAGTGAACAGTGCCTCCCCTGCCCTGAGGCTCACTCTGCCCCTTCTCACCACCCCCCCACCCTCCTAGGGTGGCCTTGGAACCATCTGTGCCGTCCTGTGGGCTTGGTGTCCTGAGGGCCTCCCTTGGCCTTCAGCAGTGGGTCCTCCAGCCAGGAGCCCTGACCTTGACCCTTCCCCAGAAAGCTCGCTTCAGGTTGTGTGGTGCGCCAGCAGTGGTGGCCTCTGTGAGCGACAGGGCCCAGCTGAGGCTCCTGTGGGGGGCTGTCGGGGGGCTGTCCTCCGAGGCTGTGTCCCTAAGCCTCCCTGGCCCCATCTCGGCAGACCCTGCGGTCTTTCCTCCCACCATCCCTGGTCTCCAAGAGGCCACTCGTCCCTAGTTGTTGGTCCAGAACCCCGGGGCCCCCTGCCACACTCTCCCTGGGCCTGGCAGGCCTTCCTGGCTCAGGGCAGCTTTCCTCCGTGGGCCTTCTTGCCCTTCGCCCCGTCAGGAGCCAAGGGTCAGTGGGCATCCTGAGCAGGACGTGACCCTGGACCCAGAGGCTGAGTCCCTTGCCCTCTCTGGGCTCTCAGCTGGGAGAGGAGACAAGGAGCAAGGGGAGAGGGTGGACGATCCTAGGCCGGGAAGGGAAGAGCAGGCCCTGGGTTGGCAGTGGCTGTAGGGGAGGGCGGGTGCGTGGGGTTGAAGAGGGGCAAGGTGCTGGGGACTCTGGAAGGGCAGAGTCCAGAGCCTCCGTACGGGCAACACACTCGAAAGTCTAATGTGCGTGATTAGGATCAGAAGGAAAGAACAGAGAAAACGGGACAGTTTGCTGAAGCTGTATTCAGAGAAATCATGGCCAAGAGTTTTTCAAAACTGAAGAGAAATCTCTGCCCGCAGATTCAGGAGACTCAGGAAAACTACACGCAACGTGGACAGAACACACACCTGGGTGTATCACAGCAAAATGGCTGAAAACGTGGAAAACCCTTGAACACAGCCAGAGGAAATGGACATATTGCTATGAAACGAATATAAATTGACAGCTGTCTTCTCAAAAACAATGGAGGCAGGCAATGAAATGACGTATATTTAAAGTGCTGAAAGGAAAAAGCTGCCAATCAGAATTTTATAACAGGAGAAATATTCTGTAAAAATTAAGATGAAATAGTGGGCTATTCAGAAATACAAAACTAAAGAAATTTGTTATCACCAGACTGCGCATAAAGAAAAACTAATTGCAGTTCTTTCGACAAAGGAAAAAATCCCAGATGGAAATATGGGTGCACAGGAGAGACTTAAGACCTTGATGTGAATTAATATAAATGAATAAGGGCTGTACAAAACAATAATATGCATAGCATAGTTTAACATTTGAAAATAAAGTCAATGTCTTTCTATATTAATTTTTTAAAAGGAAGAAAAACCAAATCATTTTGAAAGTTACAGAAAAAGAATTTGAAAATTTCAACACCTATTTTAATCAAAACATCTCTTAGCAAATTAGGAATAGAGTTAAATTTTCTTAATCTAATAAAAGATACACACACACATATGCACACACTTATGAAACTGGAGAAGGCAATGGCACCCTACTCCAGTACTCTAGCCTGGAAAATCCCATGGACGGAGGAGCCTGGTGGGCTGCAGTCCATGGGGTCGCTAAGGGTCGGACAGGACTGAGTGACTTCACGTTCACTTTTCACTTTCATAGATTGGAGAAGGAAATGGCAACCCACTCCAGTGTTCTTGCCTGGAGAATCCCAGGGACAAGGGAGCCTGGTGGGCTGCCGTCTGTGGGGTCACATAGAGTCGGACACGACTGAAGCGACTTAGCAGCAGCAGCAGCATGAAACTGGATGCTTACCTAACACCTTATATAGAAATTAACTCAAAATGGATCAGAGATCTAAATGGAAGAGCTAAAACTACAAAATTATTATGAGAAAACACAGGACATAAGCCCATGACATTACACTCGGCAGTGGTTTCTCGAATGTGACGCCAAAGCCACAGGTTGCTAGGTCACTTCAGTCGTGCCCGACTCTGTGCGACCCCATAGACGGCAGCCACCAGGCTCCCCCGTCCCTGGGATTCTCCAGGCAAGAACACTGGAGTGGGTTGCCATTGCCTTCTCCAAAGCCACCAGTAACAGAAGAAAAAATAGACATGCTGGAGTTCGTGAAAATTTCAAAATTTTGTGCCTCAGAAGACACTATAATAGAGTAAAAAGGCACCCCGTGGAATGGGAGGAAATATTTGCATATCATATATCTGATAAGGGGCTAATACCTAGAATATGTAGAAAACTTCTAAAACTCGACACCAGGAGCAGCAGCAAATGAACAACCCAACTGAAAATGGGCAAAGGACGTGAATGGACATTTCTCCAGAGAAGATGACCAATAAGCACATGAATAAATGCTCAACACGAAGACTGTTAGGGAGACGCAAATCCAAACCTCACAGCGTGAGGAAGGCTACTATCAAAACAACTAGAAAGCCACAAGTGCTGGTGAGGATGTGGGGAAACTGGAACTCTTGGGAACTGTTGGTGGGAATGTAAAATGGTGCAGCTGCTGTGGAGGGTCCTCAAAATACTAAAAGGGAACTCCCATGAGATCTGGCAATTCCTCTTCTGGCTTTTTACCCAAGAGCATTGAAAGCAGTATCTTGAGAAATATTTGTACACTTGTGTTCACCGCAGCGTCATTCAGAGCAGCTAAGACATGGAAGCAACCCTCGACAGATGAGTGTGTAAGCACGATGCGCTCCAGCCTTGCTCCAGGATGATGTTTAGCCTTGAAAGGGAGGGAGATTACAACACGTGCCCAACAGGGATGGACTGTGAGGCCATGCTCAGTGACATAAGCCACTCACAGAGACAGGTGCGATCCCAGTGACACGAGTCCCCAGCGTCCGCTAGGCGATAGAGACGGACAGCGTAAACGGTGCTTGTCTGGGGCGGGAGGGCCTGGATAACGTCTCATGGGGACAGAGGTTTAGTTTTACAAGATGAAGCGCTAGGGGATGGATGCGCAGCAATATGAATAGATTTCATACTGCTGAAAATGAAAGTCGCTCAGTTCTGTCCAGTTTTGCGACCCCCATCGACCATACAGTCCATGGAATTCTCCAGGCCAGAACACTGGAGTGGGTAGCCTTTCCCTTCTCCGGGGGATCTTCCCAACCCAGGGATTGAACCCAGGTCTCCCGCGCTGCAGGCGGGTTCTTTAGCAGCTGAGCCACCAGGGAAGCCCTGGTGGATACCACTGAACTGTCCCTTAAAACGGTTAAGGTGGTGAATTTTATGTTACATGTGTTTTATCACAATAAACAAATGTATTATTTACAATAGTGTCAATAACTATTAATCACTTAAGCATAAGTCTGAGATGTCTGAGACCTCTACTGAAAGTTACAAAATGTTTTTGACCCCAAATTTTAAAGACCTAAGTAAATAGCTGTTCCATCTTCAGGGAGTGGAAAACTCAGTACCGAGAGGATATCAGTGATTCTCAAATTAATCTCTGAGTTCAATGCAACCTCAAACAAAATCCCAGGAGGCTTTTTCTTTTGTGGAATTTGACAAACTAATTCTAAAGTTCACATAGAAAGGCACAGGGCTTGGAATAGCCAAGAAAAAAAAAATTGCTGGAGAAAAAGGGCAAAGAAGAATATCATTGCTCTGTTCCACTCTCAGTTGCATTTGGGTAGTTTCCACAGGTGGGGAAGGCGATGGTGCCCACTCCAGTGCTCTCGCCTGGGGATCCCAGGAACGGCGGAGCCTGGTGGGCTGCAGTCCATGGGGTCGCTGAGGGTCGGACACGACTGAGCGACTTCACTTTCACTTTTCACTTTCATGCATTGGAGAAGGAAATGGTACCCCACTCCAGTGTTCTTGCCTGGAGAATCCCAGGGACGGGGGAGCCTGGTGGGCTGCCGTCTATGGGGCCGCACAGAGTTGGACACAACTGAAGCGACTCAGCAGCAGCAGCAGTTTGCACAGATGGTGCTGGTGTGACCAAGCTTGTGGACATATGTGTGCATTTCTGCTGAGTGTCATTCATAAAAAAGGGCACAGCTGGAGATAGTTCCTGTCATAAACTGTAGTCATGCTGGCAGAGGCGTAGTGCACAGGGCCTTTGACAGAACAGAGGGTCTAGAGCGACCAACACATCATTCACGACAAGGGTGATGGCAGAGCCGTGGAGAATGGCAGGCTTTTTCCAATGCACAGCCGGACCAGTAATAGCCACACGAGGAAAAGGATCCTTAATACGTTCAAATGTGCTGACTTGCTCAGTCGTGTCCGACTCTTTGTGACCCCATGAACTGTAGCCCATCAGGCTCCTCTGTCCATGGAATCTTCCAGGCAGGAATACTGGAGTGAACTGCCATTTCCTTCTCCAGGGGATCTTCCCAACCCAGGGATTGAACCCGCATCTCTTGCATCTCCTGAATTGGCAGGCGGGTTCTTTACCGCTTGTGCCATCTGGGAAGTTACTACACTGGGGAACGTGTCAATTCTAGGTTGACTGCAAGCACAAAGGTGAAAAGTAAGACAACGCTTGCAGAGGGAAAAACTGGGTGCATGTCTGTGCTCTTCGAGCAGGCAGAGATTCCCTCAACAGGGCACAGAAACACCAACCACGGAGAGACACATGACATATTCAACTTGACCGAAATTAGAAACTGGAGTTTGTTCAAAGGCACCGTTGAGTGAGGAGGCTGCAGAGCTGGAGACGACGCCCAGCGAAGAGCCTGGATCCAAAATTACACAGAGAGCTCCTGTCAATCGGTAAGAGTCAGCCCAACAAAAATGGGTGAAAGTCCTGAACAGGCACTTGAGAGAGGGTCTCCAGGGGTCGGTCGGCATGTGGACGGGGGCACGGCCTCCCGAGTGAGCAGGCTAAAGTGATTTGAAGCCACGGTGAGGAATGCGCTGCGCGCTCAGCAGAGGGGAACGTGGAGACTGAGCGCCCTGGGCTCTGGGCGGGGACCTGCTCCTCACCAGCGCTCGGCACCCTGGCTTCAGAAACTCACCCCCCGCGGCCCCCTGGACGGGCTCAGAGATGGGGGTCCGGCAGCCAGGACCCTTCAGGTGCAGGACAGCTTCAGAGGAAACCTGCAGGGCTTTGCCACCGGGAGAGACGGAAGGATTTATGACGACTACACGTCTCACCAGAGAGGGTTGCCAGGGCTGGCGCAGCGAAACAGCAGCAAGTCCGATTAAATTTGAATTTCAGATACACGGTAATGCTTTGTTGGGGTAAATATGTCCCCAGTGGGGACCATATGGGACATACTTACTCTAAAAAATACTCACACACTTTTAAAGTGTTTGTTGGGACTTTCTTGGCGGTCCAGTGACTTAAGACTCTGGGCTTCCAACGCAGGGGGCCTGGGTTTGATCCCTGGTCAGGGACCAACTAAAGATCCCACATGCTGCACCAAAGCTCAAAGGTAGCCAGAACTGAGACCCAGCATAGCCAAATAAATACAAATAAACTTTTTTCCAAAAAAAAGCCACTTCTTTTAAAAAAAGCGTTTGTTGTTCACCTGAAGTTCCACCGTAACTGGGTGTCCAGTGTGTCTCTTCTGGTGCCTTCTCACACATCCAGCACCGGCGGACAGCCTGCCGCGGAGCAGTGCAGACCGCGGAGTAGTCCAGAATGTAGAGGTGGCAGCCGGGAGCAGGGCGGGCCGCTGAGCCCATCTACCTGCGAAGAACAGGGGTGGTCACGGCAGGGAGTGGGGGAGGGGCGCGAGGGGGCTCCTGGGAGCACAGTGAGCGCTGTATTTCTTGATCTGAGTGCTGCTTGCAGAGTGTGTTCAGCTTATGAAAACCCGCAGCTGAGCGGTTCGGAGACATGGGACCTGTAGGACCCATGCGCTGGGCTCATCCCAGTCGGTGTCATTAAATCCATTCCACCTCTCAGTGCCGCTTCCTCCAGGGAAGGTGCCTCCTCCTGGCGGGTACGTTCCTCTGCTGCCGCCTCCGTGACTGTATTTCCATTTTCGCTCCTATTTGTTTGTTATCTGCGTCTTTCTTACAGAACTCACATGGGCAGGGACCATGCCAGTCTTCCTATGTCCTGGGCCTGGCACAGAGACAGTGCTCAGGAGTATTTGTTGAACCAAAGGATGAAAACCTATATGTTAAACCAACATGTCTCTTTTCACTAGCAGAAGGTTTTACTAATGCATATCACTGAGAATTAGGGCTTTCTTTTTCAGCAAGAAACTTAAGAATCCCATTTTTAAGGAAGAGCGTGTTCTAGAATCAGCCCGCCACCCCGAAAGGACTGTTGTGCTGACCCGAGGCCCCCGGGACCCTGGAGGCATCGACGCCTTGCGGGGATCACTGCAGGCACCACGGGGGGCTGGCGGGGGGTCGCCTCGGGGACCCTCACCCTTCCTTTGTGCCCTGGCCCTTGTAGGGATTTGCTGCGGACCCTGACGGAGGAGGAGCTGCACACGCTGGAACGGAACCTCTGCATTTCCCAGGACGTGGAGCTGCCCGTCCGGGCCGACGCGCCGGCGCCCCCGGCCCTGGCCCCGGCCGAGCCCAGGCGCGCGGACGCGGAGCTGGCCTGCTCGGTGCAGAACGACGACCAGGAGCTGGAGCAGCTCAGCCGGCTGGTGCACAGCGCAGGGGACGCCATGGCCTCCCTGCTGTCCCCGCCCAGCGCCGGCCCGTCCCCCGCCCACCGGCCGGGCGCGGCGGCCAGCCCCCGCGGGCGGGCGTCCCCGGGCCGCGCGCAGCCACCCCCCGCCGGCGACGAGGAGGAGGGGAGGGTGTTCTTCATGGAGGACGTGGACGGCGCGGCCGAGGCCCCGGGCGGCGGCGTCGACCCCCAGGAGACGCGGGAGGACCGAGAGGCGCGGGGCGGCCCGCCGGCTTCGGCCAAGCGGGAGGACTCCAGCAACAGCAACCGCGCGGAGGGCGCCGCGCTGCGGGCGGCCGCCCCCACCTCCTGCAGCTGCCTGGACTCGCGGCCGCACCTGGACGGCTGGGAGGCGGGCGCGGAGCACGCCGAGACGGCCGAGCTGATCGCCCACCGGACCGGGGGCATGAAGCTGTCGGCCACCGTCATCTTCAACCCCAAGTCGCCCGCCTCCCTGGACTGCGCCCTCGCCCCGCCGGGAGTCCCGGGAAACGGCGGCCCCGCGGCGGCCGAGGGCACGGCAGGCGGCCCCCCCAGACTCGGCGCCACGGCCACCAACTGCCTCCTGAACTCCTGCGTCTGCTGCGCCGGCTGCGCGGGCGCCGGGGAGGACGCGGCCGCCCAGAGTCTGCGGGGCAAGTGCGGCTCGGGCGGCGTCATCCGCTCCGCCAAGCTGGGCGCCAAGGGCTCCGCCGCGGGGCCGCTGGAGGCCCTGCCCGCGGGCGCGCCGGACCCCGCGCCCTCCGAAGACGCCCCCGGCAGGCCGGAGCCCGAAGCCCCTGCTTCCGACAAGTGCCTGGCACACAGCTCAGGGCCCCCAGGGGACGCGGCGGACAGGCTGTGCGGAGGGGATGACGGCTCCCGTCAGCAGGAGGAGGCCCTGCAGGAGCAGCCCCCGCCCCCGGCGGGCCCCAGGTAAGGGCCCCGGACTCATCCTCTGCTCGGGTTAGGGTTAGGGTTAGGGGTCCTCCCTCGGCCCTCTTGCAGGAACCCGGCCCCGGGGCCCAGCCTGAGCTCCACGCGTGGCCCTCCCTTGGCCCTCTCGCAGGAACCTGGCCCCGAGGCTCCCATCCTGGCTACGCTGTGTCCGACGGGAGTTGGGGGGTGGAGAGGCCCCCACCCGCGGCCGTGGGAGCCATGCGGGGAAGGAGGCTGGACACCAGGGGAGGGGTCCCTGGGCACAGGGGCAGACGCCCTGTAGGCGCCCCTCCCTAGAGCTGCAGGTCCTCCTGGCAGCGGGCAGGGGGCTGGCAGGACCCCTGGGGGTCAGGGCCGCTCTCCTCTCTGCTCCGTGCCAGCCTTTCCTGTGTGGGCATCACCCCCCCAGCCCCTGGCAACCAGGAGTCTACTCTCTGGCTCCATGAATTCGCCTGTTCTGGGCACTCCACAGGAGCAGTCACCCCGTGTGACCTTCTGTGCCCGCTGCCTTTGCTGAGCATCGTTTCGTCAAGGCCCACCCTGTGAAGGGCTGTCACGGGTGTCAGGGCCTGCTTCCCGTGGCCGCCTCGTCTTCCAGGGGGACCACGCTGGGCTCGTGTGTCCGGGGCGTGTGCTGTGCTCACTGCCTGGGTGTGTGCGGTCGTGCAAGTCGGTTCTCTGAGTGTCCTCCGGAGTAGAGCTATGCCTCACACGGGCCATCTACGCCCCGGGGTGCTGTCCCCGGCATCTTTCACTGCCTGGTCGTGTGCGAGGCTCGTGTTTCTCCACACCCTCACCGACACGTGTCATCTAAGATGTTTTTACCAGTTCTTTTGACCTTCGGGCACATCCCTCTAGAAGATAGAGCCGAGTGACTGCTTTCAAGTCACATGACATTCTGTCTGTAAAGTCATGCTCCAAATCTTACCCCCAATAGGTTAATTTGTTCAGTTTGGCATGAGACGTAGAGATATTCCCATTTGTATTTAACTTTATAATTATGTGAAATGTTTGCATGGTTCCCAGACAAATTTATAAAATAAGTTATACCCAGAGAAATCTGTTCCTCCTTATTCTCCCCCTGCTCTAGAGTTACCATTTTCAAATTTTTTACAGCTTATAAAAAACAGAAGCAAGGAGGTATATACAGAGAGAGACATAGACACACACACACAGAGATATAGACACACACACACAGAGACATAGACACACACACACAGACACACAGAGACACACACGCACACACAGTGTTTTCCCCTCCTGTTCTTTGGCAGAGGGCCTCGTCCTGCCCACTGCGCTTTCCTGACCCTCTAGTCTGCAGGCCCACCCGTGGCCGTTTCTAGAGACGGCCTCGTGGTCACTTTTGGCCACGTGGGACCGCACCGTGTGGCTGGATCACCACGCAGTCAGGCCCTGCTGTTTCTAGTCTCGTTTCTACAGACGGCGCTGCAATGAACAGCTTCTGATGAGGCCCTTGGTTAGGGCCAAGCCTGGCCTCATCGCGTCCAGTGGGACAAATTATTGTCCACGACCCAGGGACAGTGTTCTCCCTTGGGGCCTCCGACTCAGTGGCCCAGAGCTGATCGGTGAGTGAATCGTTTTTTGCAAGGGTGACATGAGACCATCACAGATTCTTTGACGGGACACACGGACCTTTCAGTTTCTGATTCCCCTCTTTTCTTGCTCTGTGTCCAGGTCTGGAATTCCCTCCTGTTTTCCTGACGTGTCCCATCCCGGACACTGCTCATTCACGCCTCCCGGCAGCTCCCAGGCCTCCCCTGGCTTGGCGCAAACGCGAAATTCTGCTGAGCTGAGAAGAGGAAGCTGCCTCCAGGGAGCCCTCGAGAGGCACTGCCGTCTCCCAGGGAAGCGTTTCCTGCAGATGCTGGAGTCTGCGGGCCGCGGGAGATCAGGGCCGGTGGGCAGGACCGTGGACAGCGGCACCCGGGGCCCTGCGCTGCGCCAGGAATCGAGTCAGCAGGTGGCGCCGTCCCCACTGCAGACAGCACCGAGCTCGGGCGTATCATTCATTCATGTCACAGGCGGGTGGCTGGATGACTGAGCCAGCTGCGGGAGAGGTGGTCTGACCTCGCGGAGCGTGATCTGACTCGAGTGGAGGGGACAGAGCAGCGTGGTTGGGACAGACAGAGAGACACAGGCGATCATCCTCTCGGCAGGATCACTAGACGTCAGACGCCGAGGTTGCTGGTGCCGCTTGGTGGTGGCAGTGCTGACTGTGTGCAGCTCCTTGTGGACGGCCTCGCGTCTGCCGCGGGTGGCCCCCTCCCCCCAGCAGAGGGAGAGACGGAGCCGCGAGGAGGCTGGCACCCCGCTTGGGTCCAGGGCGCCCGCCAGGGTCCACTTGACCCACCTGAGCGAGAGCCTGTCGGCCCAGCGGCGTCCTCCTCCCTGGTCGTCCCTCGGCTGGGACGAGCTGTCGTCTCAGGTTGACCGTGAGGCTGGCCGGTCCACCAGGTGCCCCTGTGGCCCTGCCACGCGCAGCAGGATGAGTGACCACGGGTGCGGCCCCATGTGCGAGTGAGACGGGTGCAGCCACAGGCCGCTGTGCCACCTTCAAGCAGGGCGCCCTGAGCCACGGCCACCCCTCTGCTTTCAGGGCCAAGCGCCCAGTGGCCGCCCGGAGCATTGTCTGCCTCTCAGCAGCCCCCGGCCTCTGGGTGGAAGGGCAGGGCTGCCGGGGAGCAGACACAGGCCCGCAGGTGGGTCCTGGAGCAAGGCCCAGGCCAGGAGGACCCCACACTCCCCCTAGCCCACTGCACATAGGCCAGTTCCCCTGCTGCCCCGGGCAGGGGATGCTGCCCCTGGCACAGTCCTGGGCAGAGTGTTCCAGAGCCCAGTGTCCTTCAGCTCTTCTCTTTCTAAGCCTTTTTCGTACCCTCTCAGTGCTCAAAGATTAGCCTTAAAACTCAGCACATTTAAAAGCTTGCTGTTCTCCATCTAGACGCACCTCCTCATCTTGAACCTTCCACATCCTCGAGCCAGCAGGAGAGCTCATTGTCTAGAAGATGGAAACTCGCCCTGACTCAGGTCCGCTCCCTCTTTTCTGTGGACACCTTACTAAAGTGTGCTTACGGCCTTCCGCCTCCTTGAAGGGGCTTCCCAAGTGGCTAAGGGGGCCAAGAATCTGCCTGCAATGCAGGAGGCACAGGAGACTCGGACTGGATCCCTGAGAGGGCAGGATCCCCTGGAGGAGGGCGTGGCGACCCACCGCAGTCTTCTTGCTTGGAGAATCTCACAGACAGAGGGCCTGGTGGGCTGCAGTCCATGGAGTGGCAGAGAGCCAGACACGACTGAAGCGACCAAGCATACACGCCTTCTTGAAAGAACAACGCCGACTTTCTCCTTTCTGATTATAATTGTGGCCCATTGTGGTTCACTGAAGCTTATGGAAACGTAAAAAAAAGAAGGAAATAAAAACCATTCCAAATTGGATGATGAGCAGTTTTATTTTTTTTCACTGAATATTATCTTATGATCATTTATCTGAAAAATTCATTAAGACACAATATTCATAAAATTGTACTCTGTCGTAGTGAAGTGACGTCGCTCAGTCGTGTCCGACTCTTTGCGACCCCGTGGACTGTAGCCTGCCAGGCTTCTCCGTCCGTGGGATTTTCCAGGCAAGAGTACTGGAGTGGGTTACCGTAAGGACCTGTTAATTGTTTCCGTGTTTTATCCGTGTGCGATCAGCCTGTGCGGACCCCCTAAGGTCCTCTGCCTCTTGGAGCCTGCCCTTAGGCGTAGAGTCCCCCCGGCGCAGGCAGGGCTGCACCTCCCTCGGTGGTGACCGTGCCCCGCGGCGCAGCCGGGACCCCCAGGCTGCCTGGCTCTCCCGGGAGGCAGAAGGAACCAGGCGTTCTGGTGCCTTCTCTCTGGTGGTCGCGTCCCGGCGTGCTGCCTCCTGTCTCTTCTGCAGAGTGACCTCCCGCTTTTTACCCGTTTGGAAGTTGGGCTTCCTTCTGCCTGGGGTCTTTGCTGCAGGTAGCTTTCCCCAGTTTGTTACTTGCCCTTTGGCCTTATTTGTTGATGTCATTTACAAAAATTAATGCTATTTATTTACTATTTATTTCGGCTGTGCTGGGTGTTTGTTGCTGCGGCGACTACTCTCCCGCTGCGGTGTGAGAGCTGCTCACTGCGGGGGCTCCTCCTGCTGCTGAGCACGGGCGCTAGGTCTCACGGGCTTCAGCAGCTGTGGCTCCCGGGCTCCCGGGCTCCCGGGCTCCCGGGCTCCCAAGCTCAGGCTCAGCAGCTGTGGTTCCAGAGCTCAGGCTCAGCAGCTGTGGCTCCCAGGCTCCCGGGCTCCCGAGCTCAGGCTCAGCAGCTGTGGCTCCCGGGCTCCCGAGCTCAGGCTCAGCAGCTGTGGCTCACTTAGGCCAGAAGATCCCACGTGGGATCTTCCCAGACCAGGGTTCCAACCCGTGTTTCCTGCATTGGCAGGTGGATTCTTTGCCACTGAGACATCAGGGAAGCCCTGTTGATGACTTTTGATTTCTAGATCCTGTAGTTAAGTTTATGAGCACTCTAGAGCCTCATGTCCTCCACCTCTCTGATTCCTCTCCACCCCAAGGCTGGGGGGCACTCCCCTCACGCCTCCCGGGTCTCTGGGTTTGCCTCTGCTCTCCCCTGCGTGGTGAGAGGCCCAGGCTGGTGCGTCTTCTGGGGCCGTCTGCACCCCCCGGAGAGGGTGGGGAGGTCGGGGCCGCCACCGTTGTAATGCATGGGCAGGCCCGCTGGGTGCGGGCTGAGGGCCGTGGCGACCCCGGAAGGCCGGGTCTGCCCTGCATCACTCAGGCCCGTGGCTGGTGGTGCCCGTCCTCCCGGCTTGGGGCCTCCCCGGTGGCCCTTTGGGGTGGAGCGATGGGACTCAGGCAGGCAGGCCTCTGGGCACCTGCTCCTCCCCCGCTGTGTGCACGGGCGGCCGAGGGTGGGCCCTGGGGCTGCCTCCCCCGGGGGCCTGTCGGCCCTTGGTTCTTCCCTGGGTCCAGGGAGGAAGGCGCCCGTGGGCCGCTGGTCACCTGCCTCCCTGAGCCTCAGGTTCGCCATCTGCAAACAGCCCACAGCGGTCTCCAGTGGGCGTGGCGCCGAGAGGAGGTGCCGTAAGGGACCCATCCCTCGTCCCGCCTCGTCTCAGCGGCCTGGTTGCGTGTCTGCGTTGCTCTCTGCCGTCCTGCGTCTTCTCCCCGCTGGGCTCCGCGGGCCAGGTCGCTGGCTGCCAGCCGTCCTGACCGCCCTCCCGACGCTCACCCGGCCTCACGCTCCCTGGCCTCGCCTCCACTTCCTCTTGCCCTCCAGGTGTGGTAACAGTGGGACAGGGTGACCGACATGTCGCCCCAGCATTTCCCCCGTGCAGACGGCTCTGCGCCTCCCGCAGCGGGCGCCCCATCTTCCTCTTTCCTGTGGCCCTGGGTCTGGGTGGGGACCACAGGGGCCTGGGGGTGCCCTGGGTCCACCCCTGAATAGTGGTGACTGCAGAGAGGAGGCCACATACTGAGTACTGTGGAGCTGCTGGCCGCTTCCCCACACAGAGGGGACTGCCGTGTGCCCATCCCGGGGAACCCTCCCCGAGGCCCCGGGCTGCCCTTCTGACCCGCTGGGTCCACGCACTGCTGAAGTCCCTTTGCCTCCGGCAGAGGGAGTCGTAGCCTCACGTTAGGGCCCCCGCTGTCCACTGGCCTCTGCCGGCTGGAAGGATGCGCATCCTTCTCCAGCTTCCGGTGCTGACTGTCGGGGCTGTGGGGGGCACGTCCTGCACGCAGGGTACGGGGCGAGTAGCGTAGGCTTGGCACGGGCCCAGTCTGGCCTGCCTGACTGCTCCATGAGCTGGGGCTCAGGGGCGCGGCCTGGCCCTGCCCACCCCTTTGTGGAGGGTGCTGGGGGCCCCAAGGGGACCACCTCTGGGGTGTGGTGACAGGGTGGGCCCGGGTCTAACTCCAGCCAGTCCTGGAGGCTGTGTGACTCTAGGTGCCCCCCCCCCCGCCCCACTGCCCGGTTCCCTCCCTCCTGAGCCTGCACATCACTGCCCCCAGGTCACAGAGCCACTCTGGGGCTGGGTGGCGGGCCTGAGACTGGAACCGATGGCAGCTGTCCCCGCTGCCACATGGAGCCCCGGAGTCTCCCTCCCACGTCCTGCCTCTGGAAACAGAAACAAGAACGATCGAGCAGTTTAAAAACAGAGGAGAACCTGGAATTAATTAGCCTATGGAAACCAGATTAGGCCTTGTGACGGTCATGAAATGAACTGTTCACAAATGCAGGGACCCCACGGAGGGGAGATGGGGGGAGCTGGGAGACGGGGGGGAGCTGGGAGATGGGGGGAGCTGGGAGACGGGGGGAGCTGGGAGACGGGGGCTCACGCACATACACTTGATGCTATGTATCAAGTGGGTAACTAGTGACAGCTGTGCAGCTCAGGGGCCTCCAGCTCATGTGCTGTGGTGACCCTTCCTGAACGCCTGAGAGCGAGCCTCTGGGGGCCCCCCCCCCCCCCACTGCCCGGTTCCCTCCCTCCTGAGCCTGCACATCACTGCCCCCAGGTCACAGAGCCACTCTGGGGCTGGGTGGCGGGCCTGAGACTGGAACCGATGGCAGCTGTCCCCGCTGCCACATGGAGCCCCGGAGTCTCCCTCCCACGTCCTGCCTCTGGAAACAGAAACAAGAACGATCGAGCAGTTTAAAAACAGAGGAGAACCTGGAATTAATTAGCCTATGGAAACCAGATTAGGCCTTGTGACGGTCATGAAATGAACTGTTCACAAATGCAGGGACCCCACGGAGGGGAGATGGGGGGAGCTGGGAGACGGGGGGGAGCTGGGAGATGGGGGGAGCTGGGAGACGGGGGGAGCTGGGAGACGGGGGCTCACGCACATACACTTGATGCTATGTATCAAGTGGGTAACTAGTGACAGCTGTGCAGCTCAGGGGCCTCCAGCTCATGTGCTGTGGTGACCCTTCCTGAACGCCTGAGAGCGAGTGGACATATGTGTGCCCGTGACTGACCCCCTTTGCTGTGCAGCAGAAGCCAGCGCGAGACCGTGACGCGGCTATGCTCCAGCAAGAAACGTTTAAAGACCACTGGTTCCCACGTGACGGGCCACGCCGGCCTGGGGTGAGCGCAGAGCCAGGCTGCGTGGGCGGGGGCCCGAGGGGCAGCACTGGGTGCGGCGGTCCCTGGGAGGGGCCTGCCCTTCTCCTAGACGGGGCCTCCCCAGTGTCTGGCTTTCTAACTAACTCACAGCCGATGGTGAGCGGCCGTGCTCTGGGCCAGGAGGCAGACCTGGCCGGGGCCGCGGTCACTGTGGGGAGCCAGGACTGAATCCAGGCCGCCAGGACGGCTCTTGCCAGCGCTGGCCTTGGAGACCCCTGGGTTCACACGAGGCTCCTCCCACCAGCTGGCCGCCTCCTGGTGCTGCAGACCCTGATGGAGGGGGCCCAGGCAGAGCAGAGCGGGCGGAGGAGGGCAGACAGGAGGGCGGGG